>CP139506.1:17209817-17254681 GCA_021014915.2 Artemisia tridentata subsp. tridentata | reverse complement strand
TTGTTGTCACCACAACCAACACTCTCCCACCTTATGGAATCATTTAGGTATAACCTTCATCGAGTCTACTTATGGCACGACTTGTCATAATAGTAATCATTTAGAGTATGTCATATTAACAAACTATTCTTAACATCAATCATCCTAGGTAGATGATTATGTTGTTCAAAAGGTTTGTTAGAACTTTCCTTCCCAATGACAACTTGGAAGAAGTCATTTAGTGCGTCAGTCAATGAACAAATCTCGTTCTTGATTAGTGTGATTGAGTGAACAATTACACCTTAGGTTTTCGGTCGGGTTGTGACACTTACGTGTTAACATAGTTTAACCCATGCATGTCTTGCTATGTGTATTCTATCCCTATAATGTTGCTCCTATACTGTTATATATTATGCTGCACGAAGCTAACCCTTGATGTAGGAAAAGCCTTTGTAAGAATTTGATCCATGGATCCGCTAGATACTAAGGTAAATAAACAAGGGATTAAGTCACCATAGGGGAGCATTGAGCTAGGGGGAGCTCGGGAGTATTTGAATACATAGCATGGAGTCATCTTCACAAGTGATGATAGAAGGCTTCACTAGGATGATGCAAACTCGCCTTTCTAGGAAGAAAGGAATGTAGTTCAATAAGGGGAGTAGGGAATGAATTCAAGGGAGCGCTCGTGGCAAACTACCTTTTTGATTCGACAAAAGGGGGAGAAGGGGAGTGTAAATAGGTAACTTTTACATTTTACTATGTGTTACGATTTACATATTTGTCATCATCAAAAAGGGGGAGATTGTTAGTGCAAATATTACGATATTTAAACTAAACGGTTTCTTCGGTTTTAATGATGACAAACATGTAACTTGTAATACATAACGTAAAATGTGCAAGTTACTTGTAAACACAAATCATCAATGCATACTTCATCAACGCCTCCCGACGTCTCAAGTATGCTTCAACGAAGTCGTAGATTTCCATCCCGACATAAATCACTCAAGGTATGGACAAACAAATCTACTACTTGACAAATGATTAAAGGATTATATTTTTCTAAACTTCACATTTTTAATGTGATAAAACATTTTTTCAAAAATATATTTTACAAATTATTTTTGAATTAAAAAGAAATGTTTTATTTTGAAAAATAAATTTGAAAACTCCCAACAGCCATTTTTCCCCCCAAAACAGCTCCAACTTCCCCAAATAAACCTTCCCCACTAAAGACAAAAAAGGGAGCGTCCAACGGCACCTTTAAGTATGGACGGCTCCACTAAATTTAGTGGAGCCGTCGGGTATTTAGTGGAGCCGTGGGTCTGTAACGGTCAGATTTTCCCTTGCCTATAAATAGTGGACCATTCCACACTTCCAACTTGATTTTTCCAGTCCTTTTTCTCTGGTCTTATCCCTCCTCACTTAGATAACTTTCTTTGATCATTTGGAGAGTCTTAGGTTGTTTAAGAGTGATCCAATCATCCACTCAAGTGATCCTCTTCATCCCTCTTGATTAGCAAGAGAAGAACACAAAGTATCCAAGTAGATACAAAGTGTTGTCATCCCTCTTGATTAGCAAGAGAAGAACACAAAGTATCCAAGTAGATACAAAGTGTTGGAGTTGTTAGGTCTTGTAACATTTGTTACACTCTTGATTGTATCATAGAATACATCAAGATTACTTTTCTTTTGTGAGAGAGTGAGTCAAGATCATTGTGATCTTAAGAGATAGTGAAGATCTCTTGAAGCCATTGGGCTTGTGTGATTGATCATGTGGATCAAGGGTCATTAGGTTAGTGTTAGTCGAGTAGAGTGAAGTGAGTGTTGATCATTGTGATCGTGTTGAGATCTTGGTGATCTCTTGAAGCCACTGGGCTTGAGTGTTTGGTCACGTGGACCTTGGTAGATTGGTGCTAGCTAAGATTAGCACTCGACATCTAGCTTAGTGTCGGAAATAGGATAAGCGACGTGTAAGGTGTAGATCGGGTAGATCGTGGTAGATTGGTGCTAGCTAAGATTAGCACTCGACATCTAGCTTAGTGTCGGAAAACAAGTTAAGCGACGTGTAACGGTTTTCTCCGCCTGAAGGGAGTTTGTTGATTAGTGAAGTAACTCTCGAGTTGGGTACTCGGGGAGTGGAGTAGGGCGAAGAGGAGCTTCGTGACCGAACCACTATAAATCACCGTGTCTGGTTTGTGCCTTCTAACTTATCTCTTTACTTTCATTTTATTCCTTATCGCTTTATGTTTATATTTGCATTGTGCTTATGCTTGTGTGGCTAGTTGCTTATGTTATGTATGTGTCATGGTTGATTGTGCTTGTGTTGTAGTTTAATTTATTCATCCCTAGATGATACATAACCATTGTTGAAACTTTTCATATTACATCACACTTGATCGGTTATTTGATACAAAAAGTTTTAAGTTTTTAAAGGGAAACGTATTCACCCCCCTCTACGGTTTCCACAATAATCATTAATGCATTCTCTTTCTTACTTTTTTGAAAAATCTTATTTTTACCCTTATGGAATTAATTAAATCTTTGAATGATGTTTGTAATTTTTAGTAACATTAGGTGCAATATGGTAAACTTGCTACATTCTTCACAACTATATTTGGAAGGGAACAATAATTTTGGGACAACCCAAAATGCAAAGAGGGACTATTAATTTAGGACGGAGGGAGTACCTTTTACCCCCCCCCCCCCCTTTACAGGTGGGCCAGGGGGTTTGTATAACAAATCCCATTGGATATCTATCTAATCTATTAAGCCACTACATAAAAGTTTAATATAGATCTCATATTTGTCATAAATCTAATGAACCAATCCTGACCATTCATTTTTTGATCCAAACAAAAAAAATAAAACTTTAACCCTTTTTTTAAAATTAAATATCTTGCAAACCATTAATCGTTACGCAAAAAAAATCATACCATCGCGACGAGAATTAAATTATCTTTCTATAGATATGCACTTCTACATACTTTCAATGAATTTTTTTTTTTCAAAATTACCGCCCAGAAAAATCACATTTGATTTTTATGTGTACAAATCACATGTGATTTTTTTGGACGAAAATTTTGAAAAAAAAAAGTTCGTTGAAAGTATAGAGAAGTGCATATCTATAGATATATAATTTAATTCTCGTCGCGATGGTGTATTTTTGTAGCTTGAAATTTACCGTTTGCAAGATATGTTGTTTTAAAAAAAATGTGGAAAATGGTTTTTTATTAATTTTGATAGAAAAAAATGATGACTAATATTGATTTATTGGATATATGACAAATATGAGATCTATATTGATATCAACTCTTAAGCAACCATAATAACTGAAAGTGTTTGTATGTATGATTTTTTTTTTCTTTTTTTTTAAATTTATTTTTATGGGATATGGTTTTTATTGTAACTACGGTCCCTTTACTATGGATGTTTGGTCTAAAAGAGGGAAAACTGAGGTGCCAGATCTCTTTGGTCACAAGTTTTTTTTTTTTTTTTTGAACGGCAAAATTTATAGCAAACTAGCAAGATGCTAGAAAAGACATTACAAGGAAATTAAATGAGGATTTTTCATCCAACTCTCCCAACAAAAAAAAACGATTACATCTACTAGAACACCAATTAAAAGACCGCGAAACTATATCATCAAAAATCACAGAGCGTCTCGGAGAAGTCCTCTGCGAAAATAGTTTGATTCCTGTAAGCCCAAAGATGCCACCATGCTATGTAAAAAACTCCTTCCAAGATTAACTTGAGTCTAGACGTCAAACGTATAGCAGAAAACCAAGCATACCAATCTGAAAAGGAAAATAAGTCATGCCAATCCAGATCCCACCAACGACAAATCCTGCGAAAAAACGAACTGAGCAATATCACATCGGAAAATAACGTGATGAATATCCTCTGAAATCAGGCCACACATCGGACATAAGGGAGACTCCAAAACAAATCCTCTATGAATTAGATTACTTCTAGTCGGAAGACGATCGAGCCGAACACGCCAAGCAAAAACATTAATCTTGATCGGGATATATTTCACCCATCTCGTTGCATTAGAATCGGAAGGGAGAAGAATGTCATCTAACTTGATACGAATATCTTTAACGAGAAACTCACCATCACCATTCAAGTCACAAATCCATCTATCATTTGAAGAAGAAAGAATAAGTGAACCTATTAACGAATTTAAGGCAAGCAACTGTTGTCGCTCAACTCCATCACGAACTGATCTACGAAAGGAGACTTCTAACGAAGGAGATCCCAACTTTGAAGAAACCGTTGAATCTTTATCCGTCTCTAAAGCAAACAGACGAGGAAACGTGACACGGAAGGGTTGATCAGAAAGCCAATTATCATACTGATGCGTGGTTTTGCGACCTCACAACAGGTTTTACCTCTCGAGGGATCTCAAGAGGCTTGCAATCCCCACCAGGCAGTGTACCTGACCGATGTAGTATAGTGTAGTGGCAATTACCGAGGGATTGATCGTTCTCTAGGGGAATAGTGTCGTTAGGATTGAAAAACTACTCTAATAGGTCTAAGGGTGAGGGAAGATTCTTTTTGTATTTTTTATATTTTTATAAAAGCAAGTAAAATCTCGGGTTTGAAGGAGTGGGCGGAATTAGTTGCTAGTCAACTAACCCAAATAACTACAATTGCAAATGAAATAAAATAACTGAAAATAAAAAGGTTGTGAAACTTATATGGAGAGAAATGTGTTTACTTAGATTTCCTTACTCCCTAACTATCTTTTACCGGTTGATTAGTGTGTATTAATTGCGTGGATGACGGGTGTATTCCTTAATACCAATCGTGGGGTGGCGTACGTACTTCCCCAACTCTATAAGCTCCTACTTCACTCCTATGTCGAGCCGGCTAAGAAGCTCCTAACATGGGATCACTAGAATTCGCTCATGCATTAAATACAACCATAAAAACCTTAGTACGCATTGGTTCATGTTTCTTAAGACGTTCAAGCAAGTTACCGTATAGGAGGTTAGCCAGTTTTCTTAAGCCTAACATCGATAAACAATCATCCAATACAATTAATAACACACCAACAACCAATAATCAATAGTTAGGTTTCATTAGATCTAAGCAAACACAAGATAAATCTAGCCTAGCATGTTAAATAAAAGACAAGAACAAGATATAATCAAACAACACATAGACATATTGAATGATTAATTGATTACATATCTTCAATTGAACATAGGAGATCCAAGGTTATAAAACCCTTAAAAGTAGCAGAAAAATCGTCTTAGGGTTTCTCCTCACAAAGTTGCACACTAATGACTAAAAATTATGAGAATATATATAGAAAATCAGATCTGATGGCGTCACGTTATAGAGCTGACGCCGTCACCTCGCCGCGGTTAGGGTTTCTTGATGGCCTTCTTGACGCTGTCCCCCTTTAATCTTCCAAAATCCTCTCTGGCTTATCAAGGGTTGACGGCCTTCTTGACGCCGTCCCCCTTTAATCTTCCAAAATCCTCTCTGGCTTATCAAGGGTTGACGGCGTCACACTGGGGCTTGACGCCGTCACAGGTACTTTTCCAGCAGATTTTGAGACTTTGTCGTTTTCTTCACTTTTATGCTCCAAAAACGTCCAAAATGCTTCCTTTTCCAGATTTCTTCTCCAAAGTACCTAAAATGACAAAAGGAACGATTTAGGGCAATATTTGATCGAATAAATACGATTTAGGGCTTAAATGACCCCCTAAAAGCGGTACACTTTTCGCTTCATCAAATACCCTTACACTTGAGATTTGCTTGTCCTCAAGCAAATGCGCTTTTATTCTAATCAAAATACAAGTTAGGGGTCATTTAACGCTAATATAAAAGTAATTACAACAAATAGTCGTTCCACTTTAATCATAATAAGCACGGAGATTACAGACTAGCACCTCACAAGTAGTGTTTAGATACTCACATCTCTCAGGTGTCATAAAAGTATATCTCATAAATGAAAATGAATAATATCTCTCACTACCTGTCATAGCAAATAGATTACCATAGGCTTGGGAAAGGATCAAAAACCTCCTCCACTAGGCGTAAGCACCTAAGATAAACTATCAAAGAGGGCTTTTAAACGGGTTATAACGTTAGGTGTAGGGATATGATAAACACGGTTTTGTTGGATAAAGGATATTTTACTGGTGGCGAGTTAAAGATCTTGATTAATTACATGTACAATATGGCATTGCTAAGCCAAGACTAGACTCGACTTAAGCTAATGAAAAAAATAACAAAAAGATAAAATAAACATAAAATGAAACGGGATGGTAGTCCGTATGTTTTTTTCTACTTTTTTTTTTTTTTTTTACATACACTCTTGCCCTACCATCCAAAATAATACATCGTAGGGGGTTGTATCCCCCTTACACTTGAACTTTTACATAACTTTACAATTAACTATTCTAATGACTCGAATTAAGATAATCGAAACACTTGGAGTACTTTTAAAATATTTAGCACATATGGGGGTAATAATGTTGTTCTTCCCCATTACTCCATTACACTAGTACTTTACCCATGAGTCCCAATCGTCCCAAAACAATATGTACAAGGATATGACTCGACTTAGCAACCATGTAATCAATTAGATAATTAACTTGGGGTTTAGACAAATGTTGTCACAATAATGCACTAAAAATGAGTGCATACAAGGTAGGCTAAGGCGATTTGGGTGTACATTTAAGTGGGGTGTAAACAAATTCTTACTTTAAGTAAAATGCTTAAAGTTAGAAACGAAAAGATAGGCTCTGAGGGGTGTACTAGGGGTATCGTGTACTAAAAATGAGTACAACGCAAAGGGTGTGGGAGAATTACTTGACCAATGTAGCCAATGTAATTATAACCAAAACACAGGTGTAAAACAATGGGTTAATCCTAATGCCTCTTATCATGTAGTAAATCTAACTACACGAATGTAGTCTCACTTGTGGCCTCGGAATGGTCCTAACGCAAGTTCTAGAATCTAAGTGCTACCGGTACACACATCATAGCATAAATGCTTTTCCTACCAATTCTAGGGGCGAACCTCACATATTTGGGGGTGGAAAATTTTTTAGTGGTACGGTTTTGTGCTAGTCATATAACTTCCTATCCATGAGACGCTCATTAAGACCAAAGTTTCACTCCTAAATGTTGTAAAAAAATTTAAATTTGGCACTAAAATTGCCTTAACAGGTATTTCTCTCAGTTTTATTACACATCTACCATTAAACAAACGAAAAATCAAGCGTAATAGCATTCTCTAAGGTATCGTACTTTACCCCCCCCCCCTTACACTTAAGATGAACATTGTCCCCAATGTTCAAATAACAAGATGTAAAAGTAAATAAGGTAAAAGACTGAAATCAAATACTCCCCTGATTCGCTCGATGGATAAAGGGGTAACATGGTTAGATCTTCTTCCAAGGTAATGTTGAAGCTTCAAGACTAAAACAGCGCCAAAAGCTAGATTCCACAAATATCTCCTTGTCCAAAATAACCTGTTAAACCTGAGAAAACAAACACGAAAACCTGCATAACATCGGCGGGATAAATCTGTATAAGGATATAATGCTTGTGGAATGATTATTTTGCAGATTCCTGGAGTTTATATGTTAGAGATTTAATAAAGCATTTTATGATTCCGGAAGAAAAACAAAACTTTAAAAAAAAAAAAAAAAAAAAAAAAAAAAAAAAAATTCCAGAAAACTGTTTCTGACGCCGTCAGAAGTTATCTGACAGATTTTTCATGTTAAGTTTCCGGAAAATTTCTTGAAAAACTCAATCCTTATTTCCTGGAAATCCTACAAAATATCATTATGACTCGATACAAGCATTTGACTCAAACAATTACTAATATGTATGTTAATTTAATATTGTTATGATTCATGTTCATTTGTTCTAATAAACCGATTTGGATTTCCCTTACACTTATCTTTTGAAAAATACCTTTATATGTAGTTAAGACGAAGTTAAAAACAAGATAAAGCATTTTCACAATTTAGTTTCGAACATGAATCAATAATAATAAAAATTAAACATACATACGGAAGCAAATAGAATCAAACAAACAAATAAATAAACACACAAAGCAAATAAAGCTTGGGTTGCCTCCCAAGAAGCGCTTTTCTTTATTAACGAGTCTTGTAGCTAGACTCAAAGTCACCGTACATTACGTGACTCCATCATCTCGCATTATGACGTATCCCTGATAGATATAATCCTTGTTATCAGGATGGTAATGTTTCAATCGTTCGACATTCGCGGTCACTCCTCCTCCCTTGCTGGTCAAGCTTACTACCCCATCTTGATGTAGACTTTTAATTGTGAATGGTCCGTACCACCAGGGACTTGGTTCATCGGTAGGTGCTTTTGTTTCTGAATGCCTTAGGAGCACTGAGTCTCCTTTTGTAAATTCAACGGGGTTATTGGTCTGCTCATCAGCCTCAATATAATCGTTATTTCCACCCTTACATTCTCTAATCTCATTTTTATTGTAATTCTTAATCCTTGCCTCCCATGCAAGGATTTTCTCTCGAACATTACCACGGATTATATTGGGGTTCGCCTCCATCTTCTTTTGTAGAGCAGCATCTCGTATATGACATGGGATCGTTGGGAAGTTTATTGTTTTCTTCCCCTTCTTCATTTGGATGGTACTCTTTTCGTAATCGATTTGTGCCCTAGTGGTAGCGAGAAAGGGTGCCCCAAGGATTATTGGCATATTCATATAATTTCTTTCAATAATCATGAAGTCGACCGGATACAGGAATCCGGCAACGTTGACCAACACATCTTCTGCAATTCCTAACGGGTACTCATAAGAATGTTTTGCAAAGGAGAGTTTAGTACGGATGATGGATGGCAGTTCGTCGGTTAACTGGACATAAACGGATAAAGGCATCAAATTTGCGTCGGAACCTTGGTCAGCTACCGCATTCAGATACTTGAGTTTTCCAATGCTGCATGGTATTTTGAAGACCCCGTAGAATTCCTGCTTTTCCACTAACTTTTGTCTTATGAGGCTCTCATACAATTGCCCTCCGGGTAATGTGTCGGATTCATCATTCGGCTTCATTTTCTTGGACTCCTTGCTGGGTAGATGAGTACGTCGATAGTTTCTCACCCAATCATTTATGGTCTCCTCGTTTATTTTGTGCCTCAAGTGATGCCTCACTTGTTGTGACCATGGCGGTTCTATCATTTGGCGCTCCTTGGAGGGCGTCTCCTTTCCTTTGTCTAAACCGCAATTACAGGCATTGGCGTTTCCAGCATTAAGTGGGACGAGGTCAATTTTGTTGACTTCCATAGTTATCAACTTCCCCCTCTCTTCATTCTCGCCCTCTTGGACGATGGAGATGGCTTTGACAAATTTAGTGTTGGGAACTTCAACATCATTCCGCACCAGCACTTTTTCAGGAGCTTTTGTATTTGTGTATTCTTTCAAAAGGTCCATCATCTCCGCCATCTTATCTTCCATCTCCTCCTTCTGTTTGTAGACGGCTTCCTCAAATTTTGCCAACCGTTCGGAGTGTTGTGACATGTATTCACCCATTCGAGCTTCGAATGTTGGACTAAGTTCCTGAGGAGGTGAGTTGGGTTGAGCAAGCTTATAGAAGGGTGTAGTATTTTCCCTAAGGGGTGACTTGGACAATGGTGTTTGCTTAACGCTTGAGACCGAGTTAACTGTTGTTTTTTGTGGACTTAAGGGTCTCTTTTGTTTTTCCATAAGATATGCAACCCTCTTCTCAAGTTCACTAACGCTTTCCTCGGTGATTTGGTTGGCTTTATCGGGCGATGAATGTGTGTTGACCGCCGAGTGTACGTCGTGGGAAATTTGCCACAATTCATCATCGTCGGATGCGAGCTCATCAATGATCTCCCATAATTCCTCGGCGTTTCTATCACGCAATCTGCCTCCGGCGGCTTGATCGATGGCACGCTTGGTGTGGTAGTCAACATGGTCATAGAAGATTTGAATTTAAAGCCAGAGATCTATGCCATGATGAGGGACTTTTTGGAGTAAGTCCTTGAATCGAATCCATGCCCCATATAGGGTTTCGCCTCGACGTTGTTCGAACATCAAGATATCCTTCCTTAACTTGGTAGTTCTTCCTGGTGGGAAAACTGAGCAAGGAAACGAGTGGTGAGATCATCCCAAGAGGTGATGGATCCTGCGGGTAGGCGCTCTAGCCATTGACTAGCTTGGTCCCGCAGAGAGAATTGAAAGAGACGCAGTCGGGTCGTCTCTCGAGTGGCAACATCAAGGTCTATGGAATCAACGATTTTGAGAAAGTCCTTGAGATGTTGATTAGGATCTTCAGAACGTAGTCCATGGAATGCGCATCCGCTTTGCACCAACCGGATGGTGTCGGATCGCAAGGGAGTGACATTGGCTCCTTGAGTGAGCTCAATGGTGTTTCGATAGCCATGGTGGCTAGGACGGGAGTAGTCTCCTAAGGTACGGGCTCTAGGAGGTGGGTGTTGTTGTGGTGGTGGGTTGTTGGGATCGAGGATATTACCACCTTCCATGATGTCGGATGGTAACGTTTACGAACAAAGAAACGAAGAAAAAAGATAGACTGAAGAAAACCTAGAAAAATAAAATAAAAATCTCACTAGAAAGGAATCTAGTGAGTAGACCTAATAAAATAAAAATTCAACCTAAACAATAACTATTCCCCGGCAACGGCGCCAAAAACTTGATGCGTGGTTTTGCGACCTTACAACAGGTTTTACCTCTCGAGGGATCTCAAGAGGCTTGCAATCCCCACCAGGCAGTGTACCTGACCGATGTAGTATAGTGTAGTGGCAAGTACCGGGGGATTGATCGTTCTCTAGGGGAATAGTGTCGTTAGGATTGAAAAACTACTCTAATAGGTCTAAGGGTGAGGGAAGATTCTTTTTGTATTTTTTATATTTTTATAAAAGCAAGTAAAATCTCGGGTTTGAAGGAGTGGGCGGAATTAGTTGCTAGTCAACTAACCCAAATAACTACAATTGCAAATGAAATAAAATAACTGAAAATAAAAAGGTTGTGAAACTTATATGGAGAGAAATGTGTTTACTTAGATTTCCTTACTCCCTAACTATCTTTTACCGGTTGATTAGTGTGTATTAATTGCATGGATGAAGGGTGTATTCCTTAATACCAATCGTGGGGTGGCGTACGTACTTCCCCAACTCTATAAGCTCCTACTTCACTCCTATATCGAGCCGGCTAAGAAGCTCCTAACATGGGATCACTAGAATTCGCTAATGCATTAAATACAACCATAAAAACCTTAGTACGCATTGGTTCATGTTTCTTAAGACGTTCAAGCAAGTTACCGTATAGGAGGTTAGCCAGTTTTTTTAAGCCTAACATCGATAAACAATCATCCAATACAATTAATAACACACCAACAACCAATAATCAATAGTTAGGTTTCATTAGATCTAAGCAAACACAAGATAAATCTAGCCTAGCATGTTAAATAAAAGACAAGAACAAGATATAATCAAACAACACATAGACATATTGAATGATTAATTGATTACTTATCTTCAATTGAACATGGGAGATCCAAGGGTATAAAACCCTTAAAAGTAGCAGAAAAATCGTCTTAGGGTTTCTCCTCACAAAGTTGCACACTAATGACTAAAAATTATGAGAATATATATAGAAAATCATATCTGACGGCGTCACGTTATAGAGCTGACGCCGTCACCTCGCCGCGGTTAGGGTTTCTTGATGGCCTTCTTGACGCCGTCCCCCTTTAATCTTCCAAAATCCTCTCTGGCTTATCAAGGGTTGACGGCCTTCTTGACGCCGTCCCCCTTTAATCTTCCAAAATCCTCTCTGGCTTATCAAGGGTTGACGGCGTCACACTGGGGCTTGACGCCGTCACAGGTACTTTTCCAGCAGATTTTGAGACTTTGTTGTTTTCTTCACTTTTATGCTCCAAAAACGTCCAAAATGCTTCCTTTTCCAGATTTCTTCTCCAAAGTACCTAAAATGACAAAAGGAACGATTTAGGGCAATATTTGATCAAATAAATATGATTTAGGGCTTAAATGACCCCCTAAAAGCGGTACACTTTTCGCTTCATCAAATACCCTTACACTTGAGATTTGCTTGTCCTCAAGCAAATGCGCTTTTATTCTAATCAAAATACAAGTTAGGGGTCATTTAACGCTAATATAAAAGTAATTACAACAAATAGTTGTTCCACTTTAATCATAATAAGCACGGAGATTACAGACTAGCACCTCACAAGTAGTGTTTAGATACTCACATCTCTCAGGTGTCATAAAAGTATATCTCATAAATGAAAATGAATAATATCCCTCACTACCTGTCATAGCAAATAGATTACCATAGGCTTGGGAAAGGATCAAAAACCTCCTCCACTAGGCGTAAGCACCTAAGATAAACTATCAAAGAGGGCTTTTAAACGGGTTATAACGTTAGGTGTAGGGATATGATAAACACGGTTTTGTTGGATAAAGGATATTTTACTGGTGGCGAGTTAAAGATCTTGATTAATTACATGTACAATATGGCGTTGCTAAGCCAAGACTAGACTCGACTTAAGCTAATGAAAAAAATAACAAAAAGATAAAATAAACATAAAATGAAACGGGATGGTAGTCCGTATGTTTTTTTCTACTTTTTTTTTTTTTTTTTTTTTTTTTTTTTTTTTTTTACATACACTCTTGCCCTACCATCCAAAATAATACATCGTAGGGGGGTTGTATCCCCCTTACACTTGAACTTTTACATAACTTTACAATTAACTATTCGAATGACTCGAATTAAGATAATCGAAACACTTGGAGTACTTTTAAAATATTTAGCACATATGGGGGTAATAATGTTGTTCTTCCCCATTACTCCATTACACTAGTACTTTACCCATGAGTCCCAATCGTCCCAAAACAATATGTACAAGGATATGACTCGACTTAGCAACCATGTAATCAATTAGATAATTAACTTGGGGTTTAAACAAATGTTGTCACAATAATGCACTAAAAATGAGTGCATACAAGGTAGGCTAAGGTGATTTGGGTGTACATTTAAGTGGGGTGTAAACAAATTCTTACTTTAAGTAAAATGCTTAAAGTTAGAAACGAAAAGATAGGCTCTGAGGGGTGTACTAGGGGTATCGTGTACTAAAAATGAGTACAACGCAAAGGGTGTGGGAGAATTACTTGACCAATGTAGCCAATGTAATTATAACAAAAACACATGTGTAAAACAATGGGTTAATCCTAATGCCTCTTATCATGTAGTAAATCTAACTACACGAATGTAGTCTCACTTGTGGCCTCGGAATGGTCCTAACGCAAGTTCTAGAATCTAAGTGCTACCGGTACACACATCATAGCATAAATGCTTTTCCTACCAATTCTAGGGGCGAACCTCACATATTTGGGGGTGGAAAATTTTTTAGTGGTACGGTTTTGTGCTAGTCATATAACTTCCTATCCATGAGACGCTCATTAAGACCAAAGTTTCACTCCTAAATGTTGTAAAAAAATTTAAATTTGTCACTAAAATTGCCTTAACAGGTATTTCTCTCAGTTTTATTACACATCTACCATTAAACAAACGAAAAATCAAGCGTAATAGCATTCTCTAAGGTATCATACTTTACCCCCCCCCCCCCCCCCCCCTTACACTTAAGATGAACATTGTCCCCAATGTTCAAATAACAAGATGTAAAAGTAAATAAGGTAAAAGACTGAAATCAAATACTCCCCTGATTCGCTCGGTGGATAAAGGGGTAACATGGTTAGATCTTCTTCCAAGGTAATGTTGAAGCTTCAAGACTAAAGCAGCGCCAAAAGCTAGATTCCACAAACATCTCCTTGTCCAAAATAACCTGTTAAACCTGAGAAAACAAACACGAAAACCTGCATAACATCGGCGCGATAAATCTGTATAAGGATATAATGCTTGTGGAATGATTATTTTGCAGATTCCTGGAGTTTATAAGTTAGAGATTTAATAAAGCATTTTATGATTCCGGAAGAAAAACAAAACTTTAAAAAATAAAAATAAATAAAAATTCCAGAAAACTATTCCTGACGCCGTCAGACTGGGGTCTGACGCCGTCAGAAGTGATCTGACAGATTTTTCATGCTGAGCTAAAAGTGCCTCAAATCCACCTACACCAGATAGGACCAAAGCCAAAAGCATGTAAAACATCTAATAAATAGTCCCAACGAACCGAATCATACGCCTTAGCAAAGTCGACTTTAAAGATCATAGCTTGCTTTTTTTTTTCCTTTTGCACCATGCATGCAACTCATTTAAAATGAATGGGCCATCTAAAATTTGCCTATTAGCAACAAAAGGTGATTGAATGTCGGAAACAAGATCCGAGATAACCGTAGCTAAACGATTAGCAAGGATTTTCGTAATAACTTTATATACACATCCGATCAAGCTTATAGGCCTAAAGTCAGTGACAAATTTAGCGTCCATAACTTTTGGAATCAAAGCTATGAATGACGAATTACTCCCCTTCGGAAAAGTACCATTATCAAAAAGACATTCAACGGCAGAACAAAGATCTGGACCAACAAACCTCCAATATCTCCTAAAAAATTCAAACGTGTACCCATCAGGACCAGGAGACTTATTCTCGCCACAGTTCCAAATATCTATAAATAATGAAGTTTTAGCAATGTAAGAGCTCCTTCATAGGACATACAATCTATAAATAATGAAGTTTTAGCAGAATCATTGCGCAAAATGCAATAAACAACAACGCATTTTCAGATATTATTTTGTCAGGCCAAAATTTGTTGCTAAAACCAGACAACTTTCAGAAACATGTTGTACATTTATTTAGTAAAAAACAATCATATTTACAGAATTTTAGTAACCATTTTTATAAGAGGTGTGATCCGTGCTAAAACGAATATATAAATATTATGCAACGACGGATACACGTGAATAAATACAAATCACCCCTTTGTGAAAAAGGATACTTGCAAAAACTCACGTTCGTGTGTAGTGTGAAACCAAGTAAGTGATTACCCGGATCGTTTCCCAACGAGGTATGAATGGGCAAACTGTGGAAAGTTAGGATTAGAGTGACTGATGATTAGATATGAGATTTTTTCTTTTTGATTAATTCTAATTGATATATGAAAAACAAATATACAAAAGAAAATTAAACGCGAGTTAATTAAACTAAAAACGCGTGACGGGAAATCTAAAACGGGACTAAAAAGTGAAATTTATGAAATTAAACCCTAAAAGTGCAAAATTACTTAAAACTTATTTTAAAACTAAAATTATATTTTTTTATGCTTTATATCTAATTATTATTAATTATTTATTATTTAATTACTTTCTAAACTATTTAAATTTATAATAAATACTAAATGAACAAAGAAAAATCTAAAACTTTTTCTATAAATATTATTAAGTGAAAAGAAGCTAATAAAATTATAAAAATAAAAAGTGCTTAATTAAAATTTTAAAAAGATAAAATCTATTAAATAGAAGCTATCACTTATTTTCTATTTTATTTTTCTTAAGGTCTACAGATATTATTATATTTTTCCTAGATTCTACTTAATAAAAGAAAATTATGAAAATTAAAATTATATTTTTCTGATTATTATTCTATTTATTATGATTTAATTACTATTATAAACTAATTAAAAAGATTAAAAATATCAAATGACTTAGGAAAAATCTGAAAAATTCAGGATAAGTCTAAATTAATATTCTTAATTTAGGAAAATTAAAATCAAAAGTTTACTGAACCTTAATAAGCAGTTTGGCCAATAAGCAGTTTGGCAAATAAGCTAAAAAGCTAGAAAAGGTACCAAAAGCTCAGGACAAGTTTAATATACTATTATAAGCACAAAACAACTTTAAAACACAAATAAGCACAAGGAAATAAGCAAGTTAAGCACTAGGGCAGTTGTGAAATTAAGACAGAAAAAGCAGCTGAACTATGCTACTTGCAGAGCAATTTTAAGCAACTAAATAAGCTGAAAAGTAGAATATTATGGGGGCAAAAGCTACCCTATACTACTGGCTACACAAAAATATGAAAAGCCCCAATTTTAAAAGCCCAATTGAACTTCAATTAAGCACAAGTTCAGATGTGCTTTTTAGGCAAATCTGATGCAGGGCAATTTCAGTGAAATGGGGAAAACTTGCAGGCTAGTTTTAAGCTATGAAATAAGCTATACAGTGGAATCCCAGATGATAAACTTAAAGCTTACTAGGTAAACTACTTACAAACAAAAAATCAGAGTCTCAGCTTAAGTTGATAAGCAGATAGAAAGCTAAGAACAGCTGGAGTAAAATGGGTATACTGCAGTGTGCACAGAGTTGTGCAGAAGGCACAAAACAAAAAAGAACCAAACTAGGCTATTTTGATTACTCTAATATGACCTTAAGGAGTCAGAAAATGGAAAGAAAAAGGGCCAAATAAGCTTGTAGCAGCTTATGGCTTATTTGACTATATTGAGGTCTAAAATTATCACTGCCTATGTAAAACTGGATAATCAACTAATCTGGCTAATTAGGACTTGGAATTGGCTTATATGGACTATTTTATGCAAGATTAAAACTGAGCTAGTGGCCAATGAACAGTATATAAGCTTTATAGCTCAGTACTGCCTTATACCAAACACTTCTTTAAAATCAGCTTTTGCAATTTAAAACTAGGAAACTGATAATTTAAACCATATTTTACCCTAAACTATGATTATCTAAGTTGCTAATGGTATAAGAAACAGAAATACATGGACAAATAAGCAGTAAATAGCTGAACACAAATAAGTGGAAAATAAGCTAAAAATGGAGAGTTGGAAACTCACAAGTGATCCAGCTGAAAATGAAATGAACTCGGTAAAAACTCTTAACCAGGGCTTATCCAATAAGCCATAAAACACCCAAATAAGCTGATCAAATCAGCTTATTCCTTCCTTAGCTTATTTGACCAAAGTCAGTTGACTTTGGTTGACTTTTCTTGATATTCTTGGAATAGAACAGATATGAATTATAATAAGCTTACATCAAGCTATATTAAGCTTGTATAAGCTTATTCAAGCAATAAATAAGCTCTTTGATTAACACTAAACTTGATTCGATTTGAACAGGAAATTTGAAAACTTTGGAATTTCATTAACTAGAGAATCAGTACAATACAGAATGATTAAAGTACAAATAACTTTGAAACAACTTGAAATTACAATCAAACTTGAATTTAAACTTAAAATTAAGCAGTAAAATAAAGTTTACACTACAAACGGTCTAAAACTAGTGACAAAGTATTTCTTCTGTCTTCTTCTTCTTAAATAATCATCCCACTATCATCTCTGAACCTTCTTGAGCAAATCCCAATCGTTGGATAACTTAAATTCAATCTGGTTCGTCCAATTTGCTTTTTGGCGGGAAATGCGCCAATTGGGATTTAACTTCTTCTAAGCATGTGGGGGTGTAAGGGTGTGAAAGTATATCATTGGAGGAGGGGGGAGGTGGCAGAGATAAGGGTGGATGGTGGAGTGGTTTGGCAGAGCAAAACGGTGGGTGAGTGTGGTATTGGCGGGGTAGTATGAAGAAGAAGAAGGGTCAAACTTAGGTTTGACCCTGATATTTAAATAAGGGGTGTAGGCCGGGTTTTTTTATTTTAAATTGGATTTGGGTTTTTAGTTTAAATAAGGATAGATTTGGATTTTAGGTAAACTTTAGGGACCAATGTTGTATAATGCTGAAAATCCAAGGACCCATGCTGTCAAAATTCCAAACTATTTCCAAGGACCATTTGAGTCAAGTTTCAATAGTACAAGGGTATAATTTGATAAATTACACTTTTTAAATACCCGAGGACTAAATTTGCCAACATTGAAACTTGAGGGGTAAAAGTTGCCATTTTTAGAAAACTTTCATCCAGGGATTAAAAGTGAACATGTTTGATATCCCAAGGACTAAAGTTGACTTTTCTTTCATTTTAAACCTTCAGGGACTAATTCTACCAATTTGTGAAACTTCAGGGACTGAAAATGACAATTTTGTGAACTTTGCATGATTTTCACTTGTTTTCAATCTTTTTGTTCCTGAATCATATAAAAACACATTTTATGATATTTTCTGTATTATTTGACTTTTCAAAGTGTTTTTGGCTGTTTTAGTAGTTTAAATGGGAATAAAATGATGAGTATTTAGACACTCATCAATCCCCCACACTAAACTATTGCTAGTCCCTAGCAATCATTTATGAAAATTTAATGGATTTTATCTCTTTACCAAAAGCCATTACTTCTGGAGTAGCCAATGTTTTAGTATGTGATACTTTGGTACAATGATAACCAAATGATTTTGAGCAAACCATCAGCTATCAACGGATTTGATTTGTCTTTACCAAAAGCCGTTTGCTTCTGGACTAGCCAACTCTTAGATAAAATACAGTTATTATCTTTGGTGAGCTGATTACCAATCATGGTTTTCCCATGCCTTTACCACAAGCCATAACCTTGCGGGCTAGCCAACTCTTCACTTATAAAGATATGGTGAGTCGAATACCATACAATTTTTGGCAAATTGTAAGCCATAAACGGATTTGAGATATCTTTACCAAGAGCCGTTTGCTCTCGGATTAGCCAATCCTTATGTGGGTTAGACATGGCGGACTGATAACCATTTATTGCGTTCTAAGTGAAAAAATTTTAAAATTTTGGCCAAAATGGGGGTACTAGATGGTACATATGATCAAATTCGCTAGAATTCCCCCCCCCCCTCCACACTTAGAACTGAATATTGCCCTCAATATTCAAAGTACCGGCTATAATGCCGACACTTAGAACGTAAAAAGGAAATACTAATAGCCTTTTTTTTTTTAAACTTATATACAACATGTGGGGCATCTCCCCCACACTTGGGTGAGACATGGGTGAAAACCCATGTTTTACTACTGTTTTTATTAACCGAGTCGCTAGCTTGACTCGACCCCGAATTCATTGGTTCATGGGGAAGTAAGTGGAAGAGATCATCTCAATCGGACTTTCATTCAAGATGTCTAGATAAACATTGAAGTATATGAAAGATCCACACCGATGAGATATACAGACCCGGCTCACAAATGATAAATGAAAATGCCGGGGTCAAAGATAGTGTCTTCATTCCCGAAGGAGTGAAGAACAGGAGAAGTCACCGTGTAGGTGAAGAAAAGAAAGAAAGTCATGATAAAAATCATGACTAACTCATCATCATTAGAAGGAGAATTCATGATTTCTGGATCATGAATCTCATCATTTAAGCTCATTTGATCAAGACATATTCTGGGTGGGAGGGATGGGATTTTGATAACAATCAAATTCTCAGTGTTGAGAACATCTCCCTCCGGAACACAAAGATTTTATTTGTCAAGATCAAAGTAGAAGTTATCATACTCCGGCGGAGATATGATATGAGTGAGTTCACGGGAGAACTCCTCAAAGGTGAATGAATCATATTCGGATTTGATGTGAGTGAGTTCATCAGCGAACTCCTCAAATGTAAATGATTCATAATCGGGGAGAGAATTATGAGAATGAGAAGTGGTATTGCCACTAATTTTCTCTCCCCTCAGATCAAAACAGAAGGCTTCCATTTCCGGAATAGAATCATCGGAAAATATGTCACTATCCTTTATGGGGATAGGAGATGAAATGGTTTTTTCTTTAAAAGCCTCGATTTTAGAAACGAGAAGACTGACATTCAATAATGTTGCTCGAAGAGCTTCATCTTTGATTTCAGTGTCAATTTCTTCATCATTCTCTTCTTCTAAGCTGACTGGCTCAAACGGAAATTCCTCCATATAAATGATGTCTCCACAAGATAAAGAATCGTCATTAGTGGAATCGGAGAACATCTCAATATGATCTTTTGAAAAATCAAGAGGAGGAGGGATATCACACATTTGATCAAAAGTTCCCTGCGACTCACTTGGGATTGGGACAAGGTTCTCAACACTAGACTTTATGAATTCGTCCGATTCCTTTTCAGGAACAGTGTTAAGATGCTCGTCCCCCATAATAAGAGAATTAGTGGGAACTTCGGGTGTGATAACAGCTGACTGAGGGAGTTGAGAAGGACTAGCATACATGGGTTTTACAAATTCCATTTGTTCTTCTGCTAGTAATTCCATCATGCTCTTTTCTCCCTGAAAATTCATGGAAGGAGTCTCAACTGATGAACTTGATGAATCATCATCAAAGATATCTTCATCATCACTGTCATCAGGAATGAAACAGAATCGAGAGCTAGATTTGGCTGCTTTTTCTTTTGCAATTGTTTCCCTAACAGAATTTTCAAAGGCATCTTGGGAATTTATTTTAGCAACCTGTTCTTCAGCTAACAATTCTTCCATGGATTTCTCATGAGGATTTTCTTGGGCATTATTAACAGCCGAATCATTAAGTGTATCCACAAAATTTTGAAGTTTTTGTAATACATCTTCGAAAGATTCTTCAAGAGGTGATGACTGAGGTTGAATCATTTGATACTGTGGAAGTTGGTCATGACAAGAATGATCAAAATTGTCACAAGGGCCATGCTCATAGACAAGCGGGGTCCTCGTTTGACAATCGGATTCATAATGTGGACCACCACAGTACTCACAACAATACGTTTGCTGTGACTGATTCGGTGAATAATATGGAATTTGGTCATAACCAAAATTTTGATTATTTTGACAATCAAAACCTTGGTGAGGACCTCCACAAAATTCACAAGAGAAACTCGGTGTATTTTGATACGATGCATCATTGAAATTTGGATAACATGATTCTTGCTCGTATGAATGTGATGGGTGGTTGGAAAAATTTGAAGAGTCGTTGAATGAGTTCGGATTAGGATCATAAGCAAATGAATTCCTCGAACCACAAAACAAACAACTTCCGTCTCGAATATCATTACCACATTGTTCACATGTACACCAACGACATGGCAAACCGAAAAGCGGCTCACCACAACCGACACAAGGAATAAAATCCGGAGGTAGGACAAGTGGTGTGCTCTGAGAGCTAGGAATTTCCACCACTTCCGTTATGGTCTCTGGTTTTTGTTCTTGATAAACGTGAAGATTAGGCAAGTCGTTCTTTTTAGTCACCGTTCTAAGCTCTGTACGTTTGCTTGACAAACTTTTAACCGTAAATTGTGAAAGGTTAGGATCGATTCTTGACGGTTTAGGAGTAATTGTGAGCTTAGATTTTTGGACAACCGTAGGTTGGACGTATTTAGCACTTCCATTGTCAGAGAGAAGTACCGGGTCCTTTGTCACCCCGGTTTCTCGTTCCATTTCCCTTACCGGAGAGGGAATAGGAATCGATGGTCCATCATAATCAACACGACATCTTGAACTTTTTGACAAGGCTTGAAGTTTTTCAATGTTGTTTTTAAGGGCCCTAAGTTCAAAGAAATCGTCGTCGAGAGATGCCATAAGAATATAGAAGAAGTTAGAATCAAATGGATAGAGGGTAAAGGGATAAAGAATCAAAAAAGGGTAAGAGGGTAAAGATGAATATTTTTGGGTTTTTGGTTTTTTTCAACAAGATCAAAGCAAAACACAAGGAACTTAAACCTTAAATCAACCAGCGTACGGTAGCTCTCTGACTGAAAAACGCACAGAGTGGCGGAGAAGCAAAGGTGGGCAATTAATGCTCCTTAAAAACCCGCTTCTTTCAGTTCGACAATTTAATGTCAAACTATCCTTAAACCTCCGTTAGAGTTTGTTTATCAATCAAAGGTGAGCCGAATTCGCAAGCGACACAAAGGCAAGTTTTAATCTTTGGTTTGGGAACTTATTATGGTCGTACCCCCAGTTAGGTAGTACTCTGTCTTGGTTCTCAATGGTAAATTTTATTGTTTGTATTTATTAAACAAAGAAAACGGAAAATGTTTTTGGTGTTTTTATTTTTTATATGATAATATATAAAGAAAAGAAAAATATTTTTGTATTTTTATATTTTTTATGGGAAATAGGAACTTCTGGAAGAAGGATCTCAAATCACTAATCGCTTAAACTCTACACAATTGTCGCAACACAACCTCCCCGGCAGCGGCGCCAAAATTTGATCCGTGCTAAAACGTATATATAAATATTATGCAACGACGGATACACGTGAATAAATACAAATCACCCCTTTGTGAAAAAGGATACTTGCAAAAACTCACGTTCGTGTGTAGTGTGAAACCAGGTAAGTGATTACCAGGATCGTTTCCCAACGAGGTATGAATGGGCAAACTGTGGAAAGTTAGGATTAGAGTGACTGATGATTAGATATGATATTTTTGCTTTTTGATTAATTCTAATTGATATATGAAAAACAAATATACAAAAGAAAATTAAACGCGAGTTAATTAAACTAAAAACGCGTGACGGGAAATCTAAAACGGGACTGAAAAGTGAAATTTATGAAATTAAACCCTAAAAGTGAAAAATTACTTAAAACTTATTTTAAAACTAAAATTATATTTTTTTTATGCTTTATATCTAATTATTATTAATTATTTATTATTTAATTACTTTTTAAACTATTTAAATTTATAATAAATACTAAATGAACAAAGAAAAATCTAAAACTTTTTCTATAAATATTATTAAGTGAAAAGAAGCTAAGAAAATTATAAAAATAAAAAGTGCTTAATTAAAATTTTAAAAAGATAAAATCTATTAAATAGAAGCTATCACTTATTTTCTATTTTATTTTTCTTAAATTCTACAGATATTATTATATTTTTCCTAGATTCTAATTAATAAAATAAAATTATGAAAATTAAAATTATATTTTTCTGATTATTATTCTATTTATTATGATTTAATTACTAATTTAAACTAATTAAAAAGATTAAAAATATCAAATGACTTAGGAAAAATCTGAAAAATTCAGGATAAGTCTAAATTAATATTTTTAATTTAGGAAAATTAAAATCAAAAGTTTACTGAACCTTAATAAGCAGTTTGGCCAATAAGCAGTTTGGCAAATAAGCCAAAAATAAGCTAAAAAGCTAGAAAAGGTACCAAAAGATCAGGACAAGTTTAATATACTATTATAAGCACAAATCAACTTTAAAACACAAATAAGCACAAGGAAATAAGCAAGTTAAGCACTAGGGCAGTTGTGAAATTAAGACAGAAAAAGCAGCTGAACTATGCTACTTGCAGAGCAATTTTAAGCAACTAAATAAGCTGAAAAGTAGAATATTATAGGGGCAAAAGCTACCCTATACTACTGGCTACACAAAAATATGAAAAGCCCCAATTTTAAAAGCCCAATTGAACTTCAATTAAGCACAAGTTCAGATGTGCTTTTTAGGCAAATCTGATGCAGGGCAATTTCAGTGAAATGGGGAAAACTTGCAGGCTAGTTTTAAGCTATGAAATAAGCTATACAGTGGAATCCCAGATGATAAACTTAAAGCTTACTAGGTAAACTACTTACAAACAAAAAATCAGAGTCTCAGCTTAAGTTGATAAGCAGATAGAAAGCTAAGAACAGCTGGAGTAAAATGGGTATACTGCAGTGTGCACAGAGTTGTGCAGAAGGCACAAAACAAAAAAGAACCAAACTAGGCTATTTTGATTACTCTAATATGACCTTAAGGAGTCAGAAAATGGAAAGAAAAAGGGCCAAATAAGCTTGTAGCAGCTTATGGCTTATTTGACTATATTGAGGTCTAAAATTATCACTGCCTATGTAAAACTGGATAATCAACTAATCTGGCTAATTAGGACTTGGAATTGGCTTATATGGACTATTTTATGCAAGATTAAAACTGAGCTAGTGGCCAATGAACAGTATATAAGCTTTATAGCTCAGTACTGCCTTATACCAAACACTTCTTTAAAATCAGCTTTTGCAATTTAAAACTAGGAAACTGATAATTTAAACCATATTTTACCCTAAACTATGATTATCTAAGTTGCTAATGGTATAAGAAACAGAAATACATGGACAAATAAGCAGTAAATAGCTGAACACAAATAAGTGGAAAATAAGCTAAAAATGGAGAGTTGGAAACTCACAAGTGATCCAGCTGAAAATGAAATGAACTCAGTAACAACTCTTAACCAGGGCTTATCCAATAAGCCATAAAACACCCAAATAAGCTGATCAAATCAGCTTATTCCTTCCTTAGCTTATTTGACCAAAGTCAGTTGACTTTGGTTGACTTTTCTTGATATTCTTGGAATAGAACAGATATGAATTATAATAAGCTTACATCAAGCTATATTAAGCGTGTATAAGCTTATTCAAGCAATAAATAAGCTCTTTGATTAACACTAAACTTGATTCGATTTGAACAGGAAATTTGAAAACTTTGGAATTTCATTAACTAGAGAATCAGTACAATACAGAATGATTAAAGTACAAATAACTTTGAAACAACTTGAAATTACAATCAAACTTGAATTTAAACTTAAAATTAAGCAGTAAAATAAAGTTTACACTACAAACGGTCTAAAACTAGTGACAAAGTATTTCTTCTGTCTTCTTCTTCTTAAATAATCATCCCACTATCATCTCTGAACCTTATTGAGCAATTCCCAATCGTTGGATAACCTAAATTCAATCTGGTTCGTTCAATTTGCTGTTTGGCGGGAAATGCGCTGTTAGGAATATGAATATTCAGCTGAAGACTCGGTCACCCCGAGTAATTATTAGTGCATCATAGCTCATAGGATTATCAGTAATATTATTAGTAGCTTAGTTAGTATTATTAGTATTGTGGAGTGGGTCGGGTCTTTACCCTCTGTCAGCTCACTCTACAGCCCGCTAGGGGCATAATATGTTGTAAGTATAAATACCCCTTCCCACACATGGGAAGGGTTGGAACTTCACATTATCTTAAGCTAATACACACATTGTTTCTCTCTCTAGAAGTTCCCATCACTTTCTCTCTCTAAGTTCTCTTCCAATCGATCCATAACTAAGCCTCAAACTAGTGTTTCTTGCATTGTGAATACCCTACAATTGGTATCAAGAGCTGATGAAGCGAAAAGTGTACCGCTTTTAGGGGGTCATTTAAGCCCTAAATCATATTTATTTGATCAAATATTGCCCTAAATCGTTCCTTTTGTCATTTTAGGTACTTTGGAGAAGAAATCTGGAAAAGGAAGCATTTTGGACGTTTTTGGAGCATAAAAGTGAAGAAAACGACAAAGTCTCAAATTCGGCTGGAAAAGTACATGTGACGGTGTCAAGTATTGCTCTTGACGGCGTCATGTATTGGCAAAAAAGGTGGATATGAAAAATACACATGATAAGCCAGTGAGATTTGCATTGGAAGTCTGACGGCGTCACGCTTTGTGACGCCATAGGTGGTCACGGTTTAATTTATAAAGAGACGGCCCAGATGATCTTGAAGGTGACGGCGTCAGGACTCATCCTGACGACGTCAGAAGATTATAGAGTGACGGCGTCAAAGTATTCTTACACGAGAAGGAACCTTAGTGAAACCGCCACAAGTTAATCAAGACAATCACAACTCGCGCGCGGAGTGGCTGTTACTGTTTTGGCCATAAAATCTTCATACGAACTCGGATTTTGGTGATTCAAGAGGCCACGGAATCGGGACGAAAAGATCTACAATTTGGTGAAAAAGGGGAGCTGACGCCGTCACTTGTTAAGGCTGACGCCGTCAGAACCCCTCGGACAGCAAACTGCCTATAAATACAACATCATAACTTCATTATTTGTAAGCCCCAAACCCTAAGTCCGATTCTAGGGTTAGGGTAGGTGTTTTTCCAGCAACTTAGAGGGTCCTAATCATGCCATAAACATCTTGTAATGGTTTGTTTATCGATTCAATCCTATGTTATGTCTTCAATTATGATTATTGTTGATTGCTCTTCATTAATTATGCTTGGCTAAATCACCTAGTGTTTACTTATGATTGTGTGAAACTTGTGTATAACTAATTAGATCTTATTGATTTCTTGTTGATGTGTGTGTCCATCTCCATCAATTAGGGCGTGACAACTTCAATAGATCTAGTTGGTTTAGTTTATAATTCTTGTTTCCTATTGTCTCTTGTTTGATTGGGTGATATTGATGTTAGGCTTAAGAAAACTGGCTAACCTCCTATACGGTAACTTGCTTGAACGTCTTAAGAAACATGAACCAATGCGTACTAGATTTATTTGGTTGTATTTAATGCATGAGCGAATTCTAGTGATCCCATGTTAGGAGCTTCTTAGCCGGCTCGACATAGGAGTGAAGTAGGAGCTTATAGAGTTGGGGAAGTACGTACGCCACCCCACGATTGGTATTAAGGAATACAACCCGTCAATTAAAACAAGGTGTGACAATTCAATAGGTAGAATTAGATAGCTAGCAAGGAGCAACATATCATAAGTAGACATGCTTCATTTCCCTTGTAGAACCCTAGTTTACTTTTCTTGCATATTAGTTTAATTAGTAGCTTTTGGGTTAGTTGATTAGCAACTAATTCCGCCCCTTCTTCCAAAACCAGAGATTTTTACTTGCTTTCCATAAAATATAAAAATACAAAAAGAATCATCCCTCACCTTTAGACCTAGTTAGATTAATTTCAATCCTAACGAACACTATTCTTTGAGTTGAACGATCAATCCCCGGTACTTGCCACTTCACTATACTACAACGGTCAGGTACACTGCCTGGTGGGGATTGCAAACTTCTCAAGATCCCTTGAGAGGTAAAACCTGTTGTAAGGTCGCAAAACCACGCATCAAGTTTTTGGCGCCGCAGCCCGGGGAGTAGTTATTGCTTAGGTTGAAATTTTATTTTTATTAGGTCTACTCACAAGATTCCTATCAAGTGAGATTTTTTCTTTTTATTTTGTAGCTTTCTCGTAGTCTATCTTTTCTTTGTGATTTTGTTTGTAATTTGCTTCAAATGGACTTTTCACTTAGATTTCTAAGATTGCAAGATATGGTTGAGTGGCTAGAACACCAAGAAGTTCAAAATACCTCATTTAGAGACACTTATGAATCATATGAGCCTTCACCTAGGATAGATTCCTATGAACAACCTCCATGTTTAGGATCTTGTTTTAGTGAGGCTAATAGGAAAAGCGACCTAGTTTGCCAAGGAATTGTGGATAGAGCCGTATCAATAAACCATAAGTTGGATGAAGCACTAGGTTTGTTATTATCACTACCTAAGAAAATAATTGACGAGGATATAGGTGATCTTGACACGTGGAATGATGAGGTAAACACCATAAGCCCACAAAATACTCAACCATCATTTGAGGCGCCCACACCGCCCGTGACTTACCCGGAAGAAGTAGAAGAGACTTTAGGAATCCCGATGGAGGTAGAACCCTTGGACCAAGCACAACTAGAGGATATAGGTTTGCACACTTTTAGTGATGACCTTACTCATAGTTCTAGGGAATTTCCTAGTGTTGATGAATTGGAACCTCAACCTTTACAGAACTTTTCATCCTTAGATTTACATCTAGGAGAAAAAAGAGGAACCGACCCACCCATCAACCAAAATTATCCGGGTAGTTTTAAGATGAAGGAAGCCATTCACTCACCCCTTTCACCTCACGTGGCATATTCACACCCTAAGGGTGTGTATCGTTACTTTCACCCGCACTTAATCCTAAGTGTAGGGAAAACCTCCCCTATTTTTGTTAAATAAGGGTAGAGTCAGGCTCGTGACTTGAACAAAAACAAGCGCTTATTGGGAGGCAACCCAAGCTTTATTTTCTTTATTTGTTTGATTGTTTGTTTATTTAATTTTATTTGTTTCCGTATGCATTTCTTATTCTTTTTGTTTACTGTTCATGTCTCAAATATAAATTGTGAAAATGCTTTATTTTGTTTTTAACTTCGTCTTAACTACATATAAAGGTATTTTGCAAAAGATAAGTGTAAGGGAAATCCAAATTTGTTTTTAAGAACAAGATTGAACATGAACGATAACAATGAGATATAAGCCTGCATATTAGTATTTGTTTGAGTCAAATGCTTGTATCGAGTCATAATGAAGTTTTGCAGGAATTCCAGGAAGTAAGGTATAGGTTTTTCCAGAAATTTTCCGGAAACTTAACATGAGAATTCTGTCAGATCATTTCTGACGGCGTCAGGCCTTACAACCTGACGGCGTCAGGTTTTAATTTTCTGAAATTTTTGAAAGTTTTGTTTTTCTACCGGAATCATAAAAAGTTTTTATTAAATCTCTAACTTATAAACTCCAGGAATCTGCAAAACATTCATTCCGCAAGCATTATATCTTTAATTGTTTTATTTCTAAGTCTGGAATTACACCTAGTTGTGAGTTGTCTTTGTTCGGTTTGATGCTTTGGTTTTTCTTGTTTGTTTTCTCAGGATTAACAGGTTATTTTGGACAAGGAGATGTATGTGGAATCAAGCTTTTGGCGATGCATTAGTCTTGAAGCTTCTACATTACCTTGGAAGAAGATCTAACCATGTTACCTCTTTATCCACCGAACGAATCAGGGGAGTATTTGATTTCATTCTTTTACTTTTTTCTTTTACATCTTGTTATTTGAACATTGGGGACAATGTTCATATTAAGTGTAAGGGGAGGGTAAAAGTACGATTAGAGAATACTATTACGCTTGATTTTTGTTTGTTTAATAGTAGATGTGTAATAAAACTGAGAGAAATACTTGTTAGGGAAATTTTAGTGCCAAATTTAAAATTTTTTTACAACATATAGGAGTGAAACTTTGGTCTTAATGAGCGTCTCATGGATAGGAGTTATATGACTAGCACAAAAACCGTACCACTAAAAAAAATTTCCACCCCCAAATATGTGAGGTTCACCCCTAGAATTGGTAGGAAAAGCATTTATGCTATGATGTGTGTACCGGTAGCACTTAGATTCTAGAACTTGCGTTAGGACCATTCCGAGGCCACAAGTGAGACTACATTCGTGTAGTTAGATTTACTACATGATAAGAGGCATTAGGATTAACCCATTGTTTTACACCTGTGTTTTTGTTATAATTACTTTGGCTACATTGGTCAAGTAATTCTCCCACACCCTTTGCGTTGTACTCATTTTTAGTACACGATACCCCTAGTACACCCCTCAGAGCCTATCTTTTCGTTTCGACCTTTAAGCATTTTACTTGAAGGAAGAATTTGTTTACACCCCACTTAAATGTACACCCAAATCGCCTTAGCCTACCTTGTATGCACTCATTTTTAGTGCATTATTGTTACAACATTTGTTTAAACCCAAGTTAATTATCTAGTTGATTACATGGTTGCTAAGTCGAGTCATATCCTTGTACATATTGTTTTGGGACGATTGGGACTCATGGGTAAAGTACTAGTGTAATGGAGTAATAGGGAAGAACATCATTTATTACCCCCATATGTGCTAAATGTTTTTTAAAAAAAAAAAGTACTCCAAGTGTTTTGATTATCTTAATTCGAGTCATTAGAATAGTTATTTGTAAAGTTATGTAAAAGTTCAAGTGTAAGGGGAATGCAATGCCCCTATGATGTATTATTTTGGATGGTAGGGCAAAAGTGTATGCAAAAAAAAAAAAAAAAAAAAAAAAAAAAAAAAAAAAAAAAGGAAAAAATCAAGAAAAATACAAAAAAATGAGAAAAATAAAAAATAAAAAAAAAATACGGACTACCATCCCGTTTCATTTTATGTTTTTGTTATTCTATTTTTAGCTTAAGATTGAGTCGAGTCTTGGCTTAGCAACATTGTATAGTACATGTAATTAATCAAGATCTTTAACTCGCCACCAGTAAAATATCCTTTATCCAACAAAACCGTGTTTTCCTTTTCCCTACACCTCACGTTATAACCCATGTAAAAGCCCTCTTTGATAGTTTATCTTAGGTGCTTACGCCTAGTGGAGGAGGTTTTCGATCCTTTCCCAAGCCTATGGTAATCTATTTGCTATGACAGGTAGTGAGAGATATTATCCGTTTTCATTTATGAGATTTATTTTGATGACACCTGAGAGATGTGAGTATCTAAACACTACTTGTGAGGTGCTAGTATGTAATCTCCGTGCTTATTATGATTGAAGTGGAACGATTATTTGTTGTAATTACTTTTATATTTGCATTAAATGACCCCTAACTTGTATTTTGATTAGAATAAAAGCGCATTTGCTTGAGGACAAGCAAATCTCAAGTGTAAGGGTATTTGATGAAGCGAAAAGTGTACCGCTTTTAGGGGTCATTTAAGCCCTAAATCGTATTTATTTGATCAAATATTACCCTAAATCGTTCCTTTTGTCATTTTAGGTACTTTGGAGAAGAAATCTGGAAAAGGAAGCATTTTGGACGTTTTTGGAGCATAAAAGTGAAGAAAACGACAAAGTCTCAAATTCGGCTGGAAAAGTACATGTGACGGCGTCAAGTATTGCTCTTGACGGCGTCATGTATTGGCAAAAAAGGTGGATATGAAAAATACACATGATAAGCCAGTGAGATTTGCATTGGAAGTCTGACGGCGTCACGCTTTGTGACGCCATAGGTGGTCACGGTTTAATTTATAAAGAGACGGCCCAGATGATCTTGAAGGTGACGGCGTCAGGACTCATCCTGACGACGTCAGAAGATATAGAGTGACGGCGTCAAAGTATTCTTACACGAGAAGGAACCTTAGTGAAACCGCCACAAGTTAATCAAGACAATCACAACTCGCGCGCGGAGTGGCTGTTACTGTTTTGGCTATAAAATCTTCATACGAACTCGGATTTTGGTGATTCAAGAGGCCACGGAATCGGGACGAAAAGATCTACAATTTGGTGAAAAAGGGGAGCTGACGCCGTCACTTGTTAAGGCTGACGCCGTCAGAACCCCTCGGACAGCAAACTGCCTATAAATACAACATCATAACTTCATTATTTGTAAGCCCCAAACCCTAAGTCCGATTCTAGGGTTAGGGTAGGTGTTTTTCCAGCAACTTAGAGGGTCCTAATCATGCCATAAACATCTTGTAATGGTTTGTTTATCGATTCAATCCTATGTTATGTCTTCAATTATGATTATTGTTGATTGCTCTTCATTAATTATGCTTGGCTAAATCACCTAGTGTTTACTTATGATTGTGTGAAACTTGTGTATAACTAATTAGATCTTATTGATTTCTTGTTGATGTGTGTGTCCATCTCCATCAATTAGGGCATGACAACTTCAATAGATCTAGTTGGTTTATTTTATAATTCTTGTTTCCTATTGTCTCTTGTTTGATTGGGTGATATTGATGTTAGGCTTAAGAAAACTGGCTAACCTCCTATACGGTAACTTGCTTGAACGTCTTAAGAAACATGAACCAATGCGTACTAGGTTTATTTGGTTGTATTTAATGCATGAGCGAATTCTAGTGATCCCATGTTAGGAGCTTCTTAGCCGGCTCGACATAGGAGTGAAGTAGGAGCTTATAGAGTTGGGGAAGTACGTACGCCACCCCACGATTGGTATTAAGGAATACAACCCGTCAATTAAAACAAGGTGTGACAATTCAATAGGTAGAATTGGATAGCTAGCAAGGAGTAACATATCATAAGTAGACATGCTTCATTTCCCTTGTAGAACCCTAGTTTACTTTTCTTGCATATTAGTTTAATTAGTAGCTTTTGGGTTAGTTGATTAGCAACTAATTCCGCCCCTTCTTCCAAAACCAGAGATTTTTACTTGCTTTTCATAAAATATAAAAATACAAAAAGAATCATCCCTCACCTTTAGACCTAGTTAGATTAATTTCAATCCTAACGAACACTATTCTTTGAGTTGAACGATCAATCCCCGGTACTTGCCACTTCACTATACTACAACGGTCAGGTACACTGCCTGGTGGGGATTGCAAACTTCTCAAGATCCCTTGAGAGGTAAAACCTGTTGTAAGGTCGCAAAACCACGCATCAAGAGCCATGGTTAGGTCCATGAGAGTTGGTATTCACAGATTTGTGTAGTTTTTGAGGTTTTTTGGTTCGATTTGATAAGTAGCATAAATTCCATTTTGTGCTTTGTTTAGTGATTAGAAGTTGTTATACCTTGTACTTTCTAGCTTAAGAATAGTATTAGAGTGGTATTTGGTGTTTGGATTCACAGATCTAAGAACGGTGTGGTGATTTTGGGGTAATTCGTGGGTGTTTATTGTTGTGTTCTTCGCAGCGGTTTGTGTCCTTGGGACATGTTCTTGGACTCGGTTTGTGTCACTTCATAGATACGGTTTGTCTTATTACTTGTTTAGGCAAAAAGACAAAAGGCAGTGAAAGCGACGTGCTTGGGAGTTTGTGTCTACTCGGTTTGTCCCTGCTGCGTGTACTCGGTTTGTGCCTACTCGATTTGTCCCTCCAGCGTGTACTCGGTTTGTGTAGACTCGGTTTGTCTCTGAGGAATTTACTCGGTTTGTGCCTACTCGATTTGTCCCTCCAGCGTGTACTCGGTTTGTGTAGACTCGGTTTGTCTCTGAGGAATTTACTCGGTTTGTGTCTACTCGATTTGTCTCTCCAGCGAGTACTCGGTTTGTGTAGACGCGGTTTGTCTCTGAGGAGTTTACTCGGTTTGTGTCTACTCGATTTGTCTCTGCAGTGTTAACTCGGTTTGTATTTACTCGGTTTGTTCCAGCAGCGTGCACTCGGTTTGTGTCTACTTGAGTTGTCTCTGCAGCGTGTAGTCGGTTTGTGTATACACGGTTTGTCTCTCTGACGTGTATGTGGTTTGTGTCTTGGTGATTTTATAAATTCCCGCGAAAGATTCAATTTCTCGGTTAAATCACAAGATCTGTAAAATCCCGTATTCACTATGACAACTAACTCCGACCCCCTCATTTCGGAGGTTCTCAAACTGTACGATGCTATCAAGGATCATGGGAACTATAATTTCACATCTCTAACAGAAACAAATGATACTGATTCTGCTGGAACTGATGAGTCACACTCGCAGTCACACATGGATGAATGCCTTCAGGTTATGCAGGTGGATACTGATAAGGAAAGTCAAGTAGCATGCTTCAGATCACTTCTATCACACATTAAGGCTTTGTTTGGTAAATCTGAATACGTGATGGGGTACAAACGGGCTTTCGCTTCACTCTTTGGTCAGGAAATTGGTGATTTCACAGTCATAATGACATTATATCTGGATCAACTAGAACAAGAGCTGGTCAAGGAAGAATATTCTGAAGATAAATCCAGAGCAGCTCTCAATGTGATCAACAATCAACTCCAAGTGTTCATCAACTCTCAATACACTATGGATTATAATTATGACTGCCAAGTGACTAAAGAGTGCTTCGCTAAATATACTGGGTCAGAAGTTGAAATGTACAAAACGACACTGCTACTGCTGATGAGGGATGTCCATGGGTTCATTGAGGAAAAAGGTGAACAGGGTAGGAATGGAACAAAATCAGACAAGACGGATGATGGTGTCAGCACAGGAAGTGACTTCACAAGATGTGAGAAGGAATCCTACGAACCTGAAAATCACCAAGCACAGACTACTGTGGTACATCTGTCTCATCTAGATAATACTGTTTCTAATGCACTTGTGCATGATAATTCGTCGAGTTCCTTGCCTACGACTGAGTCTTTCAAATCACCTGATATGATTGAAAAGAGGGTTTACAATGAACTTTTAAAAGGATTTTCAAAACTGGAAAAACATTGTGTTGATCTTGAAATTTCAATGCAACAATTAAAAGAAAAGTTCCAAATTAACCTTCCATCAAAAAATTCGGAATTACCTGACTTTCGGGAATTTTTTTATGATAAATGAGTTGAAAGATCAGCTAGTGGCCAAGAACGCGACTATTAACATGTTAAGGACCAAACTAAGTGAATTGCAAGAAAAGGTCAATGATGATAAAACCTCACATGACGCAAAAACTGTTGAGTTACAGGCTGAAAATGATCACTTTCAAGCACAAAACCTAAGGAAAAGTTTCTCATTAGCTTCTCGTAGGAATGACTTAAAGAAGTCGGCCAAGAACAGGGTGAATCCTAAGTCTGTCAAACCATCAGTCTTGGGAACACCTTCTCCAAGGTGTGCTCCCCAAGTTGGTGAGACTAAGAGTTTGCCTAAATCAGTCGCTTCACAACCTAGACATAAGGGAACATTAGCTAAGAGTCACTTTCAGGATAAGTCTCACATGACACCAACAAAGGAAGTTAATGTTCATGTCACTGCATCCTTTACTTCGAACAAACAATCACCATAGGCTTGTAAAATTAATGAAGCACCCTAGGAAGCCTAATAGATCTAGTGATGAAAAACAAGAAACTTTCTCTCGTAAAAACACTAAGGTGCCTCAGAAACAGAGCATATTTAGAACGTGCCTAAGATGGTTGCCAACTGGTAGAATATTTAAGAAAGTTGGTCGTCAGTGGGTACCTACTGACACGGAAAATGCCTCTAAGAATGCTTGCAAGAAATCACAGAGACAGGACTTCATAGTCACTAACCAATACATATGCAAACAAAATACTTATGATAGTGCAGGGAGACGGTTTCCGCGTGCAGCTACTATCACAGAATGCATCATGAAGAAACTCAAGGTGTGGCTACCAAAGGGGAGATCAACTCCCAAAGATGAGGTTAGAAAAACACACCTGTGATGTAAGGTGACAATGACTTTTGAACAACTCAGTTCAAAACTCGTACTGTTCTGATGAAAAGATTCTCATGTATCCTTTTTCTTGTTGTGTATAGTTTCTCTTAGTTTATAGGTGCATGTTTATTGTGTATATAGTCATTTGTGATCTTGAATAAGGAGAGGCATGTCTTCTGGATATCGATAACATTTACGATCCTAGAAATGTCATTCAATAATGACACGGGGTTTTAAATGAAGCTCGAACAGAAGTTGTTCCGTATAAGTAAATCATGTCTCTAAGGTTTGCTATTACTTTAGATAGCAACCCGCGTTCCCAGGTGAAGACAGATTGTCACCAAAATGACAACTCTTCTTCAAGGTGATGTTCACCTGAACATGGATTACTTCATATTCATGTTCATTCATATTTCTCACCAAGTGATAAATTGCTGCTCAATCAATCAATGTCTAAATTTCTATACAGAAGGTTAGTCATTGATTGAGGGGGAGAGCTACAGCAATTTAAACTTGCCTATGAGCTCTCACAGTGCAATATCTGAATCTATAGCATCTGTCTGGGCTATCACTATGTATTTAGGAATTCTGTGAGTTGTGTTTGAAAGCTGTGGATGCCTTTGAGTGTAAGAATTTTCTAGTGACAGGATAGTCAGAGACCAAATGTGCCATTCAACTAAATAGAGAGAGTTAAGAGTTGGTATTTTAACTTGTTACCTAGGCGGTTTGTCAAGTCAACAAAGACAGGGACCAGAAGTGTCATTAGGATAAAGTGGAATGTTAGGCGGTTTGTCAAGTCAACAAAGACAGGGACCAGAAGTGTCATTAGGATAAAGTGGAATGTTAGGTGTAGATATTTAAGGATCAAAATTCATGCGGTTTGTGCTAAATCACTCTCTCTCCTCCTTATCAAACCGAACCCACTTTTTTCTCTATCTAAACCCACGATCTCTAGTTTTATCCATCCATCGAGCTTCCTCCTAGGTAATTAACGATCCTCTCCCATATCAGTAGACTAGTTCTCGTATCAGTCCTAGATTCTTATCGTTTCATTTGGTCTTTCTAGGTTGATTCATACGACGCTTCAATCGATCCTAGGTTTGTCTATTGTTACTTGCTTTTGATTGATGGGATTCTTATCTATGTGTGTAATAACTGTTATCATATGCTTTTATTGCTTCATCTTTTAAGATATGATTTGGATTGTTGTGATTTATCGAACGAAGATTGACTCCAAAAAGTCAAAATCGTTCATGTGTCTAAGTGTAGTTCGTATGATTATCGATTGGCATGTCTCTAGGGTTGAGTGCATTATTTTTGCTAACAAGTTGAGGAATCGGTTCTGTTAAGTAGTTAGCTATTGTATGTTTGGATGCGCTATGTCGATTGATTGGTGGTTCGGTTTAGAGTGAGGTTGGGTCAAGACAGGTTTAATTGCCTTAAGCTCTTGCATTGTTTCTTGTATATTCATACAGTCTTCTAATTATGAGTGCTTAATCTATTTCGTGGGGTCATATTCAACGATGTGGGTTGTATGTTCTAGGTCGAGTATTTGCAATGCGTAGTATGTAAACTCTGTATGAATTTATTGATGTGTTTGAGAAGTGATTAGGCATTTCAAGTGTTGTTAGTGTAATGACTAATCTGTAATTATTGCTTTCAAATATAATCAAGGGTGTATGTTTAGATGGTATGATCTTCGATGCGGTTTGTCTGTATGGTTATGTGGCTGCTTGTATGTGTGTCCATGGACTCGGTTTGTCTGTTTGCTCACTAACGCGGTTTGTTTGTTTGCTCACTAACGCGGTTTGTATGTTTGCTCACGAACTCGGTTTGTCTATGTGCTCACGAACTCGGTTTGTCTATGTGCTCACGAACTCGGTTTGTCTATGTGCTCACGAACTCGGTTTGTCTATGTGCTCACGAACTCGGTTTGTGAGCACAAACTCGGTTTGTCTATGTGCTCACGAACTCGGTTTGTCTATGTGCTCACGAACTCGGTTTGTCTATGTGCTCACGAACTCGGTTTGTCTATGTACTAACGAACTCGGTTTGTCTAAACGCTCACAAACTCGGTTTGTTTAAATGCTCACGAAGTCGGTTTGTCTAAATGCTCATGAACTCGGTTTGTCTGAATGATCACGAATGCGGTTTGTTTATATGGTCATGGATGCTGTTTGTATACTTAGTCATGTATAGTCATGAATGCGGTTTGTCTACATATTCACGAACTCGATTTGTCTATGTGCTTATAAACTCAGTTTGTCTATATGCTCACATGTATACATTTAAGCTGTGCAGTTGATACTTTAGTATGTGCTTGATGTATGATGCATATTTGGTCTCTCATAATTGAGTGCTACTTGATTTACTGTAGTCTCTTGCAATGTTCACATAGGCTATGTGCTAACCTTGAGGATTGACACCCGTCTAACTTGTATTGGCATACTGTCTTTCTGTGAATGTGTGTGTGTAGATACAATGACTGATACTGAGATCCCCACTTCTTCTGAGCCAAACCCCGAGGTCTCAACACCTGTTCGCACAGATGAACAAATCCTTCCAAAGAAAAAATGGATCCCTATTGGAAGGAGCAACTGTTATATCGATGTGACAAGACCTCAACCCAATCCTATTTACAAGATATCTGTTGATATCTTAAAGGAAACTACTTTCTTCAGAGCATTCACAGCATGTGCAAACGTTCCTTCTATATACATACAGCAGTTCTGGAATACGATTCAACTCAACAAAGACACTGGAAATTACCACTGTCAGTTAGATGAACAATGGTATGAGCTGACCAAAGACACCATCAGAGAGGCTCTTCAGATCTCACCTGCTGTCATTGATAAACCCTTTACTCAACCTCCTACATCCGAGGCTCTCGTCCACTTCATTAATGATCTGGGTTATCCATCAACCATCCTTAAGGTATCAACAATAGTCACCAGTGAAATGTATCAACCATGGAGAACACTCGTCACCATCCTCAACCTATGTCTTACTGGGAAGACTTCTGCTTTTGAAAAACCTAGGGCTCCAGTGCTTCAAATTCTATGGGGAATTGTAAAACGTTCCAACATAGATTTCGCTGAAAGGATCTGGGAAGAATTCATTCACTCCGTTCACACCTTCCTAGAAGACAAAGTAAAACTGGAGTCTAATCTGGCCAGCAGGAAGACAGTTAGAAAGATATTAATTCCTAGCATCAGATTCACAAAAATGATAATCAATCACCTCTACTCTCTTCATAAGTTCCATCCCAGAACTAATTCTCCTCTCCATTTGTCGTCTGAAGAATTTGTTCTGGGAAATCTCAAGTGGGCTGCTAAAGGGGCCGATCAAGAAGTATTTGGAAGACTTATTCCTGAGCTCCTTATTTCAGATAATATTCGTCAAGCCTCCTATTATAAGGATTATCTGAGCAAAATAGAGCAATATCAAAAGTCTCTCTCTGATAAGGTGAGAAGTGAAGCTGAAACCCTTGAACCAGAAACCCAGAAATCCATCAAACAAACCCAATCTAAATCGAAATCAAAGAAAAGAAAGGATGCACCCACTGAAGTTGAGAGACCTAAGAAAAATAAGAAGATCAAAAGGAAGGCATCAATCAAGAAGTTGAAATCTAAGAAAATCAAGTCAAAAGGTCGAATGGATGATGAAGAGATGGTGGTGCCTGAAATAGGTCTAAGAGATGAAGAAGATCCGGTTCTACAACAAGCCTTGGAGCTGAGTGCTAAAGAACATGCTGAATCAACAAGGAGTGCTACGAAAGGAGTGGTCCTTAGAGAACCCGCTGTTGAGAGCATTAAACCATTACCTGAAGTAGAGGGCAAAGGAAAAGGAGTAGCTACAGTAGTGCAAGCTGCTAAGACTCTTCTTACCATATCCTCTCCGGCCTCTAAGACAACAACACAATTTGTACTAAGGAAACGTGATCAGGGATCATCCAGAGCACATGATCTTTCTGAAGGACCACAAGAAGAATCACCAAGCTTAGAAGTTGCTCATGATTCCAGTGATACAGAAAGCGATGAACAGTTGTACAAGGAGAAGAAGGTGGAGATGAAGATCACACATCCTGAAACAAAGGATCCACAAGATCAAGGTGAGAGTCAAGATGAGAAAGTCCACAATGAAGCAGAGTCTGTAAACACCATTAAGGAAACCCATGATCAGATAACTACAACCACTACAGAACCTCCACAAGATATACAACATGAAGAATTCGTGGCTTCTACATACCCAGGGGTACATGTGAATCTGAAAATGAAGGATGATGAACAATCTCACCTGAATGAACCAACAGGGTCTACTGGCACTCTATCTTCTCTGAAGAACCTTGATACCGACTTCAACTATGGTGATCAATTCATCCTGGAGAAAGCCAACGACAACGCCACAGAGACTGACATACCACATGATGATAAGGAAGTTGAGTCGATGGTGTCTGTACCAATTAAACAAGACATGTCTGGTATTAGACCTATGACAATTCCTGTTTCCACAACAGCAACCATCATAGTAGATCCCTCACCAGAAGCAACACCAACAACACCCATCCCTCCAGAACTACCATCTAATTTAACATCACAACTATCTGCCGCCACAAAGCTCATTGATGACATGTCACGGAAAATGAATATTTATGAGCAGAGACTACTTAAGGTGGAAAAGCTTAATATTGATCAAATGGTGGCTCAAGCTGTGAATGATCAGGTAGAGGAAGCGGTCAGATGGGCAATGGAAGCTCCTATGAAGACACGATTCAGAGATCTTCCTACAACTGATATGAAATCAATCCTCTATGACAGAATGTTTGAATGTGGTCAGTATCAAGGCCACGAAGATCATCAACGGCTTTATGAAGCCTTGGAAAAATCGATGAGTCGTGATAATCAGGATTTCCTCATGGCTGAGCTTGAAGAACAACGGAAGAAGAAGAAAAGGAGACAAGATAAACCCTGTACACCTCCTGATTCTCCACCACATCCACCCCCACCTCCTCCACCTGATGGTGGCTCTGGTGCTACAAGGTTTTCAGGAGCGTCAGGATCCATCCAAGCTCAACCTCATCATCATCCCACTGTGTCTTCTGGTGGAAAAGACCAATCCAATACTTCGTCTGCCCCAAGCAAGTCTAAGGGAGTTACAAAGGCTGGAACACTTGCGTGGACAACTGTTGACACCCAACCTAAGTCCTCAGTCTCACCAACTCCTGAGGACTTTGTTATGAATGAGGAATCAGAAGTGGAAGATCTGACCTCTCAAAATGATGAAGATGAAGTCTCAGCTAATGCTAATATCCCAACAGTTGACCCTAATCAAAAATGGTGGTTGGAATTCTTACGCACAGACACACCTGATGACTCAGACTCCACAAGAAAGCGACCCACCAGGGAAGATATGGAATCTTGGATGAAACCCGTATCTGAAGAAGATCGAGAACCAATTCCTGAACCTAATTGGTCTATACCATCATCAGACAAAAGCGTTCCTGTAAACAATTGGGCAGCTACTATTGCTTCGCAACACAACTCTCCTTCAGAGAACTCATTGCTGGCAAAGACTAATGACATGGGGGCATTTATTAATTGGTTCTGTAAAAAGAAAGGCATCACAAATCTCACTCCCCAAGATTTGGAAGGTCCTGCATATGAAATCGTCAAAGTGTTTCATCCTGATGTGCATCATCTTCAATATCAAATGGAAGAATGTCATAGACTATTTACTGATCAAGTTGATGACCGGATCCTTTCCTACGACGTCAACCAACCTCTTCCCTTTGATGGTCCACCAGGTCAAAAGAACATTCAAGCAGATCTCTTCTTTAACAACGATCTGAATTATCTCCGGTTCGGGAATAATGGTGACCGTCAGGCATTATCCATTACCAAGATGAAGGCGGCTCACTACCCTGACGTTGGGCTAGAACAAATGGTGCCTGATCAGGTATGGTCAGATGAAGAATACAAGTTTGAACTTACTGCATCTTATGGGGTCACACATTGGTGGTTCCACAAGAAACGATTTTACATTGAACGGCACGCAGGAGAGGGTAGTCGTCAGGGTATACGCTCACATCTAAGAATCTTAAGTGTTATCAAAGTTGAAATTCACCCAATGTATGGGTATGAGTATCTTAAAAGGATAGTGCTTCGTCGTGCTGATCAGAAGGAGTATATCATTTCTGAAAGCGACTTCAAATATCTATCTCCGTGTGACTTCGAGGATCTCTTCCTTTTGAATCTTCAAGGGCACCTGAATCATCTTCCACCTCGCGACAAGAAGGCGCTTGCTGCTGCTGTTAACTTATGGATCCGGGGTCTTGTCATCAGGCAAAGGGTGAGTGATTTTCAACTAGGGATAGAGAGCTATCAGACCAAACTCAATCTCACTAGGCCAAATTGGGAACGTAAGGGTCTCGAGTACATTCACGACTTTAAAGTTATCGAATCTCCAAGAGCAGTCAAGTTCACTGAACAACATGGGACTCCTATGATGATGCAACTCAGTGAGATTCATAAATTCAGCGATGGTACCCTGAGAATGATCGATGAAGCACTGGATTTCAGGATTAAAGACTTCAAGATAAATCCTCGCAACCCACAATTGAAGACTCAGTTCTGGACTGATCTGGATGTACAAAGGAGCAAAGAGTTTATGAGAGCCATAGAGCGTAGACTGAAAACAAGAAGGATCTTTCGCAACCTGGAAAGCTTCGTTGGGGGTAGAGTTCGTGAAGGAGATTACAGATTGATGGAAAGAACGACATGAGCTGAATCACTCCATAAGTGGTCTTTGTAGTGATGTTATTCTTATCTTGGGCACTTGTAATTTTACAATGTAATTTCCTCTAATCTTGTAATACTCTATGTGTGATCTGTGTATATTGACAAGTAATCCTCTCTCGTTGTTTCACGGGAAGCATAGTATGCTCCTAAATCAGAATACATTTAAACCTGACCACATTTTCTCCCAAATTTTCTAAACTTATTTAAATCACTTGGGATCACAAATCTCAAATGGTTTGAAATTTTTGATCGGGGGAGAGAATGTGATTTAAATAGGAAATTCTGATAAAATGTGATGATTTGGATGTTAATGTAAGCTCTCCCGTATGTGCTAAACCATTTTGCATATCAAGGCACATATTGAGGGCGAGCAAAATGTTTTGGTCATAAACGCAAGCTCTTCCATATGTGCGAAAAACTTTCTTATATCGATGCACATATTGAGGGGGAGCAAATGGTTTTTTCAAAACAAAGGATTTGGCATCTCACGTGAGCAAGACTCAGTCTTCACCAATGAATTGACGAAACTTGAATTGCCATCAATCGAAAGGATACGTCTTGGCCGGGTAATAATTTCAAGCTGGTCTAACCAGTGATGTAAGCGTGTCTCGAAAAAGATGTATCTGAGTAGAGTGTACCGTTTCGAGAAACTTTCTGTGGACTTGACCAGGCCGGGTAATAATTTCAAGCTAGTCTAACTAGTGATGTAAGCGTGTCTCGAATCGGTCATGTTCACTGAAAGTTGATCAATTCTAAAAGTGCGAGCTTTTCCTAACATGTGCAAATTTATAAAACTATCACTCGAGCACATGTTGAGGGGGAGCATTTGAAAATTATAAAACTCTCAAGTGTTTGCTAAAATGTGTTTCGTAATCATGAACACTTTGAGAGATTTTTCAAAGATTTGGTTTGGCAATTGTGGAAGAACACCAAAGACCGACCATCGTATTTCATATAATGGAGTTATAAGGATGGTAAGGTTAGGTACAAGTTCCCACGATCCCGCCAGAGCCGGAGGGATCTACCCAGGGACAATCCACTAGTTAGTGTAGAAGTCCTTAGGTATGATTAAAAAGGAGAAAAGTGAATGAGGGAATAGTGCCGACTGAGATGGAGCTAACACTGGAACTAACCCAACAAGGTGTTAGTTATGAAGTCTCGGTAAGCACTGAAGGGGTTGAAGAATGAAAAAGAATTGTAAAGATAAAGGGTGAAAAGAAAGAAGCCCTCCTTACAACTTAGGCAGAAACCGGGTCAATACATATGCTGTCAGAATCACTTAGTTGATTGCTGGCATTGAAGACAAAGTATCATGGACCCAGTGATACGCTGCACAACCCTCCCTAGCCACTCAAGGTCCCTCAAAGGACTCTTGTTTCAATTGTCATGGAGTTCAATACATTTCTATCGTCTCTCTCACTCCGAGTTAGATGATATTGAAAAGGTGGCAGTCCTCTCCAGCCTCCGATCACCAAATCAAAACGCACAATTGAGTCTAGAGCCACGATATGCATAATAAGATCTCATAGGGACACGAATTATTTCTACACTGGTAGTTCAACATTAAGGACACCAGGTGTAAACTCATGAGTCCTACGCAGATCTTAGCAATCTGCCCGAACATGTATGAGAGAATTTACAAATGTAATTCTCAATGATTGAATGGAAATTCCTGCCAGGGTCAACTTCAAGCAGCCCTGAAAGCAGGTCACTTCGGTAATTCCTCGTGAATTACGCTTAGTGGTCGCGGCGGTTTCAACCGGTCTACAGTCGTGGAGTGATCTCCAGCGACTCACCTAATCGTTGATTTACTACGGTAAAATCTTAAAAAACCCTCTGTGGGTTTTCGATTAGGAACGGTCTTGGTAAGGATTAGAGAGAGTTTTCACATTATGCTGTTGACTATCTCGAAGTCCAAACTTGTAAGTACCGGTCGAATTATTGCTAACTGTCGTATGCAGGAACTTCTGGCGATTGTAGCTGTGGAATGCTGTAGCTGGTTGCTGTTGTAGCTGGTTGCAGAAAAGATGCCAATCCATCACCACATGCTCACACCACATCATCATCAAAGAAGTCATGATCACCCTAAAAGACCTTCAACACAGCTTCTGCTAACTCTGATGCTGAAGATCATGACACCCTATCGTGTGAGCATGTCGGCTCTAAGTATATTTCATCACATGGAGTCGTACTACTGAAAGATGACTTGGAGACTCAAGTGGGATGATACTTTCAAAGATTACTCAAAGTTCATCCAAGACAAAAGAGAAGTCATCTTCTGATCACTGATGTTTGCACAACAATCTATGACATTGAAGATTCAATGATTACGAGCTATGATGTCAAGATCCAAGGAAGAAGTGCTGAAATTCAGAACATTACTTCTGGGGTGACCTCCCTTAGGGGGAGATTGTTAGGAATATGAATATTCAGCTGAAGACTCGGTCACCCCGAGTAATTATTAGTACATCATAGCTCATAGGATTATCAGTAATATTATTAGTAGCTTAGTTAGTATTATTAGTATTGTGGAGTGGGTCGGGTCTTTACCCTCTGTCAGCTCACTCTACAGCCCGCTAGGGGCATAATATGTTGTAAGTATAAATACCCCTTCCCACACATGGGAAGGGTTGGAACTTCACATTATCTTAAGCTAATACACACATTGTTTCTCTCTCTAGAAGTTCCCATCACTTTCTCTCTCTAAGTTCTCTTCCAATCGATCCATAACTAAGCCTCAAACTAGTGTTTCTTGCATTGTGAATACCCTACATGCGCCAATTGGGATTTAACTTCTTCTGAGCATGTGGGGGTGTAAGGGTGTGAAAGTATATCATTGGAGGAGGGGGGAGGTGGCAGAGATAAGGGTGGATGGTGGAGTGGTTTGGCAGAGCAAAACGGTGGGTGAGTGTGGTATTGGCGGGGTGGTATGAAGAAGAAGACGGGTCAAACTTGGGTTTGACCCTGATATTTAAATAAGGGGTGTGGGCCGGGTTTGGATTTGGGTTTTTTTAAATAAGGATAGATTTGGATTTTAGGTAAACTTTAGGGACCAATGTTGTATAATGCTGAAAATCCAAGGACCCATGCTGCCAAAATTCCAAACTATTTCCAAGGACCATTTGAGTCAAGTTTCAATAGTACAAGGGTATAATTTGATAAATTACACTTTTTAAATACCCGAGGACTAAATTTGCCAACATTGAAACTTGAGGGGTAAAAGTTGCCATTTTTAGAAAACTTTCAACCAGGGATTAAAAGTGAACATGTTTGATATCCCAAGGACTAAAGTTGACTTTTCTTTCATTTTAAACCTTCAGGGACTAATTCTGCCAATTTGTGAAACTTCAGGGACTGAAAATGACAATTTTGTGAACTTTGCATGATTTTCACTTGTTTTCAATCTTTTTGTTCCTGAATCATATAAAAACACATTTTATGATATTTTCTGTATTATTTGACTTTTCAAAGTGTTTTTGGCTGTTTTAGTAGTTTAAATGGGAATAAAATGATGAGTATTTAGACACTCATCAATGTGCGAGA
>CP139506.1:16703185-17209794 GCA_021014915.2 Artemisia tridentata subsp. tridentata | reverse complement strand
TATTTGGTTTTCAGAAAATTTGTTACTACGTATTTCTTTAATCACTAACATGTAGCTATTCACATTTTCGCTTAAAAACAAATTCTAAGTATACGAGGCTTTGTCAACCCGTGCGTTGCACCGATTGTATCAAAAATGTTCATAGCGTAATGGTCGGTACTAATTAGGTTTCTAGTATTTAAAATAGTTTCTTCACATTAAAAGAGTACATGTGAAGAGACTTTTTCCAAGATGTTACATTTAAAAAAGTCTTTTCACATGTAATCTTTTAATATGAATAAGTTACGTAAATTATTTTTTGCCTATTTATTTGGCACTTTTGTCATAGTGAGTTATAAAACCATAAGGCTTTACGAACCCGTGCGTTGCACAAATTGTATGTAATGATTGATTGCGTAATGTTTGAGATAGAATTGTTTCAAAAAAATGGTTTAAAATATAGGAATGAGTTTTATCATTGCAACACAAAACACAAAGGATTCGTAGCTCCATAATCACTACACAATTAGACTTCATTATTTGATTGTATGTCTCTTTTCAAAACCTTGGAGCAACAATTCCCCACAAAACTTATTTTGTAACATATTTGTTTAGTCGAATAACTCTTTTTGATACTTGCTAAACCAAAGTCATTTTTTAATGTGAATTATGTCAATCTACTACAATAATCATCAATTAAACATAACCATATATGTTTAGCATTTTTTTAAAATGATAACTCTTATTTGTTCAACAAAAATTCATATATACTGTGGTACAATACAAACTATTATTATGCTAACGATAACATTAAATTGCACTTTTGTTACATTAATTTAAAATAAATATAAGTATCCATTTTGATATAGAATGAATGAATACTTACATATTTATTCTTGGCAAGATGACTAATATTTCGAAAATATTACATGCAATGAGGCAAATAAGGTCAACTTGTTATAAGTCAAAAGTACGTATGAAATGAATATTACTACAATTTATAGTTGATGTTATAAACTCTTTAGTAACTTTGTATGATTCTCGATATTTTTTACAACAAAGATTCGCGAAATTGAGTGATTACTAATTATCATTGATGATGTTGATTTGCCATAATCAGATTAAATCATGTACCCACATTTCGTATGTTTTAACCAAACTATGCCATGATAGTTAATGAATTAAACCAAAGAGTAAACTTCGACAAACTCTTGGCTTGGCCTGCATATTTTGAGCAGATTTAATCAGTATATTAATGTGTTTTTCACGATAAAAGAATCATAAAATTTATTCTAGAAGATCTTGAAAATGAGATTCCAACATAAGTAAATCATATCTTTCAAATTATTCAGCAATGATAGTGATTGAAATGGATGTCGTTTTCATAGTGATTATCACAACTTGAGGAATCACATCATAATCAAGTCGCTTATAGCTAAAGATAGTTGAACAATGTTACATCCATCTCAATAATCAGTTTCCCACGGCTAGTCCTTACCTATCTGATTGTTTTGACCCCAACTAATCAGAGAAATCAGTTGAGTCTGAAAATGACAGTTTTGATCGTTTAAAATACATACTCTGCTAAAAAGCAGAATGATAGGAATGACTCACCCACAAAACCAAGTTCTCTTCTCCTGCGCCTCTTCGTGTTTCAATCGGCTTGCGTCATGTTATAAGTTCCAAAAGAACCACCCCAAAGGCATAAACATCGGTTTTATCAGATACTTTCCCATGTTGGAAATATTCAGGAGCCAAATACCTGTAAAAAGAAATCATTTTTAGTCATTCCCACCAACCAAAACCAAAAGTTTATGCAAAATCTTGATCAAAATCTTACCCGAATGTTCCTTTGACAGTTTTGCAAAGAAAGGGAACCGACGGGGCAGAAGTCCACGTGGCTAATCCAAAATCACATAGCTGCAAACCCAGACAGATAAAAAATCATTAAATCTCAATGACACCTTCAGATCAGGGTATACATATGATAACGTTAAAGCAAATTTCTTCCTCACCTTAGGTGATTTTCTTGAAGAAAGAAGAATGTTTGAAGGCTTAATGTCTCTATGAACAACACATCTACGCTTTACTGTAATGTATGCCATAAACACAAACACATACACATAAACATGCAAATTGCAACCTTATTAACAAATGGTAATTTACAAAATGCGTTTACAATCCAACAAACACATATATTCGTGTATAAGAAAGTTTCATATACACATACATAATACATTGGCATGAAACTCGAGCCTGCATCATTATGGAATGCTAAAGATTTGAGATAGATAGAATGATAGATACTACATACAATCAGATTGCATGCATACAAATATCAGACATGCATGCCTACATTTTAGAGCCCTTGAAATATAAGAACCGTCACCACCCGGTGCCACAACCATAATCTGTGACAACATTGCTCTTTCACAATGCATGGGCGGTGGTGAAGATTGGTGCCAAAAAAAATTATGTGGTGAAGATGGTGATAATTGTCTATTTATAATCTTCAAAGAAGCAATTGAAAAGATTCACATTTAAAGACTTTTTTTATTTAATTAGATGGTATTTATTTGTAACACTTCGTATTCATCTTCCCTTCTATTTTTGGTTGTAACTACACTAATTGCAGGCCATGTGAAGAGTTGTGCAGTAATTGCATTGAAGTGAACCGTGATTGTATTTGATATGTTATTTGATATACCTTTAGCATGTTGTACCGTACAAACTTTTGTGCACAAATCCTCTTCCACATTAAATTAAGCTCTTGAATCTTTATATAGTATATATACTTATTAGAGTAAACGAGCGGGTTTGCCCGCGCGTTACTGCGGGGCGGCCGTGTTTGTGTTTAACTGTTTATTACAATTATGTTAACGTTTTTTGGAGTAAGCAAATATATATATATATATATATTTGTATATATTTTTATTCTAGAAGTATTATTGGTATAAAAGCATGTCAGCCCGCGCGTTCTTGCGGGGCAGCCGTGTTTATATTTATTAAAATTATGTTAATGTTTTAAAGTATCGGCTTCATAGTCACATAAAAAACACACATCAAAAACTAATTTCACTCTTTTCTTGGGTTGTAAATTTGCTTCTACATTGGATATGTTATATGTAAATGCTTATATGGAAATAGCACTTAAAAAAAGAAGAACCAACTATACAGTAAAGAATAAGAACTGTAACAAAGTTTTTTTTAAGCGTAACAAAGTAAGGCATAGGCCAAAACAACCACCCAAATGACTACAACATCTAAAGTACGCAACAGATGTTGAAACCTGAAAACAAAAAGCGTTTCATAAATTAATCTAACCCTTGACACCACATGAGTTTGAGGGGTAAATTGCTTTTGCCGTGATCTCCCATGGATTAGTCTTCAAGGTAACCCAAATTTGAGGCAATACTTATGAAATAAGTACAGTGAACTGGAACAAAATTGGCCAGCAACACACATCCTGCAGTTAGCTATTGTTAGAAATATTTGGGTTAAATATGATCTTTTTTGCCACCGATTAAAATAAGGCAATGTAAATTATCTGGCTCACAAACACTAATTGTCTATAATATCAATTAATTAATGTTTAAGATAACAAAGTTATCAAAACCTATATCAAAGTGACTCATGAAATCACAAAAGTAAAAGTCCATAACTTATTACAGAACTGTTGATAATCATTAGTACAGAATTAGATATCATGACTGGTCGGCGGCTGCGTTAACTGGATTATGTGTGTTGTGAATAAATTGATTGAAATACTTAAGCCGGAAGAACAATGAGTTGCGAGAAAACATGCATATATGTTTTCTTTCATTACACCCTTAATTGCGGATGGTATTTACTCCTGATGTAGGGATCCAATAATCCGATGCAATAAACTCTCAGAAGAAGCTGTGAGAACAATATCATCAACATATAATAATAGATAAGCAGTATTCGTCCCCTTTCTGTATATAAATAAAGATGAGTCACAACGACTATGAGAAAACCCAACCCGAGTGATATACGATGCAAATCGCTGAAACCAAGCTCTGGGGGCCTGTTTGAGCCCATACAGAGACCGTTGTAGTAAACATACATAATCAGGCTGCACAGGGTCCCGAAACCCCGGAGGCTAATACATATAAACTGTCTCAGATAAATCACTATGTAAGAAGGCATTCTTGACATCGAGCTGATGAATCGGCCAATGTCGAGCTGATGAATCGGCCAATGTCGAGAAGTAGCTAAACTCAGAACAGTCTGAATAGTGCCCTATTAAACCACTGGGCTAAAGGTCTCATCTACATCAACCCTTTCTAATTGATTACTACCATTCGCCACAAGTCGAGCCTTGTAGCGACTAAGAGTCCCGTCAGCCAAATACTTATGGCGAAAAAGCCACATAGAGCGAATAATGTTGGTGTCCGTGGGTTTAGGCACTAAAGTCCAAGTTCCGTTCCTAATAAGTGCAGTGTAGTCATCACGCATAGCATTTACCAATTTGGATCATTAAACGCATCACGATAGGTTTTTGGTAATGGTGAAACCGAAGACACATGCATGTTAAGTCGCTGAGTGGGACGATTAGTCCTGACACGGAAGCGTGTGACCATGGAGTGAGTTGAGACAGGGTTTGGGTTTTGAGGAGGATCTGTGATAATATGTGGGTTTGGTTCCGCAACTGGAGTTGGTGTTTGTGGTGGAGATGAGTCATGGGCTGCCTCATGGTGGGCTGTCTGTGGGTGAGTTGTTATTGGTGTGGTTGGTTCATTTGTGTGTTGTGGCATGGGGGGTTGTACAACGGTATTTGGGGGAATGAATGGAGGATTGATAATAGGTGAATCGTCCAAAAAATTGTAGGTGGGTGGCGTTGTGGGTTTTGAGGTGCCATATGGGAAAACAGTTTCATCGAAAGTTACGTGACGGGATATAATAATTTTGTTGGTGTTTAAATCAAGACACCGATATCCACGGTGATTGGAGGCTTGTCCCAAATAAATGGATGGTGTGGCGCGAGGTTCAAGTTTATGATTGGGATATAGGTGTGGGTAGCAAAGACATCCGAAGGTGCGTAAGAGGCTATAATCCGGGTTTTGGCCAAAAAGACGGGTGTAGGGGATTTCATTGGAAATCGCGGTTGATGGTAGAATATTGAGTAAGTGAATGGCCATATTTAGGGCTTCAACCCAAAAAGTTGGTGGGAGATTGGCTTGAAACAGTAGGGTACGAATGAGGTTGTTGATTGTGCGAATCATCCTTTCAGACTTGCCGTTTTGCTGTGATGTTTTAGGGCATGAGAAGCGAAATTGTATGCCATTGTCGGCAAAAAGTTTGTGGAGGTTACGGTTGTCGAACTCACCGCCATGATCACACTGAAGGGACCTGATTTCACACTTAAACTGAGTGCGAATGTAGTTACGAAATAATAGAAATTTAGAAAGCACATCAGATTTGTTTACTAAAGGATATACCCAAACAAAATGCGAATAATGATCCAAAAATAAGACATAATATTTAAAACCCGACATGCTCGGAATTGGTGAAGTCCAAATATCCGAGTGAATAATGTCAAAACAAGAAGTAACAACAGAATTGGAACTAACAAATGGAAGTCTAACATGTTTGCCAAGTTGACATGCATGGCAAAGCACGGGAGGTTTCTCCTTATTACATGAAATAAAATTGTTTAAGACGAGACGACGTAGCACTTCGCTGCTTGGATGTCCAAGTCGCTGATGCCAGGTGTGTTGACTGACGAGGAGAGCTTGAGGAATGGGAGACGGAGCCGTGACTGGGTAAAGATCACCCGTGCTATCACATCGGAGCAGCACCCGTCGAGTCATAAAATCCTTAACAGAAAAACCAAACGCATCAAATTCAACAATGCAATTATTATCACGAACAAATTGACGTACATATATTAATTTTTTGACAATATGAGGAGTAATGAGAACGTTATTTAAGTGTAATGATTTGAAAGGAGTTGACAAAATGATATGGCCAGTGTTGGTGACGTGTATGGAGTGTCCATCACCGACAGCGACAGAGGGATACATACATGTATTAAAAACTTCACTAAGACAAGTAATGGAATCATTAAGGTGAGAGCTCGCACCTGTGTCCATATTCCATGCTCCGGTTGTGGGATCGTGAAGAGTACCGGTAGAGAATGCATGAGCTAAAACCGTCTCGTGTCCCGAGGGAGTAGCGGGTCCCATTGACCCGATGGTTGCTGACCCGATTTTAACCGGTGGGGGTGTTGGTATGGGTGGATTGGTTTGAACTGGTGTGGCTGTTGGGGCAGATGGGAGAGCAAACGGGTTATGGCCTGTGGTAAGTTGCATAGGTCCGTTTGGTTGGGCTTGATGTGGACTGACATAAACATAAGGTGGTGAGGGGTGGACTGGATATTGTGGAAATCCTGGTGGTGGCCCAATAGACGCAACTGGACTGGCCTGTTGTACTGGAGCGTAGGATGGGCTTGGGTAAGTCGAATAGGAGTGGGCTGTACTTGGGGTAGTGTGGGCGTAATAAACAGATGGGGTATTAGGTGATATTGTGGTATTATTTTGTGAAGGAAATTGTGTGTTTGTCAGACCCAAACGCCCTAAGATTTTGACCAAGAGTTCCCCAGTGTCATTATTTGGTTTAGGGTCATTCGTATGTGAAACAGTTTTGGCAGAAGCATCATGTACAAACTTACATCCCACACCATATCAACATGCCCCTTTAGCAAAATTAACACACGGCCGCCAAGATTTGACTTGAGGGTTTGAGGGACGACGAGGTATACCTGTTTGCGCCATAAGAATCATAGGGGAGGATGAGTCCATGGGAGGTGTGATATCCTTGGATTTTAGCCTCATCTCTTCGGTGATAAGCATTGTACGCGCCGTCTTTAGATCGGGAAATGTATCCTTGTGATGCATAAAGCCAACCACTTGATCATACTTGTCACGAAGACCTTCAAGAACATAGTGCACAACATCTTCATCATTTACATGTGAGTCAAGACTCGTTAGAATGGTGACAAGAGTTTCTATCTTTCGAAAATAAGCCTCCATGCTTTGATCGCCAAGTTTGACGGATCGTAACTCCGCCTTTAAAGCATTAGTACGTGATCGTTTGTTATCTTTGACGATGTCAATGATGAGATCACAAGCTTCCTTAGAAGTTTTGGGACGTGCAAGAACCAACCTTGCTTGAAGGGTTTCGGAAAGAGTGGTAAAGATCCATGAAAGCATGATCTTATCCACCTTAAGTTCTTTCAACGTTAAAGGAGGAGGGTTACTGGAAGCAGTTGCATTGGGGAGGCAATGGATGTATTTGGAGACATCGTAGGATTCACAAAGTTGTTCAAAAAAGAACTCCCATGAACTATAGTTCCAATTGTCGATATCAAGCTTGACAGGAACTCGAGTAATAAGGTGATAATGGGTGAATTGAGATAGTTTTTCGGACAGTGGGATTGTGGGAGTGTCGGATCCAGTCATGATGACAGAATGATGGTACGATGAATTGAGCAGTATGAATTTTAGGGTTTGTTACGGAATTATGGGAGTGGTACGTGGGGAACAGAAACACAAAACCAAAACTTGTGACCTACAAAGCACAAGTAACGTATCACCAATAATATAAACGTATGGATTTGTGACTTAAACACAAATAACCAACACATAAACAAAGGATAACTGGGAAAATAGGATCGAGATTAAGAAAATTTTCTAGGGTTTTTAGGGGTGTACGTACAGTTGGGGGGAGCGTGATTATTATGATTAGGAAAGGATCATGGTATGTTTATGAATGTTTAATGGCCTGATACCATGTAAACACATAATGATATAATTGATAGTGTATTGATTGATTGATTGATGTACAACATACACATATATAGATACATAAGAATAATCTAGAATCGGGCTCAAGCCCATTACACAATAACACAGGCTAACATTCAGAAGAGATGCAGGAGCTTAATTTGTTAAAAGATAAAATGGTTGCGCATAAGTATTTGAATAAGAAGATTGTTCCCTCTGATGAAGAAATTAGTAACTGGTCGATAAATATCGTAGAGCTTTCACTTGTAAGTAATGAGTGTTACACGAGTCGCTTGAGTATTTGTTAGCTTTCCATTGTTTGTAGGAGTCAAAGTAATGTCAAATAAATAGATTCCGGCACAAAAAACTTTGCATGTGCGATATCACTTTCTTCTACCCTATCTTCTGGACTAAAGAATACAGACCGGACTGAAAGCATATATACAACAGGAACTGGCTCATTTTTAGCCCAATATCAATCAGATTCCGTGTGTTGTTCAATGCTCCCGATATCCTTAGTTGACACATGGAGTTAAGAATGTTATCTTTAGGTGGAGTGTCCATGAACTCGAAATCAAGCAAATTGTCGATTTTTAACGACTTTAGAAGCAAAAGTACGTTCCTGAGATTAGCCTTCTGGATTTCTATGACGGGTTTTTGAAGCATTTCTTCTTTGTACGCGTTTTCTACAAAAGACAGTGACAAGTTAGTACCGGGCCCAGTCCTACTTGCTCGACCTGCCCATTGGTTAGCAACTTTAAAGGAAAACTTACCTATAGTTGTCAAGATTTGCATCTTTCAACGTTTCACGCAGAAGGACACCATTTGTCATATGCTGCAAACACAACAGCGTAAAGGAACAATTTGATACTTTAAACAGTTAATAGTATTCTGCAGATATAAAGTTAGTGTTTTCTTAGTACAACCGACCTTCCCATTTTTCTTATAACCATCTTCGTGGAAATGCTGCAACAATAAAATATTACAAATGTTACGGATCAAGATAAGATGCAACAGTTAGCCAACATATAGTATTCGTGGTTGGAATGTAACCTCAGTCAGTTGTGTTGTCTTTCCAGAACCAGTCTCGCCTACAACCACAACCACTTAATTCTCTCGTATTACTTATTTCACAAAACAGTCATATATAAGTTAAAACGTCACATTGAATTAAAATATAGGTGTTCTTAACAAGTAGCAGCTAAACTTTGATATACGATATTGATATTCCTTTTTATACAATCCCATATTTTGCTCAAACATTCCACATATTAACTCTTGGCAGAAGAATATTCAGGTTTTTGGGGTTACACGTAATTAAACACCAAGGATGTAACCAAGCTTTGAACTAGCAAGTTCCCAAAAACAATGACGCGATTTACTCATACTTTGTTTTTCATGAAGTTCACAATCCTTTAAAAGCATTATGGAGGCTTTGTATCTGAATAAGATAGCTAAAATTCAGCGGCTGTCTCTTAAATCACAAATACCAAAAAACGGAAAATTACCAATTTGACCCGTGTGATATGGGACCTATTAAAAAATGTACCCATTTTCAAAAGTTTATATCAAAATGAACCTATATTTAGCAAACTACCCATAATCTGTTAGCGTTACCAGGTTCCAAAAGTAGACAGTACAGCAACTAACCAACACTAGTACAGATGGTTATTTCGACCCGTTTTACTTTTGAACTTTTTTACTCATAATTAACATACTCACTACTTATTAATGGAGAGTACCAATATATATATATATATATATATATATATATATATATATATATATATATATATATATATATATAATTTGTTTTCTTCTATTTTTCAGAGCTGCAACAGGCCCCTTGGAGCTGTTTTTCTGGCTACATCTACCCGTATAAAATGGTTCAATTCAGATTGTGTTAAAAAGATATAAATAGGTTAAAAAACAGATGCAACATGTTGGTTCTGGTCTTTCATAGCTTAAAATTCAGGTCCTCCATGTCAGTTCGGGCTATGTAAAAAATATATTAAAATTAAAAATAGCTTAAAACGGGTCAGTTCGGGTCATTTCATTAAAAAAGTAAATATGGCGTATTAATCATTTGTAAAACTAGATGACAAAAACTTTCAGGATACCCAAACGCTACATACCATGCATCATCCTGTTTCTCTTTTTCTATTCTATGACGAGATGATGGGACACGATCATCCTAAAACATATATCCAAGTAAGAAAATAGCATAACTAATTGGCTTTTTGCATTTTAGTTTAAATAGCATGTTGTATTAAAACAACAATGATGACCATAAAGCTGCACATTAAGGGCTTAAGGGCTGTTTGGGCTTGCTTAGACTAAACAGCAATACACAGTTTTGAGTTTGGGATTGCTTATCCAAACGCTTATCCGATGAAAATAGAATTGTACTAACTGTATAAGGAATACAAAAAGTATCATCAAAGAAACAAAGATAGTTGAACTATATTTCATACTTTCGAACCGAAAGCCCCAACTAATATATAGAATAAACTCCAACCTTTATAAGTCATCTTACAACCTTTATCGATGATAAAAATCTTGTTACAAATCCACAAACCAGTACTACCATCAACATTATCAGCAAAAAAACATCTACTTCCCAACCTGGTGTTAACCCAAACACCCTTTGAACCCATAAAACTGTTGGAATATGTGAATCATAAATAAACTATAAACACATAATCATCAAAGCACACGTAGCGGAATAGATCTACACTAACATATAATTAATTAACTAAAATATTAAATAGATGCGTACCTTTTGTGCATAATTAAGAACAAGGTATAAACCCTAATTAGGGTTTATGTGGATCGAACACCATAATTAAATTGGGGAAATTACACAAGCTAAAGTAAGCTTGTTACTCGTTCTTGGGAAAAGCTAGGTTCAAGATCACTAACAAACCAAACACTTTGTAAGCCAAACAAGACCGACAATTTCTAGTGGAATTAAAAGAGGTCGATTCGTTTGAGCTAGAGAGGAGAAAGATGAGAGAAATTTGGCTTGCTAGGGATTCAAGATTAGGTTTAATGAATACAAAGGTGTTTGTATTTATAGGCACCTAAACTTGTTCCCTACTCCAAGTTAGATAAGGATTAGGAAAGCTTTCCTAATCCCCCTACAACTCTCTATTCAGCCGCTCATAGGATTGAGAAGGGTTCTAGATCCTTCTTGATCCCTATTTTCATCTCTAGTCCTTGTATTTAATATTTAACGACCGTTATACAAACCCCGTTAAATACTAACGACCGTTAAGTGTTAGTTTAGTGAAATGAATAATTAAAATATAAAATATATTTAATTAATTCAAACCATTGAAACTCTTATGCATTGTGTGTAATCCTGAGTCTCGGGTTCGAAACCGGACATACTTATATTAATATTTACACACAAACTCTAACAGCTCCCACTTGGATAACTATTAATATAGTAATGACATGGGTCAGTCTAGCTTAACCTTCCCAATGCCCCCGGTTTGATTCGAGTATGGTTTTCCTGGAAAAAACCACGTGATGAATTTAATCATCATACTTATCCTTTTGTTTCTAATACTGCATTAATATGGATATGGATCTTGGTCATTCCATAATTAACAATAGTTTCTCGTTTATACATAATTGATCAAGATTACCAAAATATCTGAACATCATTCAGATAGCCTTTGGGCGTGGCCACGCAAACATCTTGTCAATCTAACGAGCGTCCAAGCAGTATTAAACTTCAACGCAAAGTTGAAGGAACAAATCCTTTATTGACTACAAGCATAACCCTCGAACTTCACATCATTTCCGAAAATAGCCCTTATAACTACATTTTACGGATAGCGTTAGACTATCTTACAGAAAATGAGCTACATTCTCGGCAATTATCTGGTATATCAAGTTCGAGAATAAATATTCATGATTTACTTAATGACTATGATCCATAAAGTATAATCATGTGGTTGGGATAAGTCCTATATTCAATTTATCCAATATTGAATATCATGTGACATTGGTGTCTCAACCTGTAACACCCCGAAAATTGGGTCCAGCGGAAGCATACATGTCACTGAGGTGCTACTAAATAGGTATCACAACACAAGGTACAAAGAACGGTTTTACCTTAACCGTTTAGAATAAAATTCGTTTACAAAAATGTTAAATTTACATAAATCAAGAGTAGTGCGAAAGTAAGGCCCAAAACGATTAAAGCGGTCCCTAAATATAGGTATCAGAGTCGTCTCTGACCATGCCCCTTGCAAAGCGCCTCCACAAATAAGGAATCATCTAAAACCTGAAAATACATGCTAAAAGGGTCAGCTTACGCTGGTGAGTTCATAGGTTTTAGTTTAAAACAGTATGGTTGAACCAAAAGGTTTTCGAGTTTAAATCATCGTTCACAAACAAGTCAAGCCCAACATAGGCTAACACTGCCCAAGTCATAGTTTCAGAACCAAATCCGCAAATAATAACATCGTCAAACATCTCGAACCATAATCAATCATACAATTACTACACTCATATAGTGTCATGCAAGTTTACTGTTACGCTGGCTAGGTCACAAAAGTCAGATCACAACAAAGTTTCCTATAGGTGCACACTATAGTAGTCAATAGGCACATGAGCCTTTTTTGATAATTAGGCACAAAGAGCCCTTGTGTATAACAGTCCTGCACTAATACAGCTCATAACGATAACTCTGTACAATAGCATACATGAAATAATAACCTTAGCCAGCTCGTGTAACAAGGCCACATCAAATAACAGGTAAACACATAACGTATTCAAGTAACCGGGTCAGATATATCAGCCAAACAGTACGTTGGAGAAAACAAATCACGTTTCAAGTATTTAAGTATTGAGTTTAAGTAGAAATGAGCATGTATTCTCCCCCAAAATAGTTGTAAAACTGGTAAAAGTAGGGGCCATGAACTCACCTTAGCCACAGCAATGCAAAGATCACAACTGACACGACTGGCATCGAGAAGCAAAACATAACAATCACAAGACGAACGGCACGACGATTCCAATATGTACAGGCACGACGGTACACGCACGACGGTCTAGGATCGGCACAACCTAATACGTATACGTTATCTCAAAATATGTCTCGCAAAATAATAAAGTCTATAAAAGACAGTGTGTCCTAGTTTTCGTGGATTACTCAGTTTTCAAAACTCATCAAAAAGCTTAGTTTCAACGTTTCGTGTGGTGTGGTAAGAAGACATAGACTCGACATACAACTCACGCCAAAGAGAAGAGACATCCACAAACTCGAGAGAATACTGACGAGAACTCAAACTAAGGAAGATAACTCTAGAAGTTTACGACAAACAAACATCTCAAATAAAATAACTCAGTTTGCACGTTTCGGTATTTACCCCGTTACCCCCAAATAATTGGTATAAAACATAAACGTTTTATAATAAAAGTAAGTTTAACTAATAAAATTAGTTTTTCTCAAGTCGTCGAGACTTGGATTAACCAAATCTGAAATTACAATATTTAACAGGTTTATGTCTCGCTATTATTCTCGTATATATTAGTTTTGGTTTTATTGAAGATTTTGTGTCTGGTCCGAGTCTTAATATATTAAATTCTATTCGAGTTTAATATATTATACCTTCTCAAGTCTCAAAATGTTCAATAAGTCCAATATCTAATGTTGTACATTCAATAACGATCCATGATTTTCCAAACGTCCAAGTAGAATAGTCATAATTCGTATTCAAAACCAATTCACAATTCCAAGTACAATCTGAAACGTACCAATATGGCATTAACAAATTACAACCGAACTTACTCTTTCTATTTTAAGTTTATGGGCTTGGGGCTCAATTTTAACTAAACACATTCTAATAATTTCACGGGCTTCGGTCCAAGTCTTAACACAAACCAAACGTACCCCATGTCATGGGCTATTAAGCCCACTATCCATCCAATTCAGTACAAACACAAACATAGATTCGGAAATACAGACACAAGTGCACAACTAACAACTTCAAACACCCATTTTTATGACTTATGTGACAAATCAAACATACCAAATTATTCCATCCACTCAAATAAGCTATAACTTCACAAAATAAACTGGATAAAGCTTGAGCATAAAAACACCCTCTCGGTTTCTACTTGAAGCCGAGGTCAGAAGCACCCTTGTGGGTTCATTTAATCCAAGCATGAATGAACCAAATAATCACGACCAACACATTAAGTTTCTAACTCAAAATGCAGCCGAGACCAAAAAGGTCATACGGTTTGACTCGACTCGGAAATGAACACAACATCAATACAATAACTCTAACTCCGAGCTCATACAATATCACTAATCTCAAGGATTAGTACTACCACACCAAACCTCAACTGTAAATAAATTCTAACATGAAACCGAAATACCAAACGGTTTTCCAACCCGGGACTAAACTATTACACAAAATGGGTCTCGACCCGACCCGTATAACAAACTCGAATCACGAAAACACTCTTACAACAATTTTTCTTACCACACGAAAGTTTCAAAATACGATATTCAGTTTTTAACTCGCAAATTAATACCTCGGTTTGAATATAGTTTAAATCCACGACAAAAATAACAAAATAAATCGGTTTTTAACAAAATAATGAGTAACAAAATGGTTTTCTCGGTTTACCATGTCGAGAAAAAGAGAGGGAGGAGAGGAAAGAAGGCGGCTGTAGTGGTGCATGGTGACCTCGAACCAAAAAAATATCTTGAAACCACCCTTCGATCTATATTTATCTTTGAATTTCACGGCGAAGAATAAAAGGAAAACAAGTAATGAGGCGCGTGAACACGCGTGTTGTTAGTACAAATCTTGGGCACCTCCAGACTCAGGTTAGATTGACTCTGGATGATTGTGATCTTGCACTTCGTATAATCTGCTAAGAAAAATAGCATCGTTAGTCTTACCGCGGAAGGGGTGTTCCGCGGTTAGCCTCCGGTGTGAGAATAAGTATTTTGATGGAGAGAGATAGTTTAAGTGCGGAATGTGTTTAGTAAATGCAGTTGGGTGTGATAATAAATGAGATGGGGTATTTATACTACCCCAATACTTACTGTGGTAACGTCTGCAGGTCGTCCGCATTAATTAACGCCTTACCAGGCATTAATTAACGCCTTACCAAGCAGGTAAGCGTCAGAGCAGGGCATGGTTGTGCCATACCATAGTTGGTGAATGTCAGATCAAGTGGGAGACATAATCCCACGAGATCTGGCTTTAGGGTTGTTGCGGTACGATGGCTGTCGACATCGAGTCCCCGGCCCAGTCTTGGGATTGGGCGCGGTTTAGGAATGTGAGTACATTTGGCCCAGTACGCCGGGTCTGGTCTTGAGACCTGCTTCGGTTAAGAGCCTCAGCACGCCCGGCCCAGTATGCTGGGTCCGGGGATACTATACCCGATCAAGTCCCCCCAGTCTAGTATACTTGTTTGGTTTGAGGAACAAGTTTGCTAGACTTTTTGTTTTCGTTCTGTGGTTTCCTGCAACCGTGTCTTGTTTGTATCTTCCGTGGTTGAGTTTGTTACCTTCCCCATGCTGCTGACTAGACATTCTACTTTTCGCGTGGTTGGTAGTGACAGGCTGTCATGGGGAGTCATGAAACGTTTTTTACCCATGCGTTTACTGACATGATGGGACGCTTCTGGCGGCTGACCGTTCATTTTCTGCGGCCATCCTGACAGTTCATCTGGCAAGATCTGTAGCCGTTGAATACGTATCCGGGGACGTGGCAGTTTCTTGGCCTTTCGATTGTAGCCATAGCACGTGCGATTGTGGCTATAAATACAAGGATTTACATCACTTTTAATCTTTTTACACACAGTCAATAATTTTCCCTCTCTCTAGAAAACAAGAATTCCCTCCGCCTTTGTTTCTCTTGCTTCTTTTACTTCCGGGCGTTAGGTTTTTCAGGCTAGACTTCTTTTGTACTGATTCTTCCTTTAGCATTTAGAATGGCGCCTGACCATATAAGTTCTGTGACCTCCAAGCTTTCTCAGGAAGATGTAAATAGCTTTTGTGACAAATATAGTATCCCAGGCCACCTTTTGCCTCAAGATCCCGGGCCTCTAGATACTATTAAGGATGCCCCTGAAGGAATGATAGGTGTATACACTAGGTTTTTTGAGTTAGGTAACTTTAGGATTCCCCTCTCATTATTTTTGCTCCGTGTTCTGGAGTACTTCCAAATTCATTTGTCACAATTTTCGGTTTTAGCGGCCTGTAGGGTTAGTCATTTTGAGATACTCTGTCGCGTCCACGGTGGTGTCCCCACTGTAGATTTGTTTAGAAAATTTTATTATGCCGGTGTTAACAACGGCTGGATGACGTTAGAGAAGATGAAGGGTCCCAAGTCTTTGTATGTCTCCGTCTGTCATACCTCCGCCTTAGATTCAGTCAAAAACTGGAAAGACCGCTTCTTTTTTTATTAAGCGGACCATATTTCCCTTGGATATCCCCTGGTATGAGGGGGCATCCGTAGATCGCGATCCTCCTCCTTCCGACGAGTGTGTGGATCTAGAGTTGATGCGGCGTCTTGACACCAATAGGGCTCCGTTTAAAAAATATCTGAATGTTTTTTTGGACGTCACAGGTTTGAGCCAAACCTGGGATGATGATAGTGCCCGTCCTACTTTCCTACGGCCGGATGATTCGGGTGGGTTGTTTAGACTTGGTTTTACACATGTTTTCTATTTTCTTCCGCGTCTAACTTTATTTGCTTTGCTTTGCAGAAATGGATTTGTTTGCTTATATCCACACACCGGATGTATTCAAGGTGAAGTTCGGGGAGCGCACCCTGGAAAGGACGAGAAACCGTTGCAGGCGGAGACAGCTGGGCGCGTGTTGCAACCGCGCGAGGATGTGGTGAAGGTAGTTCAGCTGTAATACCTGAAATTCGGATAACCTGAAAAATTACCAATTGCCCCTTAAATCATAAAACCTAAATAAAACGTTTATAAAATTTTGAAACGATTCCAAACTTCTGAAAATGAACCATATATGAAACGAATAAATTTCTGGGACAACATAATATTATTTCTGAATGTCCAAAAATTAGAAATCACTTGTATACATTTTATATGGTCCGAAATATATTTAGTTAATTTAATTAAGTTTTGTAAAATAAATATAAATAAGATAAATACAATTTAATTAAGGAAAATATTACAAAAATATAATACAAATCCTTATCAAATTATAATACTTAAAAATCTGAATATTAGCTCCAAAAAGGTCGGTTCTAAAATTATAAAAAACAACACAAATATTTTATGTAATCCCTAAAATCCGGTTAACCCTAAATCGACAAAAACAATTCGACCAAAACCTTTCTGCGACTTCTGGGTCTGATCTAAAATTTTTCTGGTGTTCTTGGAGTCATTGAGGAGTTAAGAAAAATAGGAACAAGAATTTAGAGGCCTTCATTCGTTCTTGGTAATTATTTTCATCCGGTTATATCATACAAGAGGTAATTATTTTTCATGCTAAATTCTTACGTTCTAAAAATTATCCAGTATTTTTCTAGTGATCTACATGTCGAATATGACCTAAGAAAAATAAAGAACATGAATCATGCATGTTTATATAGGCGTACGAAATTAAAAGGGTTAAAATACACTTAATTTGTAAATCATGCTATATTAATTTTCTGAGGTGCAAACATAATTTTTATATGTTCTTTGACATTAATATGAACTAATAAAAATAGCCACATGATTTTTAGAAGCCTGGATTAATTGATGTAAATTTTTGTTTAAATCGGATTATATAAATAATTAAGAAAAATTGGGAAAAACCCTATTCCGAATTAGGGTTAGGGTTGATCTTGGGTAATCTGATATTAATTAATGTTATAATGATTTCATAATTATTTCATGATGATTTGATGAGATTAGGGCTTGATTTGGAATTTAAAAGTGTAATCGATTTGAATATTATATTGTAAGGACCTGTTTTGCCAATTTTGAAACTTGTAGGGTATTTTTATAATGTTATATACATCTGTAGGAATGTGGGAAAAATATTACTTTGGGGTCCTAAGTGTAAATATTGCAAGATAATGAATTAATTGTATTTATAAGGGTTGTTTTGAAATTAATTAAAATAGAGGGACTAAAAGTGTAAATTCTGGAATCTTGATATTTTTCTGAGTAAATACTGATATTAAAAGTGTAATGTGAAATTTTGAGGATTTATGGGCTTAATATGTAATTGTTATGAAATTATGATTTAATTTATAAGTTTTGTAAACTTAAAGGACCATTTATGTAAATTCTGAATTCTGAGGTATCTGATCTGTAATATACCTAATTCTGATGATACATTCTGTAATTATGTAAAATAAGTTGCTTGTTTGATAAATATGAATATTGTAGGGATTAAATTGTGAATATTGTAAATCTAGGGTTTGTTTTGTAAATATGGTAACTAGAGGGGTATAATCTGTAAATTGTGAAACTAAAAGGATTAAGATGTCATTCTGAATAAAAGGAGTATTTAAGTCAATAGTTAAAGTATTTTCATTGTGATACCTTTGAATTTAGAATAATTACAGTTTAAACCCTGAACTATGAAAATCTGTCATAATTAACCCTAAAGTTTTGTAACTTGATAAAAGATACCTTAATACCATAATATTCTGTAATTAAGGACTTAACTAAATCTGTAATATCAATATCTGGTTAAATATGGAAATATGTTAATTCTGAAAACCTGCTAAAAATAGAAAATTACTAAAAATGGAAAGATAAACTAAAAGTAATAATCTGAATTAGAATCCGTAGTAATTCCGTCTTCTACTTCTTTAGGCGTGAAGAAGGAGAAGTCCTGATTTCTGTTCTGTGTCTGTTTTGCTTATTCTGCTTTGCTAATAAGGTACAGATATTCTGCCCTTTTTCAGTAAGGGTTTTTCATCCCCTTTTCTTTCAGTTTTCATTTTCTTTATTAGGATTTCCGATACCACTGCTATGTTCCCTTCTGTTGTGAATCTTTGTTGTGATCTGTTTGTCTTGAACCTTTTGTTTGAACCTCTGCTATGATTCTTTTATTCTGAACCTTTTTCCTGAACTCTGATTGTAAACTTGCTTGTGAACCTTTGATGTGTTTCTTCTGTTCTGAACCTTTCTTGAGCCTTTGTGTTTTGATCCCTTGTTCTGAACCCTGAATTTGTGAATCTTGATTGAATCTGATCTGTGAACCTTGTTCTGAACCTTAACCTGATATATCTGTTGTAAACGTTGATTTGATTTTTGGTATAAACCTTAACCTGTTAAATCCTTATCTGAACCTAATTGATTTTGAACATTTATTAAACTACATATGAAACTGTTTAAGAAAAGCTATTTTTAAAAGAAGCGATACCACTTGAAATGGAAGTTACTAAAAGTTTTGGAAGACCATTTTTATGAAAACTATTTTGTAAGATCATTTCAATGAAAACCATTATTAAAGGATTGATTTAAATGAACTTTTGACAGGAACTTCTGAAATGGATTATTGCTATAAACTTGTAATTATTAACCTTTGATATACTCTTTTGGACTATTGGAAATAAACCTTTTAATCTGAACTTAAGCTTTGATATTAAACTTAATCTGATAAACTCTGATTCGAACCTTATTATCTTATTCTGAATTGTTGACATGACCCTTCTGCCATGAACCTTTAGATATGACTCTGTTTATTATATGACATCTGACCTTGACCACAGTCTGATATCCGAGCCAATCACTAGGCATGAGGGTTTCATGTCCATGTCATTGATGCACCGATGGCATGACTCTAGGGCAGGAGAGTGATGACCTGTCCCGTCCCTGACTTTATTTTATCTGGTGTGTATTGGTAGACTCTGGCCACCTGGGGCGTATGGATGCATCCTAGATCTGATCTGTTTCTGTTATCTGTTATTATGTTATCTGTTATATATATCTCTGGTGACTGATGGTGTGTGCGATACACGTCTTTCACATATATCTGGGAGCTGATCACTCCGATTTGATACATGAGGTCACCCCTCATATTATCTGGTTACTTGAGAGGTATCCCCTCTAGATTACTTATGTGGCTACACTGTTATGATATTATCTGTTATCTGGGCTCGTGATAGATTTCTGTTCCCTTTATTCTTACACCTTATTGATTTCTTATTCTTATTTCGTTTCACTTATTCCATTTCTTATTCCTATTCTTTCATTTGATTTTGTTTCTGTATGATCTGTATTTTCTGATTTCCTTTGTACTGTTATCTGTTATCGTTTCTGTTATCTATATATCTGTTCACTGAGCTTTTGAAGCTCAGCCGCATTTCTTTTCCTGCGGCAGGTTTTAGTAGGAAGCTGGGAATGAGTGAGAGTGTACCTTTGGACTTAGAAGATTTGATAGCTATTCTGGATTAGAGTTGACTAGAAGATAATGTATTTTAGAATTAGTGTTTTTGGAAGTTCTCATTTGTAACCTTGAAGTTCAGTATTTCGTTGTAACCTTTGAGATTTTTGTATTACTGTAGATGTATGCTTTGTTTTGTTCTGATATGAATCCATTATTGTGATATCTTTACCCTTGTCGGGTTGGGGTGTTACAATTTATGGTATCAGAGCGACAGGCTGCGACTCGTAATACATTTACCCTTGACCTGTGAAGTCTGGACCACTAAGTTTCCACTGTAGGCGCTCGTAGGACAACCTTTGAGAATTTGCTTTAGGATTTCCCTATAGGAACTTAAATTCTGACCAGTGAGGAATGGGTAGACTATAAGTCATTTGCTTAATTATCTTGCTTCCGCACCACTCTGATTCGTGTCTTGCTTTTGGTTAAAATCACTTTTGGAAATTTAGAGCTTATGCCTTGCACCACCTAAGAATTGAAACCTAAATAAAACCTGAAGCATTGAAAATTGCGTAATATATGTCTGACACTATTTGATCCTTGCCTTCCGATTCCGACTCCGACCTCTGAACCTCCTGTTAATCATTCTGATGCCTCTTTGGGCAATCTGAGAATCCCCATGACGATGATACACTTGATACATTCTGTTAGTTGTTTCTCGTTTCTAATAATCATCTATGAATCTTCTGACACTATTTGATTTCGACTTAACCATCTCTGTTCCCATGAGAAGCCTTGTGGTGTTTTAACCACGAGTACACAGATGTTTTCCCTCTCATTCTGAACGGTAAAATCTGCTTTGTTGATCCGTCTTTCCTTGGTAGTAACCTTGATTTTATTCTTATAAGGATAAATTGAATGATCATTTAAAATATTGACGACTATCCTCCTATGTCTCACCTTTGGCGTTTGAAACAATTTTGGAACCCCTGACATGATTACCGATTGTTAAACTTTTGCTGCCACTACCTGATTTTTGACCTTCATTTCTGATCTGTTGGATAAACAGTCTGATATCTTTCCGACCATCCCGAAGACCATTTAACCATAATGTGTTTGACACATTCTATAAATTCATGACCCATGCTGGATATAAATGTATCCTCTGATACTATTCTGTCCTGAATGATGAATCTTATTTGCTCCCTTGAATGATGAATCTTATTTGCCAATCAGTTTTTCTTTGAAAGGATTTGATGCAAATACTATCTCTGTATGGAATTGTTACTCGACCATGATGATGCTGATAACTGATGTTCCATACATCTTACTTTGACGGTATACGATGTTCGTATTACCGATGATTCACCACCTACCTGCCACTTGTGATATATAGCTAAATGAAACTCCAAACACCTTGAACTGTTTGCTTATCTACCCCAACACCTTGATGAACCATGTACTTGACTCTGACATATGAGCTATCCGTCTGGTTTAATGACCATATTCGTTCTGTGGATCTGTTTACTATTGATATACTTGATTTTGGAGATCTTTTGATTATTGATTGGCTGGCTCTTCGTAAAAGCTATCATAGGCTACCGCATCTGAAATATAACAATCTGCTCCACCCTATTTTGTTATAATAACCTTTAACCGCTTAAATCTGTTAAGCTTAACACTGCTATGGAAATATATACCCTGATCTCATTTGATTGTTAAATTCTCCTGACACCCTATTAGTATCCACCCCTAGAAAGTGTTGGCATTGAAAGTTTTGTTGTACAAATTTTCTGGCATTTTCTGATGAAACTCTTGGGTTTTCCTCCCGTTTGAGAAGTAGAATTGATTCTGAACCAATTTTGGTTGACGAGACATGATGCTATAGAAGTTGAGAGATTGAAGAAACTGATGAGATATGATTTTGTTTCACCTCAGTGTCCCCTTTAAATACCCTATTAATTTATAAAGAAGAAAGAGGAAATTTTGCGTCTGCATATCAACTATCGTAAACCTAACCGTAATCTCAACCGAAATCACTTTTCATTTCCGAGTATAAATGATTAAATTATTCTATCCTTGTGAACTCTGTATCAGACAACCTCATATAATGTTTGAAGGACTGAAGAAGCAACCACAAGAACTCCTAAGATGGGAGATGGCTAACTGAGAGAAGCCCCCGTAAAGTATTTCAGTTTTATTCGTAAAGATTAGTGAATTAGATATGAAGTTATCCCTGAAGAGATTCATGAAAACTGTTTTCGTACTCATTGTGACCATCATGAGTTCTAAATAATGCCAATTGTATTGGCTAATAAGAATCATGTTTTCACGAGTATCTGGACAATTGTCATAGTATGACAGCAGGTTTGTGCCCTGAGACGAACAAGGAAACATGTAGACCACCTTCGTATTAAATGGAATGACCTTTGTTCTGGAAGAGTAGATTTGATTGGCATTCAGAGATTGTAGCAGACAACGCTATCAGGCATCTGGTGACGACAGCAAATCTGAGTTGGCAAAATTTTGATCTATGCTAGAAGACCTGTCCAAGACTCGCAGTCTTGCTTCTCTATTCATTTTAGTTGTACTAAGATGAATTGAGAGCAGAAGCAGACTTGCGAATAGAAATTGAGATCATGATTTTGAATGGATGAAATTCTGAAGCGAACGTCTGTGTTATAATTAATTAATTCTGTGATGGATGAAGCTATGGATGACGTAATTCATTTTCCTCTTGACCCATTTAAATTTCTGTTACCTGATGATAAAATCCTTTGAATGATTTAGGTTCTCTATTAGTAATTCCGCTCTGTGTTCATTCTGCGTATGTTGGACGATGGTTTTGCTATGTGAAATTTGATGAATGATGAATGATCTGATGTACCAAATTCTGATAAAAATTCTGGGACTTCCGTTAACTCTTTCGAGTGATTCGTTCTTCTCTTAGTTAGGGTATTTGATTTTGATGACCCCTGAGACCGTAGGAAGACTAGGTGGATTAGGATAAGTTTGTTCTGTTCACGACTTGAGATAAAGTATGACCATCATGAGGGCATATTTATATGATGCCAGTATTATGACGTCTGGCCAACGTGATAATACTTACATCATATAACGTGCACTTGTTGTGGGCATAGGATATTTCGTGAAGTGCCTTGGAACCTTAGAAATTCTGATAACTGTTGGGATTATCTGCCTTAGTGAGACGTAAGTTCATTTCTGACTGTACGCGTAATCTGCTTTCACCGTTATGCGAATTAATACATCTGGATTCTAGTCACGCATTCTGCTGACCTCTGAACTTCTGATAATAATCTTAAGTTTTGTTATAAAACTTCTTCCAATTGATGTTATCGATAATCTATTTCTGTACGCTCTAATCTGATCTGTCAATTCAATTTCTGTGGACGGCATATCCGTCAAAATCCTGTGTAATTCTTACGTCTCTTCCGAGAAAATCTGATTATCATCTATTAGGTCTGATATGTCTTTGTTTAGTTTCCGTTCCCTTTTCTTTCTGCTTTCTGCAAATTTCGAGGACGAAATTTTTTTGTTAGTGGGGAAGAAGTTGTAATACCTGAAATTCTGATAACCTGAAAAATTACCAATTGCCCCTGAAATCATAAAACCTAAATAAAACATTTATAAAATTTTGAAACGATTCCAAACTTCTGAAAACGAACCATATATGAAACGAATAAATTTCTGGGACAACATAATATTATTTCTGAATGTCCAAAAATTAGAAATCACTTGTATACATTTTATATGGTCCGAAATATATTTAGTTAATTTAATTAAGTTTTGTAAAATAAATATAAATAAGATAAATACAATTTAATTAAGGAAAATATTACAAAAATATAATACAAATCCTTATCAAATTATAATACTTAAATATCTGAATATTAGCTCCAAAAAGGTCGGTTCTAAAATTATAAAAAACAACACAAATATTTTATGTAATCCCTAAAATCCGGTTAACCCTAAATCGACAAAAACAATACGACCAAAACCTTTCTGCGACTTCTGGGTCTGATCTAAATTTTTTCTGGTGTTCTTGGATTCATTGAGGAGTTAAGAAAAATAGGAACAAGAATTTAGAGGCCTTCATTCGTTCTTGGTAATTATTTTCATCCGGTTATATCATACAAGAGGTAATTATTTTTCATGCTAAATTCTTACGTTCTAAAAATTATCCAGTATTTTTCTAGTGATCTACATGTCGAATATGACCTAAGAAAAATAAAGAACACGAATCATGCATGTTTATATAGGCGTACGAAATTAAAAGGGTTAAAATACACTTAATTTGTAAATCGTGCTATATTAATTTTCTGAGGTGCAACCATAATTTTTATATGTTCTTTGACATTAATATGAACTAAGAAAAATAGCCACATGATTTTTAGAATCCTGGATTAATTGATGTAAATTGTTGTTTAAATCGGATTATATAAATAATTAAGAAAAATTAGGAAAAACCCTATTCCGAATTAGGGTTAGGGTTGATCTTGGGTAATCTGATATTAATTAATGTTATAATGATTGCATAATTATTGCATGATGATTTGATGAGATTAGGGCTTGATTTGGAATTTAAAAGTGTAATCGATTTGAATATTATATTGTAAGGACCTGTTTTGCCAATTTTGAAACTTGTAGGGTATTTTTATAATGTTATATACATCTGTAGGAATGTGGGAAAAATATTACTTTGGGGTCCTAAGTGTAAATATTGCAAGATAATGAATTAATTGTATTTATAAGGGTTGTTTTGAAATTAATTAAAATAGAGGGACTAAAAGTGTAAATTCTGGAATCTTGATATTTTTCTGAGTAAATACTGATATTAAAAGTGTAATGTGAAATTTTGAGGATTTATGGGCTTAATATGTAATTGTTATGAAATTATGATTTAATTTATAAGTTTTGTAAACTTAAAGGACCATTTATGTAAATTCTGAATTCTGAGGTATCTGATCTATAATATACCTAATTCTGATGATACATTCTGTAATTATGTAAAATAAGTTGCTTGGTTGATAAATATGAATATTGTAGGGATTAAATTGTGAATATTGCAAATCTAGGGTTTGTTTTGTAAATATAGTAACTAGAGGGGTATAATCTGTAAATTGTGAAACTAAAAGGATTAAGATGTCATTCTGAATAAAAGGAGTATTTAAGTCAGTAGTTAAAGTATTTTCATTGTGATACCTTTGAATTTAGAATAATTACAGTTTAAACCCTGAACTATGAAAATCTGTCATAATTAACCCTAAAGTTTTGTAACTTGATAAAAGATACCTTAATACCATAATATTCTGTAATTAAGGACTTAACTAAATCTGTAATATCAATATTTGGTTAAATATGGAAATCTGTTAATTCTGGAAACCTGCTAAAAATAGAAAATTACTAAAGATGGAAAGATAAACTAAAAGTAATAATCTGAATTAGAATCCGTAGTAATTCCGTCTTCTACTTCTTTAGGTGTGAAGAAGGAGAAGTCCTGATTTCTGTTCTGTGTCTGTTTTGCTTATTCTGCTTTGCTAATAAGGTACAGATATTCTGCCCTTTTTCAGTAAGGGTTTTTCATCCCCTTTTCTTTCAGTTTTCATTTTCTTTATTAGGATTTCCGATACCACTGCTATGTTCCCTTCTGTTGTGAATCTTTGTTGTGATCTGTTTGTCTTGAACCTTTTGTTTGAACCTCTGCTATGATTCTTTTATTCTGAACCTTTTTCCTGAACTCTGATTGTAAACTTGTTTGTGAACCTTTGATGTGTTTCTTCTGTTCTGAACCTTTCTTGAGCCTTTGTGTTTTGATCCCTTGTTCTGAACCCTGAATTTGTGAATCTTGATTGAATCTGATCTGTGAACCTTGTTCTGAACCTTAACCTGATATATCTGTTGTAAACGTTGATTTGATATTTGGTATAAACCTTAACCTGTTAAATCCTTATCTGAACCTAATTGATTTTGAACCTTTATTAAACTACATATGAAACTGTTTAAGAAAAGCTATTTTTAAAAGAAGCGATACCACTTGAAATGGAAGTTACTAAAAGTTTTGGAAGACCATTTTTATGAAAACTATTTTGTAAGATCATTTCAATGAAAACCATTATTAAAGGATTGATTTAAATGAACTTTTGACAGGAACTTCTGAAATGGATTATTGCTATAAACTTGTAATTATTAACCTTTGATATACTCTTTTGGACTATTGGAAATAAACCTTTTAATCTGAACTTAAGCTTTGATATTAAACTTAATCTGATAAACTCTGATTCGAACCTTATTATCTTATTCTGAATTGTTGACATGACCCTTCTGCCATGAACCTTTAGATATGACTCTGTTTATTATATGACATCTGACCTTGACCACAGTCTGATATCCGAGCCAATCACTAGGCATGAGGGTTTCATGTCCATGTCATTGATGCACCGATGGCATGACTCTAGGGCAGGAGAGTGATGACCTGTCCCATCCCTGACTTTATTTTATCTGGTGTGTATTGGTAGACTCTGGCCACCTGGGGCGTATGGATGCATCCTAGATCTGATCTGTTTCTGTTATCTGTTATTATGTTATCTGTTATATATATCTCTGGTGACTGATGGTGTGTGCGATACACGTCTTTCACATATATCTGGGAGCTGATCACTCCGATTAGATACATGAGGTCACCCCTCATATTATCTGGTTACTTGAGAGGTATCCCCTCTAGATTACTTATGTGGCTACACTGTTATGATATTATCTGTTATCTGGGCTCGTGATAGATTTCTGTTCCCTTTATTCTTAAACCTTATTTATTTCTTATTCTTATTTCGTTTCACTTATTCCATTTCTTATTCCTATTCTTTCATTTGATTTTGTTTATGTATGATCTGTATTTTCTGATTTCCTTTGTACTGTTATCTGTTATCGTTTCTGTTATCTATATATCTGTTCACTGAGCTTTTGAAGCTCAGCCGCATTTCTTTTCCTGCGGCAGGTTTTAGTAGGAAGCTGGGAATGAGTGAGAGTGTACCTTTGGACTTAGAAGATTTGATAGCTATTCTGGATTAGAGTTGACTAGAAGATAATGTATTTTAGAATTAGTGTTTTTGGAAGTTCTCATTTGTAACCTTGAAGTTCAGTATTTCGTTGTAACCTTTGAGATTTTTGTATTACTATAGATGTATGCTTTGTTTTGTTCTGATATGAATCCATTATTGTGATATCTTTACCCTTGTTGGGTTGGGGTGTTACATCAGCACACCGTGCATGTTGAAATAGCTGCGGCCAAGGAGGGTAAGAAGGCTGGTAAAAAGAGGGTGGTAATTGATGTGCCGGAGCAGCCTCAGAAGAAGAAGAAGCTGGTCCGCAAAAGTGCTGCGGCTGATTCTGGTATGGGCTGCCTACAATACTTTTGTGTTTTCTCTTTTTTTTATTTACTATTTGTGTTGATACACTTTTGCTTTTTTAGGCGCCCCTTCCACGGAAGTTCATCTAACCGTTGATCTTCAAGATGAGTCTGGGTCTGGTTTGCATCGTTCCGGTCCTCACACAGATCAGGGGATTATGAAGAATGCAACTTTCCTTTCTTCTTCCTCCCACACTCCTACCCAAGAACAATCTGAGGGGAATTCTAAGACACCTCATGCGGATGTTAATGAGTCTGATCATGTGGAATCTGCCAGGCTAAACTTAGAGTTGTCCAGTCCTGGCCATCAGGATGAAACATCCGGGCATGATGGGGGTGTGATTGTGTCATCCGGTCATGTGGCTAGTGATGAAGGGCTGAGTGGATCCGACGATTTTGAGAAGTCCATCTCTGTTGAAACCGCGGACACTTCATCCACTTATGTCCCCAAGTGGTCGGCCACCAATGGCTTCAGTATGAATGATCGCTGGATTTGCCGCAACATTTTCGACAATGTGGCAACCCCGGTTTATGCCTCGGACATGAGGGGTATGCCCGACGAGGATTTGATGAATGAATTCAACTTGCTGTCCACCCGTCAGATCTGTGTTAATTCTGAGGTGCGTTTGAGCTTAGAGAACAAAATATATCAGAATGACAAGTTGAAGAAGCAGTTGGAGGGGAAGAAGAAGATGGTCACTGATTTGAGGGCCAAGTTAGCTAAGTTGGAGGAAGAGAGTGTCGGGACTGCTGAGATCCGCGGCAAGGTATCTGATTTGGAAGGGGTTGTGAAGGCTAGGGAGGAGGAGTTGGCTTCGGTCCGGTCTGAGCTTGAGCAGATGAAACCTTCATACGGGGTGTTGATTAACAAGAATGCGGAGCAGGCTTCAGAGTTACTTGAGCTCCGCGGTAAAAACGAGGCTTATTCCCAAAAGGTAGCCGGTCTAGAAATTATTGTTGACACCCTTGAGCAGCAGGTTAAGACTCAGACGGAGAAGATCGTTGATGAGTGCATGAAGTCTGCCCACGACACTTTTTCTCATCATCTTGCTGAAATGGACCGGAGGCTGCTGACCATAAATGAGGAGTTTGACACGGAGCTGTTTCCTCAGACTTTGAGGGCTGTTGAGGGTAGGCGCTGGGTAATTGGGCACGGATTCAGGTATGTTATTGAGAAGTTTGAAGAGTCCGAGGACCTGAAGACCAGGCTTGGTGCCTGCATTTCCGCGGCTTTTAAGGATGGTGTCCGCGAGGGTTTGGAGGCCGGGATAGTCCATGGATCCAAAGGTGTTAAGCTGGAGCAGGTAGAGGCCTACGATCCAGAGGCTAAGAAACATTTCCATGAATCTGTTGTCCGGCTAGGTAACGTGCCTTTCCCGCTGCTAAATTCCCTCGAGGCATGTAAGGATGCCCCTCTCGAGTACCTTATGGAACAATTGGTTTTGGAGGAGCACCGTCATCCCGGGACTGGTGAGTTAACCTTTAAATCCCCGGTCGTGGAAGAGGTTATTCTTCCTGAGCCCATAGTTAGGTTGGTGACCCGGCGCCCTAGAGCTCTTGAGTACTACAAGGAGCACTGTTAGAAATGAAGCTGAGCGATATTTACGTGAATTGGAGTAGACAACTAGGATGCATATAGTGCAGGGACTGCTAATGTAATATTTGAATAGTTGTCATATGTAAGGCCTATAAATACCCCTCAAGTCTCCACTTGAGGGGTGTGAGAGTGTAACCTTCATTTCCATATCAATAATATATAGTTATCATCTCTACCTTCTCTCTACTCTCTCTCTCTAAAACCATGGCATATTTCCATCAACCTCGACCTCCCGAACACGAATCTTGATCTCTACAATTGGCATCAGAGCAAACCAGGGGCGAATCGTGGGGTTTTGAGGTGATATTAGAGATTTAGGGCGTGGTACTGTTCATCAGAAGCTAACTATGATCGAAGCAACAACTTGTGAATCGAACGAGTACTTGTGATCGAACGAGCAACCATTTCATCGAAACAGCATGTCATCGAACGTACATCACTCAATCGAGTTAGATTGAAGTGGTCCAATAACTATTTAGTCGAACGATCTAAATAGTCGAACGACTAAATAGTCGAACGACCATTTTAGTCGAACGACTAAATAGTCGAACGACCACTTTAGTCGAACGACCATTGTAGTCGAACGACTATTTTAGTCGAACGACCATTATAGTCGAACCAACTCATTGAAGGACTCAAATGATCGAAGGACTCACCTTATCGAACCACTTCTCTATCGAAGGAAATTTCTATCGAAGGAACCAACATGTAGTCGAAGGAACCAGTCGAACCAACATGTTGTCGAACGAGCAAATCTAGTCGAAGGACCAACATAGTCGAACCAACATGTTATCGAACGAGCAAATCTAGTCGAAGGAACTTCTAAGATCGAAGGAGCTTACGTGATCGAACGACTCATCTAGTCGAAGGACCAACATTGTCGAACCAACATGTAGTCGAAGGAGGACTCATCGAACCATAACCTTAAACCGAACAAACCTTTGATCGAACCACCTCATCGAACCCACCTTTGTGCAATCAAGGAAGCATGCATGGATCAAGCTTGTTATCTGAAAACGTCAATAACACTTCTCCAAAATGGTTCATATCCAAGAACGCTGTAACTTCAGGGCTCGGGCTCCTTGGGTTCAAGCATGACCAAAGTTAATCCACCACAGAGGGAGGAGCACCACCGCCTCCAAAGGCCCGCAGAAAAAGAATCGTGAAGAAATAGGTGACAACTTGAGTGGGGCATGGTTGAGTCGAATCATTTTTGTACCCTGATGGGATATTGGTGTAGTAACGTGACAGATTAACGATCCTGATAACAGCGGGAAACTTTATCTTGACATGATGGGAATCGACTAAAAACTGCAATTCTTCACGATGCACTGGTAGTACGTACAAACTTTGGAATTTTTGCACTCCCTCTATATCGCTTACGTGGAGATATTATAGTTGAAGATTAAAGTGTGTTGAAGAATTTGTTGGAAGTGGTTTAATTTGCATGGATTTTGACTATTGTGTTGCATGGATTGTGTTTTGGCATGAGTAATATCTTCACACACTTTATAACAGTTGCAAGTGATGAGTTGGTTGAAACGTGTAATTTTGACGTGTTAAGAAAAGTTGCATGAGTTGAGTTGGATAAATTGTGTGAGACGTGTCCTTAGTGAAATTCATGCACTTGGTTTGATAAGAATATTCAATTTCACGTGTCATCATACAGTAATTGGTGGATTCTCGTACTGATCTGGTACTATAATTAATTGATGGAGAATGTAATGCTGCTGATATTTTATGATATTGATTTCATTCGAGGTCGGTTAGTATTATTTTAAATGCCAACAACAGTTGTTTGTCGATTATGAATTACGTTGGTCAGAGGGTTGTATGAAATTGATTTATCTTGTTATGCACATGGCTGTTTGTCACTTATGCTTTTTGATGGATAACAATTCACGTGCATAAGTTTAATATTGAACCAAATATCACGTGCATGTGAGTTTAATATTGAAGACTTTTTCAATTGTTTTGTGCTTTTGATGTGTTGTCAACAATGACAAAGGCTTTAAATAATAAAGGGTTAGCTACTTCTCACGTGATTTTTCATGTGAAGTATTTATCAATTGTTCAACTAAGGCTATTCTGAGTTTGCATGTGACGTGGTTGCTTCAAAATATTATTGGCCTTCATCCTCGAAACACCGCATATCGCTAAAACGAACCTGAACAAGATTCACTATCAAAAGACAATGGCTAAAGTTTACAATGAAATGTGACTACGGGGATGATTCGTTATTATTTATTTGAAGTTGAAGTGGAATATCACGGGTGCGTGTACTTAGTATCTTGAAGATATCGGGGTTGGTTGGATGCATGATTCTTCGAGATCCTTGTTCGAGCTTTTAAGTGCAAGAATGACTAAGACTTGAGCTATCTAGTTATACCTGATGTAAGGAGTTACGTTGTTGTGCTCACAGTGTATAGCTATCACTTTAAAGGAGTTACGTTGTAGTGCTCAAGTGTCACAAAAAGCTGTGGATAATTCGAGAGAAGTTCATATACAATTAAGGATGGTTGGATGGGTATATGATTCTACCTTTATTGAAATTCTCAGTACTGGTTCTTAGTCAAACAATAGTGCAAGTTTAAGTCACAAGTTCGGGTTACTTTACTCCATCTTCAAGTCTGTCATATCGGGTTGTTCCATACGTGGTCATTTACTATTAGCCAGTGGTAGTGAAAAGAGGTTTGATAAGAGGTTGATATGAAGAGAGTTGTAGAGAGAATAGTTATCGACATCCACTCATGGGGTATTGATTTGTATGTTGCTTCCAGTTGATATGCTTATGTACACATATGTAGGATGAGTCCGAAAGATCGTCATCATCCTGGAGGGAGTAATGTGGGAATGTGTACATCGGGGCTTTTATTGAAGAACTGGAAGCATTCTAAGTGAGTTGAAGATGTTGATATAATGCTCCCCAAACAAACCTGTGAAGAAGTTACAGATCATCAGTCTATGATCCATTTTCCGCTGTGCAAGAGACTGAAGACAATTTGGGCAAAATTTCAGAGAAACTTCTTCTACAAGCATCAGGGCTATATCAAACGGGTTGTCAATTTGGGAGGGAGCATGTAAAAGAAATAGGCTCACTAATTGGGAGGGAGTAATAACCCAATTAGATCTTTACAATGATCCTGCAAGTAATTCAAGCAAGCTGAGAAAGATACGAGAAAAATCAAGAGCTGTGAAGACATCCTCAAAGGAAACTGCTCTACTTCAGCTTTGTATTCATCATTGTTATGTACTTGTTAGGAATCATTGTAACCAATTCACGTATATCTCCAGCTGGAGGGAGATTGTTAGAAATGAAGCTGAGCGATATTTACGTGAATTGGAGTAGACAACTAGGATGTATATAGTGCAGGGACTGCTAATGTAATATTTGAATAGTTGTCATATGTTAGGCCTATAAATACCCCTCAAGTCTCCACTTGAGGGGTGTGAGAGTGTAACCTTCATTTTCATATCAATAATATCTAGTTTTACATCTCCACCTTCTCTCTACTCTCTCTCTAAAACCATGGCATATTTCCATCAACCTCGACCCCCGAACACGAATCTTGATCTCTACAAGCACAAGAACAGGAAGTATGGCAAGGAGTTTGACTATGGCAAGGAGTATAAGGGTCTTGCTTCCGTTCTTCATGATACTACTGAGTCTGGGGCCACTCCGGCTGCTGAGCCTATTTCTGCTGAGCCTACGACCGTTGTTACCGCGGAGGTTCCTCAGACCGGGGTTACCATGGAAGTCCCCGTGGCTGGAGATGGTGTTGAACATGATGACATGTTTGACTCCTCCATGCTTGACTCCCATAACCCAGAGAACCCATGGTAGAGTTTTTTTTTTTTTTTTTTTTTTTTTTTTTTTTTTTTTTTTTTTTTTTTTCTTTTGAAACGCAGTTATGTAACTGGTCCCACGGATGGCGCCAACTTGTTAGTACAGATCTTGGGCACCTCCAGACTCAGGTTAGATTGACTCTGGATGATTGTGATCTTGCACTTCGTATAATCTGCTAAGAAAAATAGCACCGTTAGTCTTACCGCGGGAGGGGTGTTCCGCGGTTAGCCTCCGGTGTGAGAATAAGTATTTTGATGGAGAAAGATAGTTTAAGTGCGGACTGTGTGTAGTAAATGCAGTTAGGTATGATAATAAATGAGATGGGGTATTTATACTACCCCAATACTTACTGTGGTAACCTCGGCAGGTCGTCTGCATTAATTAACGCCTTACCAGGCATTAATTAACGCCTTACCAAGCAGGTAAGTGTCAGAGCAGGGCATGGTTGTGCCATACCATAGTTGGTGAATGTCAGATCAAGTGGGAGACATAATCCCATGAGATCTGGCTTTAGGGTTGTCGCGGTACGATGGCTGTCGACATCGAGTCCCCGGCCCAGTCTTGGGATTGGGCGCGGTTTAGGAATGTGAGTACATTTGGCCCAGTACGCCGGGTCTGGTCTTGAGACCTGCTTCGGTTAAGAGCCTCAGCACGCCCAGCCCAGTATGCTGGGTCCGGGGATACTTTACCCGATCACGTGTTGTTTACAAGAGGCACAAACAAGGTGGTGTGGTGGTGTTCGGTGGTGGATACGGGGTGATAAGAGTGGTGGGAGTGGTGTATGATGATGGCCGGAAGTTGACCGGAGATGTGATGGGGCGGCTGCCGGATTTGGAGGAGATGGGAGGAAGTATTATAACCCTAGAAAATTTATAAAGTTGTTTATATAGGCTAGGGTTAGGGTTAGGGTTAGATTAGAAAAACCCTAGGGACTAAATTTGTCACAATCCAAGTGTAAGGGAAGAGGGATAAACTTTTACTGCAGGGACCATAGTTGTAATTTAAGCTATCTTTCCTGAAATGAGATTCAGGCCACGTTTAAGATAGTAAACCGATTTGGATTTCCCTTACACTTAACTTTTGCAAAATACCTTTATATGTAGTTAAGACGAAGTTAAAAACAAGATAAAGCATTTTCACAATTTAGTTTTGAACATGAGTCAATAATAATAAAAATTAAACACACATACGGAAGCAAATAAAATCAAACAAACAAATAAATAACCACACAAAGCAAATAAAGCTTGGGTTGCCTCCCAAGAAGCGCTTTTCTTTATTAACGAGTCTTGTAGCTAGACTCAAAGTCGGGCTCATCTAATGTCGCTTATGCTCACGTATCCGAGTGTGAGCCATCTAATTGTTGCCTCATCTTTCTTGTATTCATCATTCAGCTCCAGACATCCATGATAATATCTTTTATTTTTCTCATGTGGATATTTGAGCCCCTTTCTCTTATCATTTTCACTTAACAAGTCAATAGGCGCAATCCTATTACAAGATTCAATGGAGAAGTTCTTAAACCTAGGGTGTGATCGGGGCATTTGGTAAACAAAATCTTCGTCCCCATCCGAGAATGTAATTAACCCGTCCACAAGTTTTTCGTCAAGGTTGGTTAACCTTTTGAAGGGTTCTCCAAAAATGACTTGGGTTAATTTGTTATCAATAAATTCTCCTAAGTTCTCCATAACCATAAAATCCACCAAATACACAAAACTTCCCACGAATACGTTTAGTGGCTTATTCCTAGCAACAATGTTATCTCCTTGATATTCTAGCTCATTTACCATGATCTTATTATAATTAGCGCGAGAGATAATGTTCATAGGCAAAGATGAGTTAAGATAAGCATGAAAACTATGATAACCAATCTTACACGGAAATTGCATGTTAAAGAGGCTATCCTTTTCGATCTTAGTCCTAGGGTCAACATACTTAAAGGGATCAATTTCCTCTTTTCTCCATTCCTCGTTAACTACTTCTCCATTACCAGCATCCTCATCGGAGTCTGAGTCGTAAAATGGACTAACATAGTCATTCTCATGGTCAGACTCCTCCATCTCAGAATTGTTACCAAAGTGGTGGTCGGGTGAAAGGTTGTTGTTTTCTACGATGGGGGCGGGAACGGGTAGTTGGAAGTTTGCACGGCGGAAAATACGAATAACAGGGATCAAGCGATCACTATTACTCATGAGGTAAGTGGAAGGTATCACAAACAAAAGTACAAAGAAATAAGATAGACTAAAGAAAACCTAGAAAAATAAAATAAAAATCTCACTAGAAAGGAATCTAGTGAGTAGACCTAATAAAATAAAAATTCAACCTAAACAATAACTATTCCCAGACAGGTTTTACCTCTCGAGGGATCTCAAGAGGCTTGCAATCCCCACCAGGCAGTGTACCTGACCGATGTAGTATAGTGTAGTGGCAAGTACCGGGGGATTGATCGTTCTCTAGGGGAATAGTGTCGTTAGGATTGAAAAACTACTCTAATAGGTCTAAGGGTGAGAGAAGATTCTTTTTGTATTTTTATATTTTATGAAAGCAAGTAAAATCTCGGGTTTGAAGGAGTGGGCGGAATTAGTTGCTAGTCAACTAACCCAAATAACTACGAATGCAAATAAAATAAAATAACTGAAAATGAAAAGGTCGTGAAACTTATGTGGAGAGAAATGTGGTTACTTAGATTTCCTTACTCCCTAACTATCTTTTACCGGTTGATTAGTGTGTATTAATTGCGTGGATGACGGGTGTATTCCTTAATACCAATCGTGGGGTGGCGTACGTACTTCCCCAACTCTACAAGCTCCTACTTCACTCCTATGTCGAGCCGGCTAAGAAGCTCCTAACATGGGATCACTAGAATTCGCTCATGCATTAAATACAACCATATAAACCTAGTACGCATTGGTTCATATTTCTTAAGATGTTCAAGCAAGTTACCGTATAGGAGGTTAGCCAGTTTTCTTAAGCCTAACATCGATAAACAATCATCCAATACAATTAATAACACACTAACAACTAATAATCAATAGTTAGGTTTCATTAGATCTAAGCAAACACAAGATAAATCTAGCCTAGCATGTTAATCAAAAGACAAGAACAAGATATAATCAAACAACACATAGACATATTGATTGATTAAGCGATTACTTATCTTCAATTAAACATGGGAGATCCAAGGGTATGAAAACCCTTAAAAATGGCAGAAATTCGTCTTAGGGTTTCTCCTCACAAAGTTGCACACTAATGACAAAAAATTGCAAAACTATATATAGAGTTTAATATCTGACGGCGTCACGTTATAGGACTTGACGGCCGCACACTCGCCGTGTCTAGGGTTCCCGGATGGTCTTCCTGACGCCGTCCCTTTTTAGTGCTCCAAAATCCGCTCTGGCTTATCAAAGGTTGACGCCGTCAGAAATGGGCTTGACGCCGTCTCTCTTTAACTTAAACCGTGATGGCCTTGATCACCTTAAAGGGTGACGCCGTCAGACTTCCTTTGTAAAACTCCCTGGCTTATCATGTGTATTTTTCATATCCACCTCTTTTGCCAAGCCGTGACGCCGTCAAGAGCAATACTTGACGCCGTCAAAGGTACTTTTCCAGCCGATTTTGAGACTTTGTCGTTTTCTTCACTTTTATGCTCCAAAAACGTCCAAAATGCTTCCTTTTCCAGATTTCTTCTCCAAAGTACCTAAAATGACAAAAGGAACGATTTAGGGCAATATTTGATCAAATAAATACGATTTAGGGCTTAAATGACCCCCTAAAAGTGGTACACTTTTCGCTTCATCAAATACCCTTACACTTGAGATTTGCTTGTCCTCAAGCAAATGCGCTTTTATTCTAATCAAAATACAAGTTAGGGGTCATTTAACGCTAATATAAAAGTAATTACAACAAATGATCGTTCCACCTTAGTTAAAACAAGCACGGAAATTATACACTAGCACCTCACATTAAGTGTTTGGATACTCTCATCTCTCGGGTGTTGTAAATTTATATATGAAAATGGAGAAATATCACTCATTACCTGTCATAGCAAATAGATTACCATAGGCTTGGGAAAGGATCAAAACCTCCACCACATTGGCGTAAGCACCTAGGATAAACTATCAAAGAGGTCTTTTAAGGGTTGTAATGTTAGGTGTAGGGATAAGGAAAACACGGTTTGTTGGATAAGGATATTTTTACTGGTGGCAAGTTAATCATCTTGGTCAATTACATGTAGAATGAGGCGTTGCTAAGCCAAGACTCGACTCAACTTAAACTAATCACGAAATAATAAACATAGAACAAAACAAAACATAAATAAAAGATAGAGGCGGATGGTAGTCCGTATGCTTTTTCTTCACTTTTTTTTTTTTTTTTTTTTTTTTTTTTTTTTTTTTTTTTTTTTTTGCATACACTCTTGCCCTACCATCCAAAACAATACATCACTAGGGGTTCTTTGTACCATCCCTACACTTGAACTTTTACATACTTTACATAAAATTATTCTAATGACTCGAATCAAGATAATCGAAACATTTGGAGTACTTTAAAATATTAACGTACATATGGGGGTAATAAATGATGTTCTTCCTCATTACTCCATTACACTAGCACTTTACCCAAAAGTCCCAATCGTCCCAAAACAATATGTACAAGGATATGACTCGACTTAGCAACCATGTAATCAATTAGATAATTAACTAAGGGTTTAAACAAATGTTGTCACCATAATGCACTAAAGATGAGTGCACACAAGGTAGGCTAAGGCGATTTGGGTGTACATTTAAGTGGGGTGTAAACAAATTCTTCCTTTAAGTAAAATGCTTAAAGGTCGAAACGAAAAGATAGGCTCTGAGGGGTGTACTAGGGGTATCGTGTACCAAAAATGAGTACAACGCAAAGGGTGTGGGAGAATTACTTGACCAATGTAGCCAATGTAATTATAACAAAAACACAGGTGTAAAACAATGGGTTAATCCTAATGCCTCTTATCATGTAGTAAATCTAACTACACGAATGTAGTCTCACTTGTGGCCTCGGAATGGTCCTAACGCAAGTTCTAGAATCTAAGTGCTACCGGTACACACATCATAGCATAAATGCTTTTCCTACCAATTCTAGGGGCGAACCTCACATATTTGGGGGTGGAAATTTTTTTTAGTGGTACGGTTTTTGTGCTAGTCATATAACTCCTATCCGTGAGACGCTCATTAAGACCAAAGTTTCACTCCTATATGTTGTAAAAAATTTTAAATTTTGCACTAAAATTGCCCTAACAGGTATTTATCTCATTTTTATTACACATCTACCATCAAACAAACAAAAATCAAGCGCAATTGTATTCTCAAAAGTATCGTATTTTTACCCCCCCCTTAAACTTAAGATGAACATTGTCCCCAATGTTCAAATAACAAGATGTAAAAGTAAATAAGGTAAAAGAATGAAATCAAATACTCCCCTGATTCGTTTGGTGGATAAAGAGGTAACATGGTTAGATCTTCTTCCAAGAGAATGTAGAAGCTCCAAGACTAATGCATCGCCATAAGCTCGATTCCACATACATCTCCTTGTCCAAAATAACCTGTTAAACCTGAGAAAACAAACACGAAAACCTGCATAACATCGGCGGGATAAATTCTATATAAGGATATAATGCTTGTGGAATGATAATTTTGCAGATTCCTGGAGTTTATAAGTTAGAGATTTAATAAAAACTTTTTATGAAAACAAAACTTTCAAAAATTTCAGAAAATTAAAACCTGACGCCGTCAGGTTGTAATGCCTGACGCCGTCAGAAATGATCTGACAGAATTCTCATGTTAAGTTTCCGGAAAATTTCTGGAAAAACCTATACCTTACTTCCTGGAAATCCTGCAAAACATCATTATGACTTGATACAAGCATTTGACTCAAACAATTACTAATATGTATGTTAATTTAATATTGTTATGATTCATGTTCATTTGTTCTAGTAAACCGATTTGGATTTCCCTTACACTTAACTTTTGCAAAATACCTTTATATGTAGTTAAGACGAAGTTAAAAACAAGATAAAGCATTTTCACAATTTAGTTTTGAACATGAGTCAATAATAATAAAAATTAAACACACATACGGAAGCAAATAAAATCAAACAAACAAATAAATAACCACACAAAGCAAATAAAGCTTGGGTTGCCTCCCAAGAAGCGCTTTTCTTTATTAACGAGTCTTGTAGCTAGACTCAAAGTCAGGCTTATCTAGTGTCGCTTATGCTCACGTATCCGAGTGTGAGCCATCTAATTGTTGCCTCATCTTTCTTGTATTCATCATTCAGCTCCAGATATCCATGATAATATCTTTTATTTTTCTCATGTGGATATTTGAGCCCCTTTCTATTATCATTTTCACTTAACAAGTCAATAGGCGCAATCCTATTGCAAGATTCAATGGAGAAGTTCTTAAACCTAGGGTGTGATCGGGGCATTTGGTAAACAAAATCTTCGTCCCCATCCGAGAATGTAATTAACCCGTCCACAAGTTTTTCGTCAAGGTTGGTTAACCTTTTGAAGGGTTCTCCAAAAATGACTTGGGTTAATTTGTTATCAATAAATTCTCCTAAGTTCTCCATAACCATAAAATCCACCAAATACACAAAACTTCCCACGAATACGTTTAGTGGCTTATTCCTAGCAACAATGTTATCTCCTTGATATTCTAGCTCATTTACCATGATCTTATTATAATTAGCGCGAGAGATAATGTTCATAGTCAAAGATGAGTTAAGATAAGCATGAAAACTATGATAACCAATCTTACACGGAAATTGCATGTTAAAGAGGCTATCCTTTTCGATCTTAGTCCTAGGGTCAACATACTTAAAGGGATCAATTTCCTCTTTTCTCCATTCCTCGTTAACTACTTCTCCATTACCAGCATCCTCATCGGAGTCTGAGTCGTAAAATGGACTAACATAGTCATTCTCATGGTCAGACTCCTCCATCTCAGAATTGTTACCAAAGTGGTGGTCGGGTGAAAGGTTGTTGTTTTCTACGATAGGGGCGGGAACGGGAAGTTGGAAGTTTGCACGGCGGGAAATACGAATAACAGGGATCAAGCGATCACTATTACTCATGAGGTAAGTGGAAGGTATCACAAACAAAAGTACAAAGAAATAAGATAGACTAAAGAAAACCTAGAAAAATAAAATAAAAATCTCACTAGAAAGGAATCTAGTGAGTAGACCTAATAAAATAAAAATTCAACCTAAACAATAACTATTCCCCGGCAGCGGTGCCAAAAACTTGATGCGTGGTTTTGCGACCTTACAACAGGTTTTACCTCTCAAGGGATCTCGAGAGGCTTGCAATCCCCACCAGGCAGTGTACCTGACCGATGTAGTATAGTGAAGTGGCAAGTACCGGGGGATTGATCGTTCTCTAGGGGAATAGTGTCGTTAGGATTGAAAAACTACTCTAATAGGTCTAAGGGTGAGGGAAGATTCTTTTTTGTATTTTTATATTTTATGAAAGCAAGTAAAATCTTGGGTTTGAAGGAGTGGGCGGAATTAGTTGCTAGTCAACTAACCCAAATAACTACAATTGCAAATAAAATAAAATAACTAAAAATGAAAAGGTCGTGAAACTTATGTGGAGAGAAATGTGTTTACTTAGATTTTCTTACTCCCTAACTATCTTTTACCGGTTGATTAGTGTGTATTAATTGCGTGGATGACGGGTGTATTCCTTAATACCAATCGTGGGGTGGCGTACGTACTTCCCCAACTCTACAAGCTCCTACTTCACTCCTATGTCGAGCCGGCTAAGAAGCTCCTAACATGGGATCACTAGAATTCGCTCATGCATTAAATACAACCATATAAACCTAGTACGCATTGGTTCATGTTTCTTAAGACGTTCAAGCAAGTTACCGTATAGGAGGTTAACCTGTTTTCTTAAGCCTAACATCGATAAACAATCATCCAATACAATTAATAACACACTAACAACTAATAATCAATAGTTAGGTTTCATTAGATCTAAGCAAACACAAGATAAATCTAGCCTAGCATGTTAATCAAAAGACAAGAACAAGATATAATCAAACAACACATAGACATATTGATTGATTAAGCGATTACTTATCTTCAATTAAACATGGGAGATCCAAGGGTATGAAAACCCTTAAAAATGGCAGAAATTCGTCTTAGGGTTTCTCCTCACAAAGTTGCACACTAATGACAAAAAATTGCAAAACTATATATAGAGTTTAATATCTGACGGCGTCACGTTATAGGACTTGACGCCGTCACCTCGCCGTGTCTAGGGTTCCCGGATGGTCTTCCTGACGCCGTCCCTTTTTAGTGCTCCAAAATCCGCTCTGGCTTATCAAAGGTTGACGCCGTTAGAAATGGGCTTGACGCCGTCTCTCTTTAACTTAAACCGTGATGGCCTTGATCACCTTAAAGGGTGACGCCGTCAGACTTCCTTTGTAAAACTCCCTGGCTTATCATGTGTATTTTTCATATCCACCTCTTTTGCCAAGCCGTGACGCCGTCAAGAGCAATACTTGACGCCGTCAAAGGTACTTTTCCAGCCGATTTTAAGACTTTGTCGTTTTCTTCACTTTTATGCTCCAAAAACGTCCAAAAAGCTTCCTTTTCCAGATTTCTTCTCCAAATTACCTAAAATGACAAAAGGAACGATTTAGGGCAATATTTGATCAAATAAATACGATTTAGGGCTTAAATGACCCCCTAAAAGCGGTACACTTTTCGCTTCATCAATAATCAAATGAGTCCGGAAAGGTTCGTAAGTGAAAAATAGAGATAATCTCGTATAAAAATAAATCAGGAAATTTACAGGTTGTTACACAACCTTACAGTACATTATACCAATCTTCACATTTGTCTTAATTCAATAATACTCCCATATTATTGATCGACAACGGACTATTTAGAATAACTTAGTTATTCACGGATTTAAACATGCAAATATAGGATACAATATTATAAATGAAAATAAACGTTATCCACACTTTATTTCATTGTAAATAATAAATTCTTAATATCCCTTATCCAAATACTAACTATAGATCTATGCATGATAATTCCATTAATGAATTATGCCACAAGTCATGACAACCATACTTGTTGACAAAGCATAAATCAACTAATTATGATCTATCGGAATTTTGATAATACTTATTTCAATTAATGAAATTCTTGTATGTGTGCATTCATCTATCTAAATATAGTCACATACTTCATAAAATGCGTGACATCCTCTATCATAAATTTATGGTAATTAAACTACCAAACCTTTGTAGTTAAAGTATTCTAATTTTTTATGTATAATGCAACTATGCTCATATTGAGCATAACTAGTGTACATGGTATTATAATAAGGATAAAATCCTACCATGACTACCATTGAGTGTCATCTCAATCTTACTAGCATCATTGTATCCACACAACAATATGCTCTTTTCGTAAACTTTAAATATTCGTGTAATGTTTGACATCTACAAATCCTTCAAAAATTTGTCAACCATATCAATTCATGTAACAATATGTCATATGGTTCTTATTTAGAATTTTGGAGCAAATCCAGGCTGAGGATGTAAATTCTAAACCATATCCATTACACTTAGCTATCTAATAATTTTCAATTAGATACTAATGTTGTCAATCATCTTTCATTCAAGCATGATACAACAAGCAACATGATGTACATGAATAATCCTTTCGTCATCCTTAGATTTATTCATGTCCAAAGATATGTATCTATCTAGCCTTTCTAATAGAATATCATGTTCTTTTAGAATCAGTTATTTTACCGCTTATGTTTATAATCAATAAACATATTGTTCAAGGTTTTATTTCCTAAATTTCCATTTGAAGTTTCATTCCAAACTTAGACTTACCAATTAATGGAATGTTACTTCATATATATTATTCAACATATATGAAATAAGAAAATAAATACATCACTCCCACTAGCTTTCAGGAATATTAAGAAATATCTTATTTTAATTATAAATCAAAACCTAGATTTAATAACTAAAAATAAGTATATCTTTTAGATGCATGCATAAATCCATTCACAAATGATTTTCATTTTGTATACTACCAAAGATTATTTGAATTCAAATACTCTTTTCAATTACTTTTTGTCCTCGCATAAATAATTATCCTAGAAAGAGTTTTGATATTCCATAATTAATTTCATATAAATGAAACTAACAATGACAATCACAATCTTTATATATTTAATGTGCTTAGAGAGAATTCCAATCACATTTAGTTGCTTAATTGTGTTTGATAATTTTCCCTACATTAAATATGTATATGAATTTTTGTCCATTATGATTTCTACACAAGAATTAAATCTCTAGGATTTTCATGTCCTTTGTAGAAATTCATCTTCATTCTATAGTGTAACTATAGAGTTCAAGATTAACTACGTTACCAAACCAGTTATCTTCTTGGACTGCATCTAATTATTCATAATATGAATAATTTGCCAAATTAAACATTTGCAATTTATCAACAGGTATACCATGATCCTGTAACTCATAATCCTCAACATATTCTACAAATATTTGAGATATCCTTGCGGATCTATAAAATGAGAATTCCATCATCTTGAGATTTAACATTAACATGTTTAATCCTCATTATGATTTTGATAGTGTATTTTTAGAAAATTATGTATCTTGTAATTTTATCTTATCAAGATAAAACTCCCTCTTGCCTTCTGCAATTTATAGAATATGTTAGGAATATAAATATTCAGATGAAGGCTCGGTCACCCCGAGCATCTAATTAGCATTTCTATAGCTCGTAGGCTTATCTATATTAGCTTAGTATTATTAGTATTAGTATTAGTCGTATCTATATTTGTGGAGTGGGTCGGGGCTTTCCCCACTGTCAGCTCGCTCCACAGTCCACTAGGGACATAATATGTAGTAGTATATATATCCCTTCCCACACAAGGGAAGGGTTGGACCTTTCAAGCTAATATTACACAAGTTTCTTTCTCTCACTAAAAGGCTCCCATTTCTCTCTAGAATTCTTACATAGTTCGATCCAAACTAACCTCAAACTAGTGATTCATGTATTGTGAATACCCTACAATTGGTATCAAGAGCCATGGTTAGGTCCATGAGAGTTGGTATTCACGAATTAGTGTAGTTCTTGAGGTTTTTTGTTGGATTCGAATTGTAGTTTTTTAAGTTTTTTATTTTGTTTGTTTAGTAGCATAAATCTCAATTTGTACTTTGTTTAGTGATTAGAAGTTGTTTTTCTTTGTACTTTCTTGATTAAGATTAGTATTAGAGTGGTATTTTGTGTTTGGATTCACTGATTTAAGGCTCGTGTGGTGTTTGTGGGTGATTCGAAGGTTTTTCTTTCAAAAGTTCTTGGATGCGGTTTGTGTTGTTGGGACGATTCTTGAATGCGGTTTGTGTAGCATCGAGAACTCGGTTTGTCTTTATACTAGTTTAGGCAAAAGGACAAACGGCATTGATAGTGACAGGTTTGGAAATTTGAGCCAACGCGGTTTGTCTCTACGGTGCGTACGCGGTTTGTGTCTACGGTGTGAACTCGGTTTGTCTCTTAGACGCGCACGCGGTTTGTGTCTACGCGGTTTGTGTATCTAGTGTGAACTCGGTTTGTATCTCCACTGTGAACTCGGTTTGTCTCTTGGCACATACGCGGTTTGTATATCCGGTGTGAACTCGGTTTGTCTATTTGACGAATACGCGGTTTGTATCTTTGGTGTGAACTCGGTTTGTCTCTTGGCACCTACGCGGTTTGTATATCCGGTGTGAACTCGGTTTGTCTCTTTGACGCACACGCGGTTTGTGTATCTGGTGTGAACGCGGTTTGTCTATTTGGCGAATACGCGGTTTGTGTCTTTGGTGAGAACTCGGTTTGTCTCTTTGGCACACACGCGGTTTGTGTCTCCTGTGTGAACTCGGTTTGTCTCTTAGGCATATACGCGGTTTGTCTAGGCGGTTTGTGTCTTGGTGATTTTAGAAATTCCCGCGAAAGATTCGATTTCTCGGTTAAATCACAAGATCAGTAAAATCCCGTAGTTACTATGGCTACCACACCAAGTACATCATCAGATGATATTCAGGCAGCAGGATCTGACACTCGTCCACCTATGCTAGATAGGACGGATTATGAGTCTTGGGCACAACGAATTAGACTTTACTGCTTGGGTAAAGATAATGGTGTTAACATTCTTAAGTCAATTGACGAAGGACCTTATCAGATGGGTACCACCAGAGACGTTGTTACAACTGGTGAAGATGGTACTGTAACTTGGGGCATCGACAGACCTAGAAACTACAATGATCTTAATGAAGAAGAAAAGAAGAGGTATGATGCCGATATTAGAGCTTCCAACATAGTTATTCAAGGTCTTCCAAAGGATGTATACAAGCTCATCAATTTTAACACTGAAGCCAAGGCTGTGTGGGACAATGTTAAAATGTTGTTGGCAGGGTCAGAACTCACAAAGGAAGATCGTGAGTCACAGCTGTATGATGAGTTCGAGCATTTCAAAATGAACCCAGGAGAAAATGTCACAGATTACTATGTGAGATTTCATAAGTTGGTGAATGATATGAGAATGATCAGAATGACTATGCCCAACATCCAACTTAACTCAAAGTTTGTGAACAACATGACTCCGGAATGGGACAGATTTGTTACTGCTGTCAAACTCAACAAAGGCTTAAGGGAGACTAACTATGAACAGCTGTATGCTTACCTGCAACAACATGAGAAGCATGCTGTCTATGATCGGGTGCTGAGAGAAAAGTTGAATCCTTCAACTACGAATGACCCACTGGCTTTTATGACAAATGTACAACCAACAATCCAATCATCATCCTATCCAAGCTATCACCAACTTCACTCACAAGTACCTGCTATGAGTTCACAACTTGACTCAGGCTACTCTCAGACCGACAAAATGATTGACAACCTCACCAATCAAGTATCTCTACTGGTTCAACAGTTTCAAGCATCACTCCCTCAGACCAACAATCAGTTAAGGAATTCTTCCAACCCACGCAATCTAGCAATGGTGGAGGACGGGAAAATTGTGGTCCAGAATGTGCAAGGGAGAGCTGGTAGAAACATGGGTCGAGGTTATGTGCAGAACAGAGCAGGAAATGCCAATCAGGGGCAAGGAAAACAGATCAAGTGTTATAATTGTGGGGGGCTTGGACACATTGCTAGAAACTGCAATCAACCTAAACGTCCTCAGAACTCAGATTACTTCAAAGACAAGATGCTGTTAATGCAAGCTCAAGAAAATGGTGCTGTATTGGATGAGGAAGAATTATTGTTCTTGGCAGGAGATGGAGGAAATACTTTTGATGAAGATGTGGATGAGAAACCTGTTCAGGATCTGGCACTTAATGATCCTAACGTCTTCAAGGCTGATGACTGTGATGCATTTGACTCTGATGTGGATGATGAACCTACTGCTCAAACAATCTTCATGGCTAACTTGTCTTCCCTGGCCTCATCTCGTCAAGCTGGTTCTTCTAATGCATCCGTGATTTCTGAGGTACTAAAAATCTATGACACATATAATATTGTTGAGGGACATCAGATTCCCGAAGAAGTACATCAGGCGGTTGTTTCTGACTCAAGTGATGTTGATATGGAAAATAGCAATATTGTCTCATATGAACACTATTTGAATAGCAACAACTCGCCTGATGTACCAAATGGTGAATCCTTTGTCAATAATGATGTGTGTGCTATGAGTAATGTACGTGCCTTAGACAATGCGAGTAATGTGAATAATGCATGTGTGTACCATGAGAACCAATTGCCTGTCCCTGATATTAACTTGATCACTAGACTTAACATCTATAAAGAACAAGTTGCTATGTATGAACAGCGTGCTAAGTTTGAGCTTAATGGTCGTGAGCAGAAATTAGAAGGTCAAATGAGTACACTTATTAAAGAGTCTAGAGTGCGAGAAGAAACATTAAAGTTAGAGTTAAGTTCTTTGAAAAGTCAACTAGAAGAGTCTGTCAAACAAAAACAGGAAGCACAAAAGTGTGTAACAACACTTAAGCAAGAATTCAAACAAAAAGAAACAACTCTTTTAAATGATTTCTCTAAACTCAAGACGTTAAAAAATAAGCTTGAAGATAAGTTGTACACACAAAATCAAACCATACAAACTGCTCAAATGATTCATAAGCACAGAAAGTTGAGTGATAAGCATAGTAAAATCATGATAGGTGAACCAAAGTCGACCATCCTTAGGGGTATGCAAGTACTTCAACCTGCCCTATATGATGGTAATGTGATGATTAAGCCTATTCATGACCAACCTGAGCATATCTACACTGATGAAGAGGATGAGTTAAGTGAGAAAACGAAAGAAAAAATGAATGAGAAAATGAGGGATCCCGAGTGCATAGCCCGACGAATAATAATCAAACCCCATGATTATTATGAGGAAAATCGTTTGACTGTGTTTGCTCCTCAAAAGAAGTTAACACCTGAACAGATATTTTGGAAACAAGATAGTGAAAAACTTAAGGAAGATAAACTTAAGGCCAACACCCCCCTCATTAGAAAAGTTGCGTCCATAACGGTGTATCCTCCCAATACACCTAGGAATCTGGTGCCTTTGTCTCTTCCCACTGAATGCAAAACCTTTATTAGCTTATATGTGCTTTGGCAATTATTTGCTGATTTTGAGAAAACATGTAAGAAGAGAATCACACCAACTGGCATTACTGAGGGGGAAAGGTGTTTTGAACATGCAAAAAGGTGTTACTTAACTGAGGTCATGCCATTCTTTAATCTACTTAAAGAACACTTTGAAGGGTTGCAAACTGCCCTTAAAGCCGAAATAAATGAAATGAAAGTAGTGTTTAAAGATATGGAAAATGAGGTGAATGAACATGCAATAGAACTTAAGAGTCGTGAGATTGAAAGAAAAAACATACTCATCACTAATGACAACTTGATTGCTAAATGTATTGCACAAGATGTATTTTACACTGTCACTGATTCTGCATTGTCTGCTTGTCAATTTAATGAGTATGCTATTGCGTTAAATGTCACCCAGAATCGTGTTGTTGAGCTTGAGGGGGAGAATTTAAAATTGCTTGAAAAAATTCAAAAAGATGACCATGATAATATGGTTAAACGTTTCTCAAAATTGGAAGTCGAATTTCTCAATTTGCAATTGAAATATCAACACTTAAATGAAAAACAGAAAATATCAAATGACAAGACATCCTTGGATGCTCCTGAATTTGATACGTATTTTGAATTAAGCAAACGAGATGAGACAATTCAAGCTCACACGAACACGATTCGACTGCTGAGGGCCCAAATTGCCCAATTGAAATCCAACAAGTGTGAAGCATATGGCACCAATAAACCTTCGTCTTCAGATTCTCAGAATTTTCAATATCAAAACACCATAAATAAGTTACATTATGAAAATGAGTGTTATCGAGAAGAAAATTCAAAGGTTAAACAACATTTCAAAGAGTTATATGATTCTATTAAAGTCACAAGAAACAATCACAATGATCAAATAACCTCTTTGACAAATGAAATTGAGAATCTGAAGGTTCGGGTGAAAGGTAAAATGCCATGCACCACTTGTAATGGTGATGCACCAAAGGCTACTAATAGTAAAAAGTATGATGTTGATGTTGGGGACATTCCGCTTAAGCTTAGAAATAACAGCCTTGCCCATCAAACATATCTAGATCATCTTAGAGAAGGCCTTGACACACTTCGTGAGGTAGTTGAAGAGGATAGGAATGATAAGCCACTTGATCAAGCAGTTGTCTATGCATGCAAACTCACGAAAAGGATTCAGGAAAACTTAGAATATGCCATAGGCTCAATTCCTAAGTTTAGAGGCCATAGAGATAGATTTGTTGCATCATCATCCAATGTTGTGAACAAGCATGTAGCCTTTGACCTACCACCCAAAACATCAGAACACAACACATCATTATCAGGAAGGCATGTGGCAGAAAAACATACTAATGTTACCTTCGATGCTTCTACAGGAGTAAAAAGTGACACCCAAGCTAGCGGGTCAAGGTCTAGAGGAAATGAAAGAAAGGATATGACTGCGCCAGCTAAGAATGATCACTTGAAGAATGTAGAAGCCCAACCTAGGAACAATAAGTTTACAATGAATAGGATGAATCGTGTTGATTCTAGTATCAAAAGTACTGTAATTAATTCGAATTCTAATGCTATCTGTAAAACTTGCGACAATTGTTTAATTTCTGCTAATCATGATGAATGTGTTGTGTCTTTTCTGTTGTCTTCTGCATCATCCCATGTTAAGAATGGTAGGATAACTAAAGCATGCAAAAAGGTTTGGAAAGAAACAGGAAAAACATTTGCTAGCGTAGGCTATCAATGGAGACCCACTGGAAGGACATTCAATTTAGGACAACCGTGCACGTTACCTAAAATGAATAAGCATAAAATTGTAAAAGTTAAGGAATGGAGACCTACTGGAAGAAAATTCAATTTAGGAAAACAGAGACCATTGCCTAAAATGAATATACATAAAATTGTGATGAATAAGGAATGGAGACCAACTGGTAGAATCTTGCCTTTAGAATCACAATGCCCTCCATCTAGGTCTTGTCCTGTCTCAAGTTCTGTCTCCATAGAAAAGATAGTAGCATCTGTGAAATCTGTTGTTCCTGAATATGTGTGTGCTGACCAAATGGACCCCAATTGCACTTGGGGATCCACATTTTTCAGTTATCCATTGTTGTCTGGTTTCAAATGCAGGTCGTACAAATCGTCCTGTGGTATTTGGACTCAGGCTGCTCAAAACATATGACTGGAGATCGCTCGCGGCTCAAGAACTTCGTGAAAAAGTTTATCGGGACAGTTAGATTTGGGAACGACCACTTTGGGGCTATTATGGGTTATGGAGATTATGTGTTTGGGAATAGTGTAATCTCAAGGGTATATTATGTGGAAGGGCTAGGACACAATCTGTTTTCTGTGGGTCAATTTTGTGATTCAGATCTGGAAGTGGCTTTCAGAAAGCATACATGTTTCGTCAGAGAATTGGATGGTCTAGATCTCCTCAAGGGCAGTCGGGGCACCAATCTATACACCATCTCAATTGAAGAAATGTTGAAGTCCTCTCCAATATGCTTGCTTTCTAAAGCCTCTAAAACAAAATCATGGTTGTGGCATCGTCGTTTGAACCACTTGAACTTCGGCACCATAAATAATCTTTCCCGTAAAGATCTTGTTAGAGGGATGCCCAGACTGAAATATGAGAAAGATCATCTCTGCTCTGCATGTCAACTGGGTAAAAGCAAGAAGCAAACCCACAAGCCTAAAACCATCAACACCAACTTGGAAGTTCTTCACACCCTCCACATGGATTTGTGCGGTCCAATGAGAATACAAACCATAAATGGAAAGAAGTATGTTCTGGTGGTAGTAGATGATTATTCTCGGTTCACATGGGTAAAGTTTTTGAGAACCAAGGACGAAACTCCAGAGGTCATCATTAAACTGATAAAACAGCTGCAAGTAAGGCTAGATAAAACTGTCAGAATCATCCGCACAGATAATGGTACTGAGTTTGTTAACCAACAACTCCGTAATTTCTATGAAAGTATTGGCATCACGCATCAGAAAAGTATCCCTCGCACGCCTCAACAGAACGGGGTGGTTGAACGAAGGAACCGTACTCTGGTGGAGGCTGCAAGGACCATGCTTATATTTTCAAAGACACCGATGTTTCTCTGGGCAGAAGCTATAGCGACAGCATGTTACACTCAAAACCGATCCCTAATTCATCCGGTTCATGAGAAGACTCCCTTCGAGTTAATTCATAACAAGAAACCAGATCTTTCCTTTCTGCGTGTGTTTGGTGCACTCTGCTATCCAACTAACGATAGTCAAGACTTGGGAAAGTTAAGAGCTAAAGCAGATATAGGTATTTTCGTTGGATACGCACCAGACAGTAAAGGGTATCGAATCTACAATAAAAGAACCCGTAAAATCATGGAAACCATTCATGTTACGTTCGATGAGCTGAGTGAGCTACCTGTTTCAGGACAAATCAGTTCTGGACCCGATCTTCACCTTTTGTCTCCTGGACCCATTAGTTCAGGACTTGTACAGAATTCCACGCCTGAAGATTCTTATGTGCCACCTACATGTGAGGAGTTGAAGAAGTTATTCGATCCTATGTTTGATGAATACTTTGAGCCAACAAATGGAACCATCCCGAGTGAATCAGCTGTAATTCCTATGGATGAGGTTCAAGCCCCACAAGATTCAGAAGGACCTGCAGCTTCAGTATCAGTCAGTCACAATGCTCCTGCTGCCAGTCAATCGCCTTCGTCATCAAACACTCAAACTTCTCCAGTAATGCAAGAATCTTCAGATAATAACTCTTTGGAAGTTAATCCTTTTGCTCCTGTTGAAGAGGTTCCTTTTGAAAACATATTTGCTCCTGAACATCCATCAGACACATCTTTACCTGAGGAACACAGCACTGCTACTTCTGTTCATAACCATCAACCTCACGACCATCTCAAGAAATGGACCAGTGATCATCCAATCGACAACATCATAGGCAATCCCTCACGTCCAGTATCCACACGTAATCAACTAGCCACTGATGCACTATGGTGCTTCTTCAATTCCGTACTGTCTAAAGTCGAACCAAAAGATGCCAAAGAAGCAATGACTAAAGATTGCTGGTTCCAGGCTATGCAGGATGAAATCCATGAATTTGATCGACTTGAAGTATGGGAATTAGTGCCTCCTCCGGAGCGTGCAATGATCATTGCTTTAAAGTGGATCTTCAAAGTGAAGCTTGACGAGTATGGTGATGTCTTAAAGAACAAGGCACGGCTAGTTGCTAAAGGGTTTAGACAAGAAGAGGGCATTGATTTTGAAGAATCGTTTGCTCCGGTTGCTAGAATTGAAGCTATAAGAATCTTCCTAGCTAATGCGGCTAGTCGTAATATGATAGTCTACCAGATGGATGTCAAAACGGCATTCTTGAATGGTGACTTAAAGGAAGAAGTTTATGTGAGTCAACCTGAAGGATTCATGGATGCTGAACACCCTACTCATGTTTACCGCTTGAAGAAGGCTCTTTATGGGCTAAAACAGGCGCCAAGGGCATGGTACGATACATTGTCCAAGTTCCTCCTAGCAAACAAATTCTCCAAGGGTGTTGTTGATCCTACACTATTCACCAGGAAATCAAGAAACCATCTACTGCTAGTTCAGATATACGTAGATGATATCATCTTTGCTTCAACAGATCCTGGTGAATGTGATAGTTTTTCAAAGGAGATGAATTCCAAGTTCCAAATGTCCATGATGGGACAAATGTCATTCTTCTTAGGATTACAAGTTTCTCAAAGTCCCGGAGGCATATTCATCAATCAATCCAAATACGCCAACGAGATCCTGAAAAAGTTTGGATTCCATTCAAGTGAACCTGTTGACACTCCCATGGTTGATAGAACGAAGCTGGATGAAGATCCTTCAGGGATTCCAGTTGATATCACACAGTATCGAAGCATGATTGGATCTTTGATGTACATCACGGCTAGCAGACCAGATCTTCTGTTTGCTGTGTGCATGTGTGCTCGGTATCAATCCAGACCAACCAAGAAGCATGTTGAAGCAGTAAAAAGGATCTTCCGATATCTTCAAGGCACGGTTCATATGGGTCTCTGGTATCCTAAGGACACTGCAATGGAGTTAACGGCATACGCAGATGCTGATCATGCGGGATGTCAAGACACTCGTCGAAGTACTTCAGGAGGAGCTCAATTTTTAGGGGAAAAGTTGGTTAGTTGGTCTTCTAAGAAGCAGATGAGTACTTCCATATCATCTACTGAAGCTGAGTACATTGCTATGTCTGCATGTTGTGCACAAATCCTTTGGATGCGATCACAGCTTTCGGACTATGGATTCTCATACAACAAAATTCCCCTATATTGTGACAACAAAAGCGCCATTGCTCTCTGTTGTAACAATGTTCAGCACTCCAGGTCAAAACACATCGACATCAGGCATCACTTCATCAGGGAACAGGTGGAAAAAGGAATTGTGGAACTATACTTCGTGAGGACAGAGTTTCAGTTAGCTGATATATTCACCAAGGCCCTCCCAAGAGAAAGGTTTCAGTTTATTCTCCCACGCCTTGGCATGAAAAGCATGACTCCAGAAACCCTCAGGTGTCTTCAGGAAGAACAGGAGGAGTAAAGGATTGTCTTCTTATATCCTTGTACATAGTTGTATATATCTTAAATCAAAAAGAAAAATACAAAAATATAAAATCTATAAAAACCATAAAAATCGAAAAAAAAAAAAAAAAAAAAAAAAAAAAAAAAAAATCAGAAAATACCAAAAATAGTTCTACCTAGGCATGTCTTCTGTTTATCGATAACATTTACGTATCTAGAAATGTCATTCAACAATGGCACGGATTCTTAAATGAAGCTCGAGCAGAAGTTATACTAATCAGTTAAAACATGTCTTAATGGCTTGCAGTTACTTCATACTGCAACCCGCACTATACAATGGGGAAAGCATGTCGCCAAAAAGACAGCTGTTTCTCCAACCGGGTGATGTTCACCTGGGCATGGATTACTTTATATCCATGTTCTCCCGACTTGATGTACGTGTCAGTGCATCACTTCGTAAATAAGAAGAGAAGTCTTCTTTTCATCAAGATTCTCTATCTTGATTGATTCTTCAAGAGAGTCTTGATGTTACACAAGGTGGTAAATTGAAATAAATTTTCACAAATGTCCGTCGCTCAATTGAATGACTACAACTATGTTAATGGGAAACGGATCATCAATTGAGGGGGAGCATATGTGTTCAAATTTCCGACACCTTGCCACATTTGTGCAAACATCAGCAGTGACACTCTCTCGCTGTTTCAAAGGGAGCATAGTATGCTTCAAAATCAGAATACATTTAAACCTGACCACATTTTCTCCCAAATTTTTCTAAATATATTTAAATCAATTGGGATCACAAATCTCAAACGGTTTGAAATTTATGATCGGGGGAGAGAATGTGATTTAAAATATGGAATCTGATAAAATGTGATGATTTGGAAGTTAATGTATGCTCTCCAGTATGTGCCAAACCATTTTGTATATCAAGGCACATATTGAGGGGGAGCAAAATGTTTTGGTAATAAACGCAAGCTCCTCTCCACATGTGCTAAAATCTTTCTTATATCAATGCACATTTTGAGGGGGAGCAAATGGTTTTAACAAAACAAAGAATGTGCCATATCATGTGGCCGTGACTCAGACTTCACCAATGAATTGACGATAGCTAAAGTTAGTAGTCGAAAGGACATGTCCTGGACGGGTAATAATTTCAAGCCAGTTTATCTGGTGATGTAAGCGTGTCTCGCAAAGGACGTGTCTGAGTAGAATGTACCGATTTCGAGCGACTTTCCTTGAATGTGATCTGGACGGGTAATAATTTCAAGCTAGTTTACTAGTGATGTAAGCGTGTCTCGCGATGATCATGTTCGTGGAAAATCAATCAATTCAAAAAGTGCGAGCTCTGCCTAACATGTGCAAATTTATAAAACAATCAACCGAGCACATGTTGAGGGGGAGCATTTGAAAAATATAAAACTCTCAAGTGTTTGCAAAAAATTGTGTTTCAGAATCATGAACACTTTGAGAGATTTTTCAAAGATTTGGTTTGGCAATCGTGGATGAATACCAAAGACCGACCACTTTCATTAATGCATGGAGTTATAAGGATGGTTAGGTTAGGCTCAAGTTCCCACGATCCCGCCAGAGCCGGAGGGATCTACCCAGGGACAATCCACTAGTTAGTGTAGAAGTCCTTAGGTATGATTAAAAAGGAGAATAGTGGATAAGGGAAAAGTGCCGACTGAGATGGAGCTAGTACTGGAACAAACCCAACAAGGTACTAGTAATGAAGTCTCGGTAAGCACTGAAGGGGTTGAAGAATGAAAAAGAATTGTAAAGAGAAAGGGTGAAAAGAAATAGCCCTCCTTACAACTTAGGCAGAAACCGGGTCAATACATATGCTGTCAGAACCACTTAGTTGGTTGCTGGCATTGAAGACAAAGTATCATGGACCCAGTGATACGCTGCACAACCCTCCCTAGCCACTCAAGGTCCCTCAAAGGACTCTTGTTTCACTTGTCACGGAGATCAATACATTTCTATCATCTCTCTCACTCCGAGTTAGATGATATTGAAAAGGTGGCAGTCCTCTCCAGCCTCCGATCACCAAATCAAAACGCACAATTGAGTCTAGAGCCACGAGATGCATAATAAGATCTCATAGGGACACAAATTATTTCTACACTGGGTGTTCAACATTAAGGACACCAGTTGTAATCTTAAGAGTCCTACGCAGATCTTAGCAATCTGCCAGAACATTTATGAGAGAATTTACTTATGTAATTCTCAATGATTGAATGGAAATTCCTGCCAGGGTCAACATCAAGCAGCCCTGAAAGCTGGTCACTTAGGTAATTCCTCGTGGATTACGCTTTGTGGTCGCGGCGGTTTCAACCGGTCTACAGTCGTGGAGTGATCTCCAGCGACTCACCTAATCGTTGATTTACTACGGTAAAATCTTAAAAAGCCCTCTGTGGGTTTTCGATTAGGAACGGTCTTGGTAAGGATTAGAGAGAGTCTTCACACTATGCTGTTGACGATCTCGAAGTCCAAACTTGTAAGTACCGGTCGAATTATTGCTAACTGTCGTATGCAGGAATTTCTGGCGGATGTTGCTGTGGAATGCTGTAGCTGGTTGCTGTTGTAGCTGGTTGCAGAAAAGATGCCAATCCATCACCACATGTTCACACTACATAATCATTGTTATTCAACAAAGTCATGATCAACCTAAAGACCTTCAACACGGCTTCTGCTAACTCTGATGCTGAAGATCATGACACCAACCAGTGTGAGCATGTCGGCGCGAAGATTATCACATCACAAGGAAACATACTGCTGAAAGATGACTTAAATACAAATGTTGGATGATAAAGTCGAAGAATACTCAAAGATCATCCAAGACAATCGATCAGTCATCAAATCATCACTGCTGAATGCACAAAGATACTAGAGTGTGAAGAATCAAAGACTACGAGCTATAAAGACAAGTTCAGAAGAAAGAATGCTAGAATTCGAATTATTATTTCCGGGGTGACCTCCCTTAGGGGGAGATTGTTAGGAATATAAATATTCAGATGAAGGCTCGGTCACCCCGAGCATCTAATTAGCATTTCTATAGCTCGTAGGCTTATCTATATTAGCTTAGTATTATTAGTATTAGTATTAGTCGTATCTATATTTGTGGAGTGGGTCGGGGCTTTCCCCACTGTCAGCTCGCTCCACAGTCCACTAGGGACATAATATGTAGTAGTATATATATCCCTTCCCACACAAGGGAAGGGTTGGACCTTTCAAGCTAATATTACACAAGTTTCTTTCTCTCACTAAAAGGCTCCCATTTCTCTCTAGAATTCTTACATAGTTCGATCCAAACTAACCTCAAACTAGTGATTCATGTATTGTGAATACCCTACAGAATATCTATAAATGCTTAGCAAATAGAGCAACACATCATTGTTCTCTTTTGGGACTTTACAAATACATATTGACAGTTCCTAACATTAATTTGTTAATCACCTACTCATAAGTAGTTTAACAAATTTTGAACTTCAATTTTTTTTAAGACTTAATGTGATTCAACACATTCCATAATAAATGGAGTATTATTAATCTTCTAGGTTGGAGTCTAATTGAGTATATCCAAACCATACTCAATTTTCTAACCTTGATATCTTTATGGAAGAATTTAAGATATAGTTATCTTTAATCAAACAATCTTACAAGAGTTTGATTTTCCTAACTGAACATACCATATACTAATGTATTTCATTAGGATTAATATTGTAAGTCAATCTTACAATATGTGAGATAAATATATTTTGTTTTGGCTTACCTATTTACCAACTAAGTCACTTTAATGGTACAATAGATTTTCCAAGCCAATTGCATGCTTTATAACATAAGTGCCTTTTGCCCAAGCCACTTCATTTCTATGTCTTACCAAAAAGACATAACCTGTTATAATCCCAATTTACGTTATAAGTCATTGATCAACTCAATGACTTCTTGTATATCTCTTAATTAAAAACATAACAAGTAAACGGCTTACTTTAATAATAAGTCTTATCAATCAAAAGACTTCATATTTATATCTTTATACAAAAATATAAATATGCTTAACTAAAGCAATTATGAACACCACAACTTGGTTTCATATCTTATTTCTAGTTAATTTATTACTTCATATATTTATGTCATTTCAAGAATACATAAACATTCAATTTATGAAGTAGTATTAGATTACTTCATTTATTTATGTCATTGGAAGAATACATAAATATTCATATTTGAAGTAGTCTAATTTATTCTATTGACACTTGTTCTAATAATCATCTAATTTTAGAAACTTGTAAATTAACATAGTTTCATTTCATCAGCTAAGGCTGCTAGTAATGAAAGTATGTAATTTACCTTGTTACTAATATCTAGTAATGAAAGTAGATATTAACTCTAAGTGTTATATTATTAGAATGTGTTTAAAACACATTAGAACATTAGTCTCTTACCTTATAGCCAAGATAACCTTTTAAATCATATTCGTGTATGTTGTTACTTGCACACAATAAAGATTTCTCCCTCTTGGGCATGGAACAACATCATCATCAGATAAACAACAGGTCAATAGTTTGCTTATGAGATTAATATGATTTGTGTCATAGATATAAGTAGATATAGAATCACCTCGTCTAGTAAGGAAACATACACGACTATCCTTAATACCACAAGTGTCTATAATTGGAAAGTAATCATCTCAAGAGATTCTAGAGATAATTTCGGGTTACTACCAAGATATCAAGACTTGTAGCTCCCTCTGAATTAAAGATCACTACATGAACTCATTATTCAGTAATTACAACACAATGCTCCCACTGGATTTGACAACATTATAAATGTTTCATAACCAGTAAAAGCAGATAGTGTGCTGCTTACTTTCTTACACCTTTTAGTAGTCTCTTACATAATACATACTAAGGTACTCAGAGAATGTATTCTACTTTGTCAATGATGGAATATCCACCAATACAATTAACTTGAAATAATTGGGTATGCAATTTCTTCCTTAATTAGGTCTACCATCCCCATCATGGTATGTAGCACCTTAAAATGGTTAAAGCACAATAACTAGATCAAACTATCTAGTTTGCCTTTTACCCATTTTGCGGTAATTCGTCTACCTTCTAAGTTTAATAACTCCTACACATGCAATTTCTTAAAAAATTCGCCATGACTTATTTCTTAGAATTTAGACAATCCTGATTTTCCTATTATACCTTTCTCTTCATGAAAACGGGTAGGATTAAGTCTCACTCTTCACATGGAAAGTAGACTAGGTTTATCCTTTTAGTTAGGTTGACTCTATCCAAAGACCCCTACAGGGTGCAGATCAACTTTCCACTAAAGGAATTTTCCACGTTTACGGTTTTAACGTTGCATTAAATACATTAAAAGAATTTTCAAAATTCAATTTTAGCATTTTTGATAATTAAACTTTTCAAGAAAATTAAAAACCAACGGTCAATAATGTTTAACCATTTAACTTTCAATGAAAAATTAGGATCCAAATTGACGTCGTTTCATCACATCAGCTTTGGCTGCTAACAATGAAAGTACTCAATTGTCAATAAGGTACGGGTCTATCCCAATTGTCAATATCCAATTGCAATTCCTAGAATCACGGGACTTACATTATACATTGCCAACTTCAGTTGCAAATGCAAGCATGTTTCATCCCCAAATCTTTATGCCTTGACGCCGTTCCATTACATCAGCTTTGGCTGCTAGTAATGAAAGTGCTCAATTAAGTTAACCAACTTAAGAAGCTGTAAACTGACACCGTTAATCACATCAGCTTTGGCTGCTAGCAATGAAAATGCTCAAATTTACCTTTAGACTCCCACCCTTTGAACATCAATGATGAACTCAAATAAGTACATTTTATTATCATCATTTATCCTATTTATTTGACTTGTTTTATTATATTATATATGAGAATCGATACATTAATGTTTACTTTAGTAATTCTCAGGTAAAAACAAGCATTATGTGAAACTTGGCGATTTTGGACTAATTATGGAGCAAAACAAGCGAGATGTCAAAATTCTACTGAAATCCAGAAGATGCGCCATATCTCACTCAACAGATACGACGCAATATCATACTTAGATGAATTCGAAGACCATTGCCTGACTTTGAAGAATGCGCCGCATGCAATTCTGTCATGCGCCGCATATGAAACTTTGGTCAAAGAAGAAGATTAAGCTCGTTCTACTCCAGATACGCCGCAATATACTTCTAACATATGGCGTATCACTATCAAGATTTCACCAGTTACAATCCAAGACAGCTAGAGTACATGCGCCGCATACAAAGATCAAGTTACTCCGCATCTGAAGATGGCGTACGAATATTCCAGAATATATTAATCTTGGACCCCACGCGAAGTTAAGTCAATGCGCCGCATCAGTCAACTCAATGCGCCGCATCGATCCCTCAGACAGAAACTATAAATACCCCAAGGTCAGACGAATTTAAGAGAGAGACCTCATATATATAACCCTAGAGCCGAATTCAGACGACCAAGCAGCACAAGACACACCTCAAACAAAGATACAAGAGCTGTAAGAAGGTCCTGCATGTATTCAATTCATTAAGTAGTTTTGTTTTATTGTTTTAGTACACTTTAATTCATCAGGATTGATGGGCTTGTGTCATGTGACTACGGAAGATCATGCACTCCCCTTAATATTGCTTTCCCATTAATTAAAGTTTATATGTTGATGTCTTTGGTGACTTTTATTAGTGCATTGATAACCTCTGTGTCTAGCTGAGTCTTGCTTGGGTCGCCATGCCCCTTCCTCGCCTATTTATTCTAGCGTCTCTAGAAAAGTAGGATAGACATAAGTAATCATTAAGGGTTTACTCGCCGATAAGATTAGAGCCAACGAGAAAGGTTTAATTATATACACTTCATATAAAACTAGCAATAAAACAAGTGACAAGCTACTTAATTATCAGGACAGGTCTTCTTATTGTCTCGAGTATCTATCTGTGTACGTGTGTGCTAATCGCTGATTCGTGCTCATTAGTTTAGTTTTCTATTTAATTATAACCAAACTGTGCCAGTCTCTCAGGCTGAACCCCCTTGCGTTAGATTAGGTTGTATAACTAACTTAGGATATTAAAATACTGATTAGAATAACTAGATAATACGTTCCACTCTTAGTGATCGACACTCTGCTTACCATTATATTCATACTGACCGGGTACACTGCTCGTTAAGTGTGTGTGTTATTGATAAGTCGGCTAAATATAAATTTAAAACTTGAGTAGGCATTAATACTGCTAAACCGCAACGACACATCACGCGCATCAAGTTTTTGGCGCCGTTGCCGGGGAGTGAATTGTTATTATCTGTTAATTTGATTAAGTATTTTAATTAGGTTTTTCTTTTTAGTTTTTTTTTTTAGATTCTAACCACTAACCCTGTTGTATATTAGATAGATTGCATTCATTGTATAATTTGCATATTTACTGTTTTTGTGTGTTTTTGTTTTCTGTAATTTTTGTTTCTTTTTGTTTGTTTTTATTTTTGTTTTTCTTTTTTCTGTATTTTTCTGCATTCTGCTGTCGTTGTATTGTGCTGATACAAACGATACGGCGCATCTGTTTTCACAGATACGACGTATTGCGTTTAATTTTTATAAAATACAACGCGTTTAATAAATTCGAGTACGACGCATCTTTCCCCAAGATACGGCGTATTCTGTTTTTAATAAGAAATTTTTCTAAACGCTAACGCTGTACGACGCATCTGTTTTAACAGATACGGCGTATTTTCTATTTAAATTAAAAACAATTTTTCGAATTATTAAACAGAAGCGACGCATCGATCTTTATCGATACGACGCATCTACTAAATCAAAAATCTTGTATTTTGAAACGTAACGAAAATACGGCGCATTAGCTTTTGTTAATACGACGCATTTAATTTAATAAATATAATTGATTTTTGATATTCACTTTGATCGTTTCACTACTCTCGTGCACAAGTTAGTTTACTTTCAGAATAAATGATGGCTTAAGCATCACTATGGAAGATTACATTCTGAACCTAACCAAGAGATGCTAGCTGGAGTGATCAAACCTTCGATGACTGGAAGGTTGTAATAAGACGACAAGAGTAGAGGAGAACTCAGTACTGGTAACATCTTTCGGATGAAAGAAGAAGGATGGCACGTAACAAGAACAAAATAAGGAGCTGAACGTGAGTCTAACTTGAAGACTCTGGAATAAAGACAAGTGCTGACCGGGAGACAACCCGAAGAAATTTTTTTTACTTTTCTGTTCTGTGTCGAGTCTGTCAGACCTGCAGAAGATGCGACGCATCACCTGCACTGGTCATATCTTATTTCATTTTCTGCATTTTTATTTTTGACTTTAAAACTTTCTGTCAGTTTATTTAATGCGGCGCATCCCTGGTTAAGGATGCGACGCATCTTTTATTCTGATTCGTATTTATTCCAGGCTCGATACGGCGTATCTTCTTCCATAAGATACGGCGTATCTTCTTCCATAAGATACGGCGTATCGACTGACCTGATGATTTACAGTTTAATTTTTTAGGTTTTATTTTTACTAACTACTAATGTATTATGCAAGTTTGAACCTTCTTAACTCAGGTGTGTTAAAGTCTAAATGGTATTATAGATTCCTGCATTTTTGTGGATACATAACTTATGAAGCTTAAACGTTCTCATCCACAAGAAAGTTGATTTATGCTCCTATACGAATAATGGAGGATCATACCGAGCAAATCTCAGGGGAGTTTTTCTGTTCTAATTCTTTTATTTTCCAGTTTTTAACCTTTGACACAAACAACGAGGACGTTGTTTAACTTAGGTGGGGGGATGGAGAATTAGAACACTTACTTGTCCTAAACTTTTTCAAAATATGCTTAAAATGCGCTTAATATATCAAAATTTAAAATTTTTTTAGCATGTTTTTGTTTAAAGTCTAAATTACATAACCGCACACATAACTCTATTCTTTCAAAAATATTAAAACTTTAGTGTGCCGGTGACTTGTAAACTTTAGAACTTGGCTTGTATACTATTCGAGACCACCATAATGAGTATTATCTATATAATTGGAGTGACTTGTCTAAATTGGTAAATTTCTAGGATTACACCCAAATAGCCTTTATATGTTATGTGATATTAACTAACTACACTGGTTAGTTAACCCCCGTATAAACCCTTTGTTTACTCTCACTTTTAGAGTAAGATACCCCTAGAAAAACCCTCAGAGCCATTCCTTTCGTTTCTTACACCTTTGTTATAATGTTTCGATACACCCTTACACCTTAGCCTACCCTGTAGATTAAAATCCGTGGTTAATTGCTTTAGGCAAAGTGTGTTTCCTTACATTACCTGTGTTCGCGTGCGTAATTCATTATCTTTGGTTAGGTCGGGAAATTGCACAATGCAATTGGTATGAAAGTAAATATTGTATAACTTTTAGTTTATTTTTCGTGTGTTTGCTACTTTCACTATTACAGTTATTTCTGAAAGTATGAAGAGTATGGAAAAATTATCCGGAAAAATAGTGATAGAAAAGTTGTGAAATTTTACACATAGATGTCAAAAAAAAAAAAAAAAAAAAAAAAAAAAAAAAGAAGGAAAAGTTGGAAGTTTGTTTTAACCAACTTATGTAAAGTTTTGTATTAAGTGAAAGATATCACCACTATTTGTTGTTGTATATTATATTTATGGATTGAATGGGAGTTGGCTGTTATGGGAACGCCAACTAAGGTTATTCTTTGATTGAGATTATGTTGAGTATAATTCGTGTCTACCTAAAGCGTGTGTTTCAAGTGTTAAAGTGTGAGTTATTCAATGATATGAGTCTTATTCATGGGATGGTTTGGAAAGTGATTAACCACACTTAGGATTTTAATTTATCTGTTTTGTTTATTTTTCATTTTACACCAATTTGTATCCCAAATATTATCCATACCCTATATCATTCTTCATCCAAACCTTTGATTTATTGAGATTAGGGATTTGAGCAATCTTAAGTATCGTAGTCGTGGACTCGGCTATGTATTTATGATTTTGTTGCCCTTTTTGATATAATATTATTGGTGAAGATTACTTGGTCCTATCTTTAGCCCATTCGAGTTAAGGAATTGAGCAATTGCAAGTATCGTGGTCGTGGATTCGATCACGTATTTGTAATTTTGTCGCCTTTTCTGGAATATGAGATCGATAGAGATTAAAAAGGATGATCAACCCTTAACCAACAAACCCTTTTTACCGCTTTAGACTTGTTACTCCTTGGCTTTAGTTGGGGAGATGCGTATACTTGCCAAGCCTATGATAGAATATTCGTCACGACTAAGCAACTAAACGATTTAGAATTGTTTTACATTAAAAATTATTTTGGTTTCTACTTCGTTAAGCGTTTGGTTGTGTGATTATGACAAAACGAATACGTGCTTAAATATAAAAATAAATCCTAATATCTTTTAGGATACATTTTCATATGATTAATTCTAAGGTTTACTTGGGGACAAGTAAAGTTTAAGTGGGGGGATATTTGATGAACTCAAATAAGTACATTTTATTATCATCATTTATCCTATTTATTTGACTTGTTTTATTATATTATATATGAGAATCGATACATTAATGTTTACTTTAGTAATTCTCAGGTAAAAACAAGCATTATGTGAAACTTGGCGATTTTGGACTAATTATGGAGCAAAACAAGCGAGACGTCAAAAGTCTACTGAAATCCAGAAGATGCGCCGTATCTCACTCAACAGATACGACGCAATATCATACTTAGATGAATTCGAAGACCATTGCCTGACTTTGAAGAATGCGCCGCATGCAATTCTGTCATGCGCCGCATATGAAACTTTGGTCAAAGAAGAAGATCAAGCTCGTTCTACTCCAGATACGACGCAATATACTTCTAACATACGGCGTATCACTATCAAGATTTCACCAGTTACAATCCAAGACAGCTAGAGTACATGCGCCGCATACAAAGATCAAGTTACGTCGCATCTGAAGACGGTGTAGGAATATTCCAGAATATATTAATCTTGGACCCCACGCGAAGTTAAGTCAATGCGCCGCATCTGTCAACTCAATGCGCCGCATCGATCCCTCAGACAGAAACTATAAATACCCCAAGGTCAGACGAATTTAAGAGAGAGACCTCATATATATAACCCTAGAGCCGAATTCAGACGACCAAGCAACACAAGACACACCTCAAACAAATATACAAGAGCTGTAAGAAGGTCCTGCATGTATTCAATTCATTAAGTAGTTTTGTTTTATTGTTTTAGTACGCTTTAATTCATCAGGATTGATGGGCTTGTGTCATGTGACTACGGAAGATCATGCACTCCCCTTAATATTGCTTTCCCATTAATTAAAGTTTATATGTTGATGTCTTTGGTGACTTTTATTAGTGCATTGATAACCTCTGTGTCTAGCTGAGTCTTGCTTGGGTCGCCATGCCCCTTCCTCGCCTATTTATTCTAGCGTCTCTAGAAAAGTAGGATAGACATAAGTAATCATTAAGGGTTTTGTTAGGATTTATAAAAGTGATGGTAATTTACGTTTTACATTTTGTAATGTGTCGTATTTAATTAAGAAAAAAGTAGTCTATGGGCTTGGACCTAAACTAATAGGTTAAATGTATTGTATTAAATAGTCCATGTAAAAGCCCAAGTCCAAGCCCATCCACTCATCCATCACAAACTCTATAAATAGGTCCTCCCCACACCATTTGGGAGGTTGGCCTTTGAAAGAGTGTGTGAAAAAAGTGTGTGCTTAATGAAGGAAAAATTTATCTCTTTTTACTCTCTCTAGATCTTATCTTGTGCTTTAATGATTATTAGTGTGTGTGATAAGGATTGATTATTGGGGATCTACAAGTGGTATCAAGAGCCAAACATAGATCTAGGGTTTACATAATTTTTTTATTTTATTTATTTTTTTTATTTTCTATTATATATATATATTTTTTTTTGCGTTACGTTTTTGTTTAATATATACTTTGTCTCGTTACTGTTACATTGATTTTTTTTTTGTTTCTTTTGCATTATTTTGGTTTTGTTCATTGACTTTATTTTGTTTTTGTTTATTTTGTTTTGGTGATCCTTCTGTTTCATTCATCATATTTCATCGAAGCAAAATTTAGCAAATACAATATAGTCGAACGTGCTACTTTGAGATCGAACCAACTCCAACTTCAACAAAGCAACAATATAGTCGAAGGAACCAAAGGTTGATCGAACGAGCTTTCTTTAGTCGAACAAGCAAATTCATCGAACGAGCTTTCATCGAACGATATAAGGGTTGTCGAGTTAGACACTCTTCCAATTGATCGAACGAGGTTATTTGATCGAACGAACCTTGATCGAACCAGCTTTTCGAACGAGCTTGACGATCGAGCTTGTCGAACGAACTTGTCGAACGAGCTTGTCGCTCGAGCCAGTCGAACGAGCCTTAGTCGAACGAGGGTTTAGTCGAACGAAGGATCAGTCGAATGACAAATAGTCGAACGTGGTCTAGTCGAAGGAGAATTCATCGAAGGAACAACTTCATCGAACCACAACCATAATCGAACGTGCAACTTTTGATCGTACCAAGTTACCCTCATCGAACAAACTCGCAAGCTAGCCAACTTTGCTCGAACCAACAAGTTCATCGAATCATCACCCAATTCATCGAACCACCTCACTTTCAAGTAACGTAGCCAAACCAACTAGTCGAACCAAAGCAAACCAAGTAGCCAACTCACATTTCACCTTCGTCAAATCAAACTATAGTCGAGCTACTTCATCAAACTATAGTCGAACGACCACCTTCATCGAAGCTTATGTGATCTAAGGAGCACTCTAGTCGAGCCAACAACTCTAGTCGAACAAAGGTTGTCCAATCGAACCAACTTTACAATCACAGTAACTGTTGTAGTACTCGTTCACCTTTGGAATATCAACAACAGTCTCTGAAATCTAGTTCTCATTTGAAAAAATTCTCACGTTTTTTTTAGATTGCATGAGTGTTGCGTTTTGACTTTATTAGTGAGTTTTGAGATTGCATGTAATTACAAGAATGGGTACAGTTTTGGTTTATAAGTATGTTGCATTTGAATATTAGTGAGTTGCATGAAAAAGTGTTTTAGTTTTGACTTGGTTTGCATGAGATACGTGTGTTGCTTTAGTCGTGTGTGTTTTTGACGTGTGTTGTTTAAGAGTTTGCATGTGAGACGTGTTGCTTGTGTTGAGACATGTTGCATGTGGGTAATAAAGGTACTCTTGACGTGTGCTTTTGAGATGATTACTCTTGCATGTGAGTTTGGTTCTTAATTTGGACGTGTGCTTTTGTGAGTAATATTCCTCATATTCCTCATATTTCACGTGACTGCTGCTTTTAATAATATCAATTTGTCTACTGCTTTCTCTAATATTTTTTAACGTGTGAAGTTAGTGGTTTTAAAATAATCACCTTGTCTGCTGTTTTTTGTTTATATATATTTGCTGCGTTTGTCATTTGTCATTTGCATGAGAGTTTGTCAACTTTTCTTTGTTTGTCGTTTGCATGAGAGTTTTTTTTTTGGGCTAATTATCAAAAAGGTATGTTAATTTCAACTTTTTCAAAAAAAGGTACAAAAATAAGTGACTTTCCCAAAAGAGTCATGTGCGATCGTGCGATCGTGCGAAACCACAGAAAACGCGACACGTGTCCAGACAAATTGGTACAAGCCAATGATTGGCTCCAGCAAATAACCCACGTGCAGAGTTGACTTTTGAAAAAAGATCGTGCGAACGAAGTTGTGCGATCGTGCGAACGAAATCTTGCAAAATCTTTCCAAAATCTTACCCTGTACTTGATATTTCTTGGAAAAGACCAAACTCATTTTAAAAATAATTAAAATTGTACTTCTAAGATCAATAAACACTTTAACTTATATTTAATTTTATTTATTTCTAAGATCAATAACACTTTAACAAATACTGTTGTGATCAAAATCAAAAACACCGATCATAAACACGCTACAAAAACACCGATCAAACAAAGGGACGATACAAATTCACGATCAAAAACACCGTTAAAGAAGAAAATGTCCAGACCTCATGTAAGTTATTTATTTTATTTTCATTGATTTGTTTAAGATCTGCGTTGAAGATGTAGACGGTTTTTTGTGTGATTTTCTTCATTTTATTGTTGATTGTAGACGGTTTTGTGTAAGGGTTTGTATGGAAATGGATTATTAGACTATAGTTAGGGTTTGTATGGAAATGGATTATTAGACTATAGTTAGGGTTTGTATGGAAATGGATTGTTAGAGTTTGATTCTTGATTGTTAGGGTTTTTCGAGTTATTCGATCTTGATTGTTATTGTATTCTGTTGTTTAGATTTAAATTTTAGTGGTTTGACTGTTTAGGAATTGGATATGGATTGTTACAGTTTGATAGTTGATTGTTAGGGTTTTTTCGATCTTGATTGTTAGGGTTTTTTCGACCTTGATTGTCCGGGTTTTTTCGATCTTGATCGTTAGACTTTTTATGACTTGGAATAGAATTGAACTTGAAGAATTATTGGACCCATTTTGTTGCCTATGAACTTGTATATTGTTGGTGATAGGGCCCTTGGTGATATGTGGTACTATGCTAAATATATTATATTATTGACTGTAAAACATTGGAGAATTAGTGGTTGATATATGTACTAGTTAGGTTTTACACATGATTTATGTAGACAAATGTTCTAGTGTTCTCAAGAAACGGCTGAACATTGATTTGTGGAACATATATATGTGGTTTTGTCGATGAATTTGTAGATTTTGATCATTGTATTTTTACTTGTTGTCATTAATGTTGATTAGCTGAATACTAGCATCAAAACTAGATGAATATTTTTTCGATCTTGATCGTTAGACTTTTTATGACTTGGAATAGAATTGAACTTGAAGAATTATTGGACCCATTTTGTTGCCTATGAACTTGTATATTGTTGGTGATAGGGCCCTTGGTGATCCAAATGTGGTACTATGCTAAATATATTATATTATTGACTGTAAAACATTGGAGAATTAGTGGTTGATATATGTACTAGTTAGGTTTTACACATGATTTATGTAGACAAATGTTCTAGTGTTCTCAAGAAACGGCTGAACATTGATTTGTGGAACATATATATGTGGTTTTGTCGATGAATTTGTAGATTTTGATCATTGTATTTTTACTTGTTGTCATTAATGTTGATTAGCTGAATACTAGCATCAAAACTAGATGAATATTTTGTCATAGAAAGAAAGTGTGTTGGAATTACTTATGTTTTACTTCTTAATGTTAACTTGTTTATTATTTTTTTGTAGGTTGTTAATGCTAGGGTTAACATTAGATCTAATTTAAAGCTACTCTCAACAATAAAAGATCGTCTATCAACAAAGGGGCAGCGGTGTTACAATCTGTTCAAGAGTAGTGTTTTTGGTCCCTGGTTGGACATTAGAACTTTTGATCACGATAACCATATTCTAAACTTTCTTCTGTTTCACCAAAGGCCTGTTGAGCACCCTACTTTTGGTACCCCATTTATTTTTGATGTTGGGCCACATACTGTTCAGTTCGGCAGGCAAGAGTTTTGCCTGATTACGGGTTTTCGGTTTGGACCTATCGAGTTAGATAGTTTGGCTGGTACGGAGTCTATGTTTATGAAGAGGGTGTTCCCCGGGTTTAGGTCTTTGAAGGGGGAGTACCTTAAATCCATTCTTGAAAGTGAACAGTTTCTGCAGCTATCGGACGAGGATGCTGTGCGTGTGTGCCTTCTTCTGGCTGGTGATTTTGTTTTCATGGGGCAAGAGTTGCGACATGTGATTGTGAATGAGATTGTTTTGCTAGCCGATGATTTGAAGTCTTGGAATTCTTTCCCTTGGGGGGAGCACATGTGGCAAGAATTCCAAGAACGGGTGTACATGTTGGTGACTAAGAAGAGGGAGACGTATATGGATGGGTATGCTAGAAAGGGGGCTTTGTACCAGGCTGTCTACAACATCTACGGTTTTGCTTTCGCCTTGAAGGTTAGTATACTTTCTTATATGAATGTGTCAATTTGACAGTTTAATAATGGTTTTACATGTGTGTTTGTTATTACATTGTTCGATTTTTTATCTGCTTGTTTAAATTTGAATAACTTATAATGTATAAGTCCTTGGCTGCTCAACATACCTTTGGTATGAGTTGAATAAATGTATAAGTGCTTGAATATATATTTCTATCAATGGAGCATGAGTGTAAACTTGAATTGGTTGGAAACTTGAAATATGTTAGCCATTAAATAAAAATTCATTCAGAAATACATCTAAACGCTTTTGTTCTTTCATTACAGATTTTTGTACTTGATAAGTACTTTGTTCCAACTAACCGAAATGTTTTTTACATTACAGATTTTTGTTCTAGAAACATTTCCTCAAGCAAGACTATGTGGGACAAACATGTCGGGGCTATTCCAAGGGGGGTTGCTTGGGCTAATGTTACCGGGTGTAACAAATCTGATTACGAGAATCTTTTTTATGACACAACACCCGTGCAATCCTTGATTCCAACAGATTTTGAGAAGGCATCTCCTTGGTTTAGCTCAAGTGTAAAATATTTCGACGTAGCTGGTGGATCCCCTTCGAGTACATTCAAACCGTCTAAAAGAGATAAGATCAAGGCTAGGGTTTTGCGAAAGACTCGAAGAAAAGAAGTTCGCACAGAGGTACGTATACGTACTGAGGTGCATACGAGTGTTGTTGAAGGGATTTCTGATGAAGGTGAGTCAAGTGATCTGGATTTGGATGAAGAGACCAAGAGGATGAGCAAGAAACAGCTGATAAAGAAGTATGCTGGTTTGGAAGATCGTGTAGTTTTTCTAGAGCAGTTATTCCGGGCAGGTAAGATTCCCACTGCTCCTGCTGAGGGGTCCAGTGAGGGTACGCATGTTCAGGATTCACAGGTATGTTTTTACTACTTTTAAGGAGCCTATGGAAGGCTCATGCATGCTGTCTTAAATTTAAAAAAAAAAAAATTATAATCGTTGTGAATTCACAAACCAATTAAACTTGTTATTTTTTTTATTTTTATGTTTTGGTAATTAAAACCTGAATAGTTAGATGGCTGTTTTGGGGAATAAAAGTTCACATAATTTTACAAAAAAATTATCAAGCGTGAGTGTTGGAAACCTTTTGCTTTTGTCTTTGCTTAAGATCCAAGTGTTGTATCGGACCGGTGGTAATCGGCTATTCTATGGGAAACAACTAGGGTAAACGGATGGACTGGTGATTCTGGGCGACCTTGAACCATAGATAGTCGGTTTACTTAACCCTGTAGAGTTGGGCTCAGATATCGGGCCTCAGATTATTCATCCTGCTTGTGATTAAGCCACGGCGGAGTTAGTCTGTACTCCCGATCAGGCTCGAACTACACGGGCAACTGTTTTGACAGCTTGTGATCTTGCGAAGACTTATTGCATGGCGGTACACACAATCTTGTAAATTATTTTGCAAAATTTTGTGAGCTTTAATTTTCCACTAACGGGTTAGTTTATGGACATGATAATTTATTTGTTAATTTTAATTTACCTTGAATTCAAAGTTTGGTTTTAAGGAGCCTATGGCAAAGCAGCCAGTTGTTGTTGATAAGGAGGCCAGTGTTGCTGCTAAGTCTGATGTTGATGTTGAGCAGCCAGTTGTTGTTGATAAGGAGGCCAGTGTTGCTGCTAAGTCTGATGTTGATGTTGAGCAGCCAAATGTTGCTGCTAAGGAACCCACTGTAGAGTGTGTTTTAGAGGCTACTGATGTTGATGTTGAGCAGCCTATTGAAGACTCAAAGGTTTGTGTTTTAATAAACAGTCGTTTAACATATATGATTTGTTTATTTATTTATTTACTAATTTTTTCCTTTTTTATAGTCATCCGTTAAGGAAGCGACAGAAGAAGATCCTCCTGTTGAGGCTGAAGCAAATGAGCCTATTGAAGAATCAAAGGTTTGTGTTTTAATAAATAGTCGTTAACATATATGATTTGTTTATTTATGTATTTACTATAAATGATATTGAGTGGAATTATTCATGTTTTTTGATGAAATGATTGTATTTATTGTTTCAGGATTCAACAAATGAGTTGATGGAATTGATTGACTTTTCCCCTCTTCCTGATAATCTGGTATGCACATCACACAAGTTTCATATTGCATCATTTAACTTGCTTGGTCATGTTATGCACATATTAGGTTTTAACTCAGGTTGTAAGTATTAAAACATGCATAAATTTATGACAAATGGTCAAGTTATACTTTTGAATTCAGAAGAGCCAAAACAAGATAAACTTATTGTTAATTTTCGTAGTTTTCTATAGAAAATAATGTATTGCCATAGAATCTTATGAACCTGAACATAATTGCCTACTATTTAGGTGGATATAAGATATGAAAAAATTATTTGTTACTTTTCAGTATCAGGAGAGTGAGCAGATGGATGTTGGTGTGACAAATGCTGGTGCGGAATGTGATTCAGTGATCAAAGATGTTACTGTTAAAACCGTAAGGGTGCCATTCGAACGGGAGAGGAAGAAGAGCAAACATTTGTCTGATCCTTACACACCTCCTCCAGCTACTACACCAAGAAGGTCCAAAAAGGCTCGTCCTAGCTCTAGGATCTATAAATCCCAGATAGACTCTTTTGTTGGAGAAGATGGATCTCAGCTTGTTCTTGAAGAGTGGAAAGAGGTACGTATACGTTTCTACGGTTAGCTTAGATATATTCGACTGAAATGTTGTAGTTCAGCTTAGTAACCAATTTATTTCGCATCGAAATTTTTCACAGGAGCTTAACCGTCCTGAAAACTCCCCGACCAACTATGTGAATACTCATTCAGGCATAAACGCGTTCTTGCGGACAAAGAAGGAGATGATATTTAGTCTTCCATGGTTTGAAGGACACCTGTTTAGCAAATTTTGGGCTGCTTTAGCGGCCAGGGACGGGCACAGAAAAGGATGGCTTTCTGATTCGGTATGTAATTAAATACTTATTAAATATTTAGAAAAGTTTATGGTTAAATGATGTTGTTATAATTATCATGCTTAATATTTAGACAAGTTGTAAAATATTAAATATGTAGTGATGTTCCCTACACTTTGCAAATTTGAATGCTGTTAGATTTGTGATATGCCAATAACAATAATGTTATAAGTAAAATAACATTTTAACATAAATATTGTAAGTAAAAACATTACATAACATCTTGTGATATGCCAGAAAGACTTGATAAAAAACATAACATAAGTAAACATAAAATTAAGATCTTCAATTTAGAATTTAGCATCTTCAATTTGTTTGTAAATTTTCAATATTTCTTGGCGAAACTCAGCAATCTTTTCATTACGATCATCAATTTTCAATACTTTAATGGCTTGTTTTCAATACTTTAATGGCTTGTCTTTTTAAAAAATGTACTTACGTTCACATGGAATATTTTGCTAATTCATATGTCATGTTGCTAATGTAATACATTTTTTTATACTTTGACATCGCAGCACATCGATGTATGGGTCTGGTATCTGTGGAACTTTAGGCCTGCTGATGCGGACTGGGTAATGGTAGGCCCATTTTTTATCCAACAGCTTCTTAGAGATAACGGTCTGCCGGGTTATTATGCAAATGGTAGTCTTTTTGGAGTGCCTTGGTTTGCCGAGGATGTTGAAAAGGTAAGATGTTAAGTTCCATCATTATTTTGTCTAGCTGTTTTAGTTCACGCACCACTTATATTATGTGTACTTATGAAGCCTAGTTTACATGATATTTGGTATACATCAAGTAAAACAAGCTCAATTATTTGGGCTGATATACTAAAGTTGAATATGGGTTTCATTGCGTATATGAGGATCCTCCTTAGTGCAATTTGAGATGCTTGATCCTGATTGCTAGGTTTGGGTCGGCAATCAACTTCCATTCTTGAAAGAGCCAAAGCTTGTGATCAAGATCAAACACACAAACTTGTAATCCTCTTGGAGAGAGAAAGAGGAGTCGTAAAAGGTCACCTTTTGGGCCAGTTGACGGTTTACCGACGAGTTGCTGCAAATTGGATTCAGACTTGCTACCCCCTACTAGTTGTGATGATTTAACTGGTGTCCTTTCACGTGGTAGTAGCAAGTGAAAGGACACTAGTTAAATCATCACAAATTGAAAGGGGTAGCAAGTCTGAATCCAATTTGCAGCAACTCGTCGGTAAACCGTCAACTGGCCCAAAAGGTGACCTTTTGCGACTCCCCTTTATCTCTCCAATAGGATTACAAGTTTGTGTGTTTGATCTCGATCACAAGCTTTGGCTCTTTTGAGAATGGAAGTTGATTGCCGACCCAAACCTAGCAATCAGGATCAAGCATCTCAAATTGCACTAAGGACGGTGTTCATATTTCGCAATGTAACCCATCTACAACATTAGGTATATCTGCCTTAATAATTGAGACGCGTTGAATGCGATATTGACACTGTGTGTATTGTTCATGACAGTGCACACTCCTTCATTATCTCATTCAACACGAGTGTCCGTAACTCCTTGATACCTTGTTTTATTTGATAAAGGAGTGTGGTTTATCATATAAAGAATTGAGTTTGATAGATTGGCTGCGATAAAGTTGTGGTCTGTTATTGTATGATGAAGTAGTTTAGATCATGAAGTAGGTACTTTAGTTGAATAGCGAATTGGAGCATATTTATCTAGATGGACAGTGAATATTAGTTATTTTGTTTCTTGAGTATAATATGATGGTTTATTTATTTAACCATTAGTTACTTTTTTTAACAAACTTTTTATATTGCAGGTTTATATACCTCTTAATGAGCCTGAAATTCATTGGGCCCTTGGAGTGCTGCACCTGCGCTCAGGGTTAGTGAAAATTTACGACAGCCTAGGTGGTCCAGACAGCGAGGGCAGTCCTTATTGGAATAATTTGATGGCCACTTTTGGCCGTGTAATACCAGCCTATTTGGCCGACGGTCAGGTCTTGGCCCGAAAAAACATTGATATAAACAATTATTCAGTCACTTTTGAATATGCGGAAGGTGTGCCTAGACAATCAGGTTATTACGGGGATTGTGGTGTATGGGTATGCATATTTCTGTACCGTTTAACACACAATCTTCCGTTGATGGTGGATAATCCATTGGACTTAGCTCTTGCCTATCGCGAACAGTTGACTTCCTTCTTCTGGAAATACAAAAAGGTACATTCCATTGGAGGTAAAAAGTTGGAGAAAGATTAGTCATTTGGTGAATGTGCAGGTAGGCAAATGTTTATGTGTAGGTTGGGTAGGTTGGGTAACAATTAGTCAGTTTGTTTATGTGTAGGTTGGGTACCAATTAGTCAGTTTGTAAACAATTAGGTGGATGGTTGCAAATGTTGTGCACTTTGGTTGTGCACATTGTTGTGCACTTTGGTTGCACATTGTTGTGCACTTTGGTTGCACATTGTTGTGCACATTGTCATTCGGTTGTGCACATTGTTGTGCACTTTTGTTGCAATTAGGCAAACTGTCATTCGGTTGTGCACATTGTTGTGCACTTTGGTTGCGCATCTTGGTTGGATAACAGATTATGTGTAGGTTGGATAACAGATTATGCGCATCTTGGTTGGATAACTGTTTATGTTTAATTATGTGTAGGTTGTAAACAATTAGTCAGCTTGTTATTGATTATGTGTAGGTTGCGCATCTTGGTTTGATTATGTTTGGGTGAAATTTAATTTAAGTTAAAGTACCCCCATAAATATGTGGTTGGTTTGAAATTTAATTAAAAGGACAATGTCATAAATGTGATTGTTGTAAAGAAAAAAGGTATTTAATTACATATGTGTGAATGTGCGAACTGGCCAAATGTGCGAATGTGCGAATTATATACTCATTGTTTATAAATACCCTCAAACAACACAGTCAAAAAGGCATACATCGCATTCTTCTCTCACGCTTATCTCATACTTATCTCACTTTTTCTATTTTCAAAATGGCATGCCGTCTACCACATACCGCCAAAGAAATGCAAGAGTATATAAAACAACAAGCTGAAAAAGATGATGCGGCACGCCACAAAGCTGTGATAGAAGTAATCAAGCAATTTGATGTTGCAAAGGCAGAGAAACAAAGATTGAGACAACAATACGCAGAATGCAGAGACATATCTGAAGAAAGAAAATCTGTGTTCGACAAGTTTTTTAACGATGAAGCTAGCAAAGACGGAAGAATTAGTGAGACGTTGTGGGGTTGCGTTTCACAAATTGAGGACCAAATCAGCAGCAAGATCCGCTGGAGTTTTGAGGAAAATGCCGGTTCTGTAACACAACAGAACCGACAATTTGGGCAAGGTGCTTCAACTTCATCTAATGCACCAAGAATTGTTGGGCTAGGTTCTGAAGACAATACAGCCTGGGACGAGAGTAAGGAGCGGGAGTTTAGCAGATTGTTGGCAGAGTACGAAGAGAGCAAGTTTGCGAACTACTCTCCGTACGACGATGGCTACCGGTCAGACAACTCAGAAACTTGGGATAATCCGAATTTCTAAAATTTAAGTTTATGTTTATGTATTAAGCTATGTTTATGTAATGTTTTCTCTATTTACTGTTTTACTTATTAATAAAATTTAAGTTTGTGTTAAAAATGAATTTTTTTTTAAATTTATTTATTTATTTTATTATTTTTTATTTATGTTACAACAATTGATTGAATGCCTTATGGTATATGTCGTGTGTCACCATATGTGCGAATTGGCTGTTGTAAACCCGGGTACGTATATAAATTTAAGATGTGCGAATTGGTTTCTTGTGCGAACTGTATAATTATTGTTTCTACAAGGCGTATAGTACCATGAAAAACGTCTCTTATACATATATAGTGGTTATAAAAGATGTGTTTTAATTTTGATAATGGGTGTTGGTAAAGTTTTATAACGTATATAATTTGTTGGATGTGCGAATGTGCGAATTGGACAAATGTGCGAACTGTATAATTAACACTCCAGCTGTAATTTTTAACCACTAAAAAAGTCAAAGGTAATTTAACAATAAATATGTGGTAAGTATGATATTTAATTAAAGGTACCCATGGTAGGTATGATATTTAATTAAAGGTACCAAAGGTAGATATGATATTTAATTAAAGGTACCAATGGTAGGTATGAAATTTAATTAAAGGTACCACAATAATGTAAAGGTATATATGAAAATTAATGTTCAGATGTGCGAATGTGTGATTTCATCAAATGTGCGAATGTGCGAATTGGCCAAATGTGCGAACTGTATAATTATTGTTTCTACAAGGCGTATAGTACCATGAAAAACGTCTCTTATACATATATAGTGGTTATAAAAGATGTGTTTTAATTTTGATAATGGGTGTTGGTAAAGTTTTATAACGTATATAATTTGTTGGATGTGCGAATGTGCGAATTGGACAAATGTGCGAACTGTATAATTAACACTCCAGCTATAATTTTTTACCCCTAAAAAAGTCAAAGGTAATTTAACAATAAATATGTGGTAAGTATGATATTTAATTAAAGGTACCCATGGTAGGTATGATATTTAATTAAAGGTACCAAAGGTAGATATGATATTTAATTAAAGGTACCAATGGTAGGTATAAATTTAATTAAAGGTACCACAATAATGTAAAGGTATATATGAAAATTAATGTTCAATGGTGGATTTAATTAAAGCAATAATGTTAAGTATATACTGAAAAAGTTCAATGTGGTGAATTGTGTGTATTTATCAATGTGCGAATGTGCGAATTGGTCAAATGTGCGAACTGTATAATTATTGTTTCTACAGGCGTATAGTACCATGACGTCTCTTATACATATATAGCGGTTATAAAAGATGTGTTTTAATTTTGATAATGGGTGTTGGTAAAGTTTTATAACGTATATAATTTGTTGGATGTGCGAATGTGCGAATTGGACAAATGTGCGAACTGTATAATTAACACTCCAGCTATAATTTTTTACCCCTAAAAAGTCAAAGGTAATTAAAATAAATATGTCGGTAAGTATGTATTATTAAGTACCATGGTAGGTATGATATTTAATTAAAGGTACCAAAGGTAGATATGATATTTAATTAAAGGTACCAATGGTAGGTATGAAATTTAATTAAAGGTACCACAATAATGTAAAGGTATATATGAAAATTAATGTTCAGATGTGCGAATGTGTGATTTCATCAAATGTGCGAATGTGCGAATTGGCCAAATGTGCGAACTGTATAATTATTGTTTCTACAGGCGTATAGTACCATGAAAAACGTCTCTTATACATATATAGCGGTTATAAAAGATGTGTTTTAATTTTGATAATGGGTGTGTAAAGTTATAACGTATATAATTTGTTGGATGTGCGAATGTGCGAATTGGACAAATGTGCGAACTGTATAATTAACACTCCAGCTGTAATTTTTTACCCTAAAAAGTCAAAGTAATTTAACACTCCAGCTGTCGAATGGTAGGTATGAAATTAATTATAGGTACCACAATAATGTAAAGGTATATATGAAAATTAATGTTCAGATGTGCGAATGTGCGAATTGGCCAAATGTGCGAATTATACAAGTTAATAACTATACCTATAAATACTAGGTACTAACACACTGAATTCCTAAATAAAAATTTATAGTTTTTTAGTTGCACAAACTAAACTTGAAAATGATTCACACCAAACTGGGAAGGATTACTTGATGTGGACGACTCTGATCTCCGACTATCCGCCACCGCACAAAGCATATTTTCATCTGGATTCTCTAAATTTGAAAATTGTGAGGAAGTGTCGGCAAGTATAATACGAGGTCCTGCAGGTCTAGTTCAAACGGATAATATTCCGGAAGGTGTATCTGATGAGGTAATGACACAGGAGTACATTAGGAAAGTAGCTAATGATGTGGGTGAGGATTCCGATTTTAATACTGGGCCATGGGTTAGGGCCGTTGAGTATGTGAAACCTGATGGCGGTATCATGATCGGTTGTTTTGCCAATATCAAACAATTTCTTAAGAAAGGGAAACTTGAAAAGGTTGTTGCGATAATCAAGTCTTGTACTCCAAATGTGTTGGGTGATATAACGGTAACATTGAAAGATGTTTCAGGTTTAATTTCAGGAACAATACATCACAAAGTTATTAAGGATGAGAGGTTTGAAAAGGAGATTACCGTCGGAGCTGTTTTGGTACTTCATAATGTTTCTGTTTTTTCTCCCAAACAATCTGGCAAACACTATCTTAACATTACAATAAGAAATGTGGTTAAGGTTTTCCCCAAGGATACGGTTCCTAAGAATGGAGCTGAAATCGGTTTTAGTCAAGTGTAATCATTGTTTAATTTTAAGTCATGTAATTTTTTTATCTAGTTTTTCAATGGAATTTATGGTGTTAGATGTGATATGATATTGAACAATTAAACAATATAAAACAACTAAATTAGACGAATTTATTCCAAACAAATACAATTTATTGGATGTGTGAATGTGCGAATTGGCCAAATGTGCGAACTATATAATTATTGTTTCTACAAGGCATATAGTACCATGACAACGTCTCATATACAAATATAGTGGTTATAAAAGATGTGTTTTAATAATGGTTGGTTGTAAAGTTTTATAACGTATATAAGTTTTAGATGTGCGAATGTGCGAATTGGATGTGTGAGTGTGCGAATGTGTAAAGCTTTATACAAGGCATATAGTACTCTTATCCAAATATAGTGGTTATAAAAAGTCGCGTTTTAATAATGGGTGGGGGTAAAGTTTTATAACATATAATTTTTGGGATGTGCGAATGTGCGAATTGAACAATTGTGCGAACTGTATAATTATAAATCCAGCTGTTATTTTTTATCCCAGAAAAAGTCAAAGGTAGTTTTATTAAAAGTGCCCCAATAAATATGTGGTAGGTGTGATATTTAATTTATGGTAGGTGTGATATTTAATATGTGGTAGGTGTGATATTTAAGTTTCTGATGTGCGAATGTGCGAACTGGCCAAATGTGCGAATTACATTTCTATTATATTGTTTCACATACACGACTGTGTGGTCTTACAATTCTAAATTACTGTATCTAAAATTCGTTTAGCCTAAAAAACATGACTGGTAAAGTTAGTGTATTTTTGGTCTGTGGAGAAAAAATATTTGGTGTATCACTTCTAAAAAATATTACATACGCACAACTTGTTACTGTGGTAAAGAAGAAGTTCAAAATCGGCCAAGACTATGATATTGAGATCTCTTACAATGTTGGAAATAATTGTGTCCAAATAGTTGACGATGATGATATTGCGTTTTTTGTACATCAAGTTCTGAAAGGAAAATCTAGAGTGTTGCATAATGTGTATGTTAAGAAGATCGAAAGTGCCTCAAAGGTAAATACTTCTTCATCAAACTTGCCTTCCAACATAGATGGTGGTGCAAAGGCACCGAAAGTAAGTGGTTATGTCATAGGTCTGGGTATTAGAAGTGGGGGAACAACACCAACTAAGGAGAGTGTTGAAGAAGAAAGTGCAGATGCAAGTCAACCAACTCAAGCAAAAAAGAAGAAAAAAAAATAAGGCAAGAAAGTTAATTAAGAACAACAACAAAAATTGAATGATTATGGTCTATTAGATAGGCGTCATGGTTTTGCATATTTCTATTATCATGTTTGGTATGTGTTTTATGGTTTCATTAATGGGTTCTTCAATTTCAAAGACACTCTTTATGGATTTGGCCATGTCCAAACCCTAGCAGTAATCTTTTTTGAATAGCTCTCCAAATCGTGTGACCTCTTTATGTCTTGAAGAATCTCTGTCTGGTAATGGCCAAGAATAAACGTGTGACAGAGGGTTGTGAGGTTAATATCAGACACGTTCATGCTTAAAAAATATGTAAAATATGTGTTTTAATAATCGGTGGTGGTAAAGTTTTATAATAATTTTTGGATGTGCGAATGTGCGTATTGGACAAATGTGCGAAGTATATAATTATTGTTTATACAAGGCATATAGTACCATGAAAAACGTCTCATATACAAATCTAGTGGTTATAAAAGATGCGTTGTAATAATCGGTGGTTGTAAAGTTTTATAACGTATATAATATTTTGTATGTGCGAATGTGCGAACTGGACAAATGTGCGAACTGCATAATTATGAATCCAACTGTAATTAAAAGGACCCTAATAAATATGTGGTAAGTAGGATATTTAATTAAAGGTACCATTGGTAGGTATGATATTTAAATAAAGGTACCAATGGTAGGTTAAAATTTAAGTTTCAGATGTGCGAATGTGCGAATTGGACAAATGTGCGAATTACAATTCTATTATATTGTTTCACAAACACAAATGTGTGGTCTTACAAGTTTAAGCCTAAAAAACATGAGTGGTAAAGTTAGTGTATTTTTGGTTTGTGGAGAAAAAATATTTGGTGCATCACTTTTAAAAAATATTACATACGCACAACTTGTTGATGTGGTCAAGAAAAAGTTCAACATCGGGCAACAGGATCATATTGAGCTCTCTTACAATGTTGGAAATAATTGTGTCGAAATAGCTGACGATGATGATATTGCGTTTTTTGTACATCAAGTTCTGAAAGGAAAATCTACAGTGTTGCATAATGTGTATATTAAGAAGATTGAAAATGCCTCAGAGGTAAATACTTCTTCATCAAATACTTTTGCATTCGATCTTAATACAAAACCTTTCGAAGAAGAACCCCAGAACGAAACTTTCAAAAATAAAGAACCTGTTTTTTCAAACGACCATTTTGATCATGCATGGAAAAGTAACCCATTTAACTATTTTCCTCCTCCACCAGAACAGCCAACACAACCTATTAAAACGCACATAGCAGGGGCCGGGAAAATTTGCAAAAAACTTATAAAAACAGGTGATGAATTTGATAGCAAAGAATTATGCATGTTCGAAATTGGTGAAAAGGCTCTTTTAGAAGGTTTTCAATTTAGACCAAGAAAAACAGATAGGTATAGGTATGATGTAGTTTGTTTGTCTCCCGATTGCGACTGGAAGATAATTTCAGCTAAGGCGGAAGATACTATGAAATGGGTAATAGGAAAAGTAAATGACATTCACACTTGTGACAGAACACAACTCTATCCCAATCACCGAAATGCAACCTCTAAATTGTTGGGTCATTTGTTGATACCAAAGATGGGAGATCCTAGTCGGATATATAAGCCAAATGATGTAGTAAACGACATCAACCTTACGTACAACATCGACATTTCGTACAAAAAGGCATGGGGAGGAAGAAATATAGCATTGGAGACGTTGACCGGTTGCCCGAAAAATTCTTTTTCGCAATTACCGTATTATTGTTATAATTTAAAGTTGAAAAACCCCGAATGGGTAAACACATATTGAGACGGATTCTAAAGACCGTTTTGAGATGGTTTTTATAGCCTTTGGTGTTGCGGTAATAATTTATGAATTAACTTTTCTATTGAATATATAGTTTATGTTATTAATTTAAAACTAACACTTTGTTAATGTTCTAGATTCGGGCTTTCGTGGAACATTTGCGACACTAATAATAATTGATGCGGCTCATCTTAAAGGTACATACCTCGGTACAAATTTGCTCGCCGTTGGAATGGATGGAAATAATCAGATTGTTCCTCTTGCGACCGGTGTATCTCAGGGTGAGACGGGGAGATCGTGGACATGGTTTTTGAACCACTTGAAAGAATGCATCGGCGATGTTCCAGATTTGGCTATAATATCTGATAGACATCTAGGAATACAACAAGCTTGTCAGACGGTTTTTCCGGATTCATTTCATGGTTATTGTTGTAGGCATTTGATGTTGAATTGCAACTTTGGACAAAGCGAAAGGCTTAAGGCTTTATATTGGAAGACTTGCAAATGTTACACAACCGACGAGTTTCACGAAGCATTCACACAACTTGGACGAAAAAAACCGGAAGCTTACAACAAACTAATAGAAGCTGGGATTAATTATTGGTCGAGGGCGCATTGCACAGGTAAACGTTACAATTATATGACTTCGAACAGTGCAGAGTCAATAAACAATTTAACAAAAAACGTTCGAAGACATCCTATTTCAATGCTAATGGAATACTATAGAGGGCTTCTACAAGAATGGTTTTGTGATAAACGAGAAAAGTACGAAGGTATGTATAATTAAATATATATATATATATATATATATATATATATATATATATATATATATATATATATATATAATATATATATGTTTATTATTGTTATTATTAGTATTATTATTACTATTATTAGCACACATATCATGTTTATAATTATTACGCAAATGTTTAGATGCAACTGCGGGTGAGCTTAGTGACTGGGCTAATGCAAAGATTCAGGGCAGAATGTTTAAGAGTGTTAATTGGACAGTGAATGCCATTGAACATAGAAGGATTTACGAGGTAAATGATCGTAGGAAGAGACATATTGTAAAGCTCAGGGAAAATACATGCACATGTAGAAAATGGCAACTTTCTGGTTTGCCATGTGGTCATGCTATAGCTGTTTGTAGATTTCAAGGATTAACAAGTTGTAATCATTTGGCGCAAGATTGGTTTAGAACAACCACTCTAAAAGCTACATACCAAGAGTTGGTATTTCCCGTTGGAGAAATCCCAAGTTGGGAGCTTCCAACAAACTTGCCTGAAGTAAATCCACCGAAAATGGATAAGCGCCCAGCCGGAAGACCAAAGAACAAAGACCGGATTAGATCGCAAGGTGAGGAACCAACTGAAAATAAATGTGGAAGGTGCGGTGAACGTGGTCACAATCGAGGAGTTTGCAATGCACCATTGCCAAAGAAAAAGGTAAGTATGTGTGACATTATTATGGTATTTTGTATTCGATTATTGACAAATGTATTAACTTGATAACTATGTTTGATAAATTATAGCATAGGAACTCTGCACGAGGAGGATCACAAAGCAGTCAAAGACAATCAGGAACCCTAACCGAAAACTCACAAAGCAATCAAAGACAATCAGGGTACCCATCAATGCCAGAAGACTACGAGCATGTTAACTTGGCTGATCCTTAATTGTAATCCAACTAAAATGTTATGGCACACACCTTGTACTCCAACTAAGTTTTCATTTTAAAATCTATGACTCATAACATTACAACATAATTGATAACATCCAACATAACTGATTGTTTCACGCTAGTGCGAATAGGTACTGATAAATAAGCTAACATAACTGATTGTTTCACGCTAGTGGGAATAGGAACAATGAGTCACAACCATTAGATTCAACCACAGTTTATCCTGTTCTTGAAATAATAACGGATCAATCCCTCTCGATATGCAAGTGCTGCCTGGGTTGGATCATCAACATCCAAAGGAATTCCATAAGCAAACCTGTGTAACCAAATTTATGACGGAATTATTATCAGCTAAATGTCTCATGTCTATCTTAGTGTTTGTTGCTCGGAGTGTGTCATTTCTTAGTTTCTAATTAAGGTTTATGTTTATGTTTATCATAATCTAATTACCAATGCAAATAGCATAGCGACAAGAATTACTAACCTGTAAAGAAACATACACACAAAGACTCCGCAATCACCAAATACCCCACCCTGCTTTGGAACGTTCTGGGCAAGTCGAAACTTGATCTTGTATGAATTCGGGTCTATACGTTTCTTGGCAAACACACCTGTCTCCCGTAGAATCAAGGGAAGATTCACTTCCAAACAACTCCTCATTTGCAGATACCAGTCACGGCCTTCCTCTTCACCACGATAAAGACTGTCATAAAATATAACATTCCCAGATTGTATGTGAAACTGGGCAACAGACCAATGTTTCTTTGGTTCATTTATCGGAATGAACACCTGCAAGGAATTTAAAATAATAAAAATAAAAAAATCCACATGACAAAATTAAAGTAGAATTGTCAAGAAGTAATTGCTAAAAAGATAAATACCCGGTCAACATCAGACCATGCCAATTTGTAAACTTCATCGGTAGCATAACACAGTGGCAATGAACCTTGGAGTAGAAGTGTCAAGAAGTAACTGCTGACAACGGACCAATCTGCAAAAGATGGTCTAAAGTGCCACAAATACATCACCCAAAGCTCAATGTGCTGTAGACATTTAACAAAAACGTAGATCAATAATTCCATTAAAAAACACAAAACTGGCTAATATTTCCATTTTTTAATTACCTCATCACGGAACCAGCCTTCACGGGTATCGTCCATCCCAACAAAAGAATCCCAGAAAAGATAATCAACAGTAATATCATTGCACCAAGGAAACTGGCAACGAGACTTATAAGAACTTTGAAGATAAGCCTCCAACTCACGATTAACATGAACTTTATCAATCCTGAAGTTCGGCCGTATTAGATCCTACACATTATAGGTCCGAAAAGTATGGTGGCACAATGGAAAACGTATAATTATAATCCTGAGTGAAAACAATACATAGGCATGTGAAGGGTTCCAACTATTGCAGTCCTAGATTAGACAATATAATACATGAACTTATAACTAACATCACATTCCACTAATTTCAATCAAGTACAATTTGCCTTCCACAGTCAACAGGTAACATGTAGATACATAAATGAAAGATTATCTGAACTTAAAGTCAACGTTTCTAAGGTTATCAAGGGATTTTACACGGTTATATAAATGATTAAAATGTTAAACATAAATGAAGGATTTAGGTCATACCTCTTCCCAAGGTGTGAGATCTTTACACTTCTTGAGCTTATAAGGAGATAATGAAGAGTTTCTTCTTTTAAGTTCATCCAGTGGGGGAACTTTAACATCCGTATCTACGTCCGTAAACTCTTCCCTGGGTACCAGTTCATACTGCCTCTTATTTTGCACAGGAAGCTTCACGTAAGTGGTTTTCAAAAACTGCTTTTTAAGCTCCGCGCCTTTTTGGCGATCCTTTAAGTCTCTGGCCCTCTTTTCCCTTTGTGCAGCCACACGTCGAACCTCAGCTTGTTGCTTTTGAGCTTTTACGCGATCTTGGGTAGCTTGGTAAACACATTCATTCTGTGTGCATAACACAAAATACAAATCAAACCAACATATAATTAACTTTAAAAGACAATTTACATGTAATATTCTTAATGTTGTACAAACCTCTCCAACACCTTCAGCTTCGACATCCTCATTCTGGACTTCAAACTCAAACAGTTCTAGGAATTATGATTTAAATTTGGGCAAAACTCATCACCAAGATCAATATCCTTTTCATCACCAGCGACTTCATCCTGTAAATATATTAAGTACAATGTAAGAAATTCAGGTAAATATCTCAAACTCATGTAAAGAAAAATAAAATATAATAAACGGGATTTACTTTTTCCAGTCCTTTGTTCCCTTTCTGATCAACTCTGTCCTGCCTATGTCCACCCATCATTTTTCTCTTCATATACTGGGTAATACAAAAGATCGATTACATGAATAAGTCGCTAAACTCTTAAAATTTTACGGTAAACATTTGAAGTAGAAACAAACCTGAATAATTGTTTCAAGCTTGTGGACCCTTGCTTTCAAACTGTTGACCTCTGCGGGTATCATCAACAAACCATTACATATACCCTGCAGGGTCCTAACACGATCCTCAAGAGTATCACGAGATTTTGGCAATTGAGCTTCATTGTCCATATCATGGGCTTTGGCACGAAGTTCTGCTCGTTTACGCATGTAATCCTCAAAAAGCCCTCCATGGACAACAGGCGCTGGTCTCGGTGAATACCAGTTGAAAAACCGAATGCCTTTTGTGTACCACTCTGAATCAGCCTCAGACCTGGTAGGATATAGATCATGGTTTGTATCTTTACCCTAGCAAAAATACAAACCAAAAGTGGGATAACCGTTAAGCATAGTCAAAGTAAACTAATATACATTTGTATCGTAAATAGAAATTGACTGATATTACAAATTAAACACTTACCTGAGGAAAAAGCATTCCAAAATCCTCCCATGCTTGAAAAGGAACCTTCCTGGACCATGAAAGTGCTCTAGGGATAACATCAACGTCCTTGCTCCACCAAAGACGGCTCTGAGTAGAAGACTCTAAAATCCATATCTGAAAAAACAACTTTTATTAGAAGAATATCAGGTAACAAAACAATTCATTGAAACAATTCGTGTAATCATTCTAACCATGAAACAGAAAACAAATCCATCCAAAGTATACTCCACATTCTTTCTTGTGCACCTATTTCGAAGGGCTTCGTACAACTGTCTCCAAATGTATTCCCCCCAAGGAAAGTCATTCCAGGCTTCCAAGTTCTCAACCAATCTGAGAAATACATCAGCAACCACGGTTAAAAGGCCATGCCCCATAAATATGACAATAAGTGATAAGATAAGGCAAACTCGGACGACGTCTTCATCAGATAGTTTTCCAAAAAGCTCTTCATCCTCAATCAAACCTAGAAGATCAATGGCTTTCAAATTCTCCCCTACCTTGTTAGGAAAAACACGGTCCCGAAATATTATATCACCACTTCTAAACTTCCGAAAACTAGGCAATCCAAATTTAAAAGCTGTTATCAAGTGAAATTCCCGGCGTCCAAATGAAGTTGATGTCCATTAACAAAATAAAGTAGTGCCAAATCATAGTGGTCATCATCAGATGGAAATTGTTTTTGAAGCATATAATGGATAAGACTCTCCTCGTTCACAAAGTAATTTAAATCCAACCATGGACCAAAGCATGTTGACCGAAACAGCGTACGACGGTTTTCAGATAACCTGCCTTTAATCAATTCAAAGTAATGCAATTTGCTTCGAATGTGAACCTTGGCATCATATTCCTATATTAATAAACAAACTGTTATAACAAGAAATACTACAAATACAAACAACATGTAACAATGAACTATGAAACTACATGGCTACTTGTGGGCTTCCTGAAAACACCGAAGTGTACTAATCGATACACCCTAAAATTATCACACATACTACAATAATACTAAATATATATGCTGAAACATGGTGAGGTTTAATGCTAAGCATTGTCACCATAATAGAAGTAACATAGATTTTGCATTTTTCGATGAACATAGATGTTTGTTGGTTTAGGCTTTTGTCTATAAGACATCATCAACATGCACTGCCTTTTTAAGAAAATATTGCTGCAACTGTGAGAGATAAACTATATGAATTCAGGGATTCAAAGGCAATTTTGACTGCTAAGCATTGTCACCACTGTAAGAGACACTTTAAGTATTCAACAAGGGGTTTGGATGACATTATACCACTCTACATACTTGATAATCTCATAAACCCAAAAAGACGCTTTTAGTCTCATAAGCTAATCCAAATGGGTGATAATCTCATAATGTCAGTCATTACTGAAAGCGTCTTTTTGGGTTTATGAGACTTATGCAAAAAAACACATTTAAGTCCATAAGTATTCATACCACAGCTGATCCAAACAGACGGTTTAAGTCTAATAAGCTAATCCAAACACATTAAAGTCCGTAACCTGAACTACATACCACAGCTGACCATTTCAGTACATAAACTAATAAGCCCAAAAAGACCAAACTTAAAAGCTTAATAAGCCCCTATGTATTTTCAAAGAAGCCAAATAATCAAAAAAGCCCCCTAAAAGTAACCATTCGTATGAACAAATGTGCGAAGTACACAAACAAAATTAACCATTCTTATGAACAAAATTAACCATTCTTTTTAACCATTCGTATGAAGAAACACTAAAAAATTAACCATTCTAATGAACAAAATTAAAGAAAAAACTAACCATTTCGTATGAACAAAATTGATATAATCAGGTTGTTGATAATGTGTGTGGATTTGTGTGTGTGAGATGATATAATCCGGTTTTTGATTATACATTATTTTTGTTAATAGTAATAAAATTAAAATTAAAATAATTATTTTTAAAATGAGTTTGGTCTTTTCCAAGAAATATCAAGTACAGGGTAAGATTTTGGAAAGATTTTGCAAGATTTCGTTCGCACGATCGCACAACTTCGTTCGCACGATCTTTTTTCAAAAGTCAACTCTGCACGTGGGTTATTTGCTGGAGCCAATCATTGGCTTGTACCAATTTGTCTGGACACGTGTCGCGTTTTCTATGGTTTCGCACGATCGCACGATCGCACATGACTCTTTTGGGAAAGTCACTTATTTTTGTACATTTTTTTGAAAAAGTTGAAATTAACATACCTTTTTGATAATTAGCCCTTTTTTTTTTGTTTGTTTTGTTATATTTTATTTTGTTTGCTGCGTAGTATTATAAGATCTTAGTATTTTTTTTTTTTTTTTTCTTCTTTCTTTCTTTTCTTTCTCTTTTTCTTTTCTTTTGGGATAATTTTGTTTGGTACAATTTTCGAGCTTGGTTATCCGGGAGTGATTATCGTTTGGGTTGAGATTCTTCGGGCTCATTGTATATCAAGTTTGTGATTTATCAAGTTTCTTTACGACTCTTCAAGGACAACATCAAATGACTCAAAAACCATACATAACTCGTGAACCGTAACCAACCAATTCCTAGATCTTTGCATCGATCCAAGATCAACTTTATCACACACCAAAAGTTAAATGGAATCAAGTTCTCAAGCGGTAAAGATGCCTCAAATTGAGCCATACGCTATTCACTCAAAGAAAAATTGTCTCGCACACTTTAAATCAGTTAAGAGTCAATGTGAGGCAATCTCAGAAGCACGGTTACCATTAGGGAATCCATATCCATTTCGTCGAGTTTTTGCAAAACTCTTCGGATCTGAAATGGATTATTCAACCTTCAGAAGGACACTCCTACATAACATATTTCACATAGAGAACCAAATTGAACAAGGAAGTGAATGCAAAGAAGCATATCAAGCGCTCAAGACGCAGTTTAAATGGTTTCTCGACTTAGATTTCAGAGTGATAAAAAGGTCTCCAGATTATGAATCAACAAGCCACATATGGAGTGAATGCATCATTCGATACCAGGAAGCTGAATGCATCATTCGATACAACAGATGCTAGCCTGGTCTTCACGGAAAAAGATACATCTTCAGAACAGCATGTTGAAAGCAGCACTCCAAGGAATGATTCGGATGCTGATGGTACACACAGGAATGAAGTTGTTTGGGATACTGAGGATGATCAGATCAGACCTGCACCTGACAAAGTGACATTGGCTACGGTACAACATTCAAACGATAATGATAATGTTGTTGTGTTCGATAATGTGTTTGCTCATGACAAGACACATCCTGCGCATCCTGAGTCCATAAGTGACACATATGTGGTGGAACGGGTTGATAGTAATATCACTCCTATTACTCCAGATATGGATCCTCATGGAGGTGAGCCTGCCCAGGATGGATCTTCTTATGAACAAGATTGTGCTTTACTTAATTCTTTAATCGATAATTTCAAACAAGAACTTGAAAAGTGCAAAGAGGACAATCGCAAAGCTAAGCAAGCAAATGTCTTATTGTCCAAAGAGCTTGAGCGATTTAAAGAAAAGGAAAAAGATTTTGAAAAAATCACAAAAAGCAAAGACATTGAAATCTCAAACCTTAAATCTCAAGCTCGGAAATTTGAAATAAACGAAGATGTTGTCAAACCACTTTTAAAACAAAAGGAAGAACTTGAAGCTGGTTACAGAGAAGCTCTTTATCGTGAAAAACGTTCCATTCAAAAACTGGATGAACAAATGGTTCTTAACAACAGAAAGGTTCAAGCGCTTTTAAAAGAGAACACTGAGTTAAAAAGTAAAAATTCAATGCTTCAGGACACCAATTCAAATTTTCAGATTGCTAAAACAAAACTTGAAAATGAAAATCAAGAGTATTTGAAACGAGCAAACAATCTTGAAGAAAAACTTCGAAAAACAGGTCAAAGTGTTCAAACGTTTCAAATGCTGCTTCCAAAAGATAAGAATGCTCATAAAGGAACATCCGGAATTGGTTTTGACAATAACTCGCAAAATGAACAACCATGTTTTCTAAACAAAATGGACGTTCTGTTCACTTCAGAAAGAAGAAGAAAAATCAGAAGAAGAAAAACGCTTAAATGTCAAACGAACAAAAAGCCCATTCTCGTACCAAGGCTTTGTGTATGGTTGTACACAACTGAGTGATATACCAAAAAATCCTTTAAAAAGAAAAGACACAAATGTGAAAAGATTTTTCAAAGAAGCTCAACTTGCCACTTATGATGCTAATCTGTGGCAAAATAAAGCAAGGAAATAGTTTTGTAATCTTAAATATCACATTGAAAACACGTTAAAGGTCATTTGGTCAAAACAAAAATACACCAGTAGTGACTACAATCATCTCATGTCATCAGACGCTTGGCTAAAAAAGGAAGTCTGTAAGTTTTTAAAAGATGAGATTGAACATCTTTTGAAAAATATCAATTTCAGTTTTGAATACTTTGAAAAGTTTCTTGTCACTGAAATGAGAGAAGAGTTAAGGTACATCCATTCTCTTGAAGATGAATTTGATGAAAAATGCTTAAAACTTGATATTCAAAATGAATTTTTCACAAATCAGATTGAGTCTTTCAAGTCAGTATCTGTCAGCCATACGTATGAGAATGTGGATTTTGAACAAACATCTTCTCTGAAATCTGTAAATCTTTGCCTCAAAAAGAAAATCACAGAACTTTCAAAAGAAGCAGCTGAAGTCAAAGAAGAATTGTAAAAAAAAAACTGCTCAGTTTGAGAAAGATTTAACAAAACTTGAAGCACAAAGTATTTCTTTCCAACTCAAACTGCAGGAACAAAAAGCATCTTCTGAAAACTCTTTGACAACAGTGCTTAAAGAAAAGGAAAAGATTTTTGAAGAAAATTGTGATGATGCCAAAATCAAGTTTGATTTGGATGAACTTGATATAAAAAACATTGAATTCGAACATGCTGTGGCATCATTACAAAAAGAAAATGAGCATTTAAAACAGACTTACAAAAACCTGTTTGATTCAATCAAACGTTCACGGGTTCAGACTCAAAAATCAATCACGAAACAAAATGAGACTGAAGTTTTGAAATCTCAATTGTCTGAATTCGCTGATAAAAAGATTGAAAAAGTTTTGCAAAAGATTGAATCAATGAAGAGGAAAAAGGATGAGTCTCAAATCACAAAAGTTTCCTTTCCAAATCCCCTATTTGAGTCTAATACCACAGATTTTGAAAAGGAAAAGGAAAATGAAAATAATGTGCTTCAAAAGAAAGTGATTGAGCTTGAAACGCTTTTAGCTCAACGAACAAACGATCTTGAGGATGCCAAAACTGATCTTTTCAACAAAACAAACAAATTCGAAACATATTTTGAGAAACTTGAAAAGGAAAATATTGTGTTCGAACGAAAATTGGCACGTAAAACGGATGATTCAAAAGCTGAAAAAGATCAATTTTTGAAACAAATTGCCTCTTTGGAATCTAAATTGGCATCTCAAGATCAAGTTCAAAAGGAATACAGTGATTTAAGAACTTCATACAATGCTTTAAGAGTCAAGTTTGAGTCTCTTAACCAATCAAAAGGAAAAGCTCCTATTTCAAATCTTTCAACACCAGAAGTGAGTGTTTCAAAGAAGGTTTACACGGGTGGATCTTCAAAACCATTTTCGAAAAAGGTTTCCCAGTTTACAACCTATTCTTTGCAAAAAGGAAGGAAGTTTTCGAAGAAATCAAGTTTTTCTGAAACACTCACTTCTCAAAAGCTTTCAAGGTTAAATACTTCACATGAAAAAAATCAAGCTTTTCAAACTCCACACTCTCGTTTTACACCGGTAAAGCAAGTGTGGAGACCAAAGCAAAGTCATTCAAAACCTCTCAAATATTCAAAATCAGAATTGCTTTCGCTGCAACATAAGAATGACTCTGCTTTGAAAATTCCAAATTCAGGAAGCTTTCCATTCATCTCAAAAACGAATTTTAGAAATGAAACACCGGGTTTCAAAAATAGATGGAAAACTTCTTCTTCAAGTTTTAAAACTCCAAGAGAGACATCGGGTTTCTCAAACAATTTTCACAAGAAAAAGAGTTTTAAATCACCGTTGATTCCACGAATATTATTTCAAAACGAAGCACTGGTTTTCAGTCCTCGTTGGAATTCAACTTCTTTGAAACGGATTGACACAGCTTACAAATGGATTTCAAAATATGGTAAACCCGTTGGCGCCGTGCTTAAATGGGTTCCCAAGGTTGTTGTCTAATCCTAAAATCTGAAGGCTTTCGTATACTTCAGTACGAAACCCGCGCTTAAACCAATGGCTTCTGAACACATCAGTTCAGGACCCGTGCTTTAAAGAAAGGAAAGTGCTTCATCAAAAATTTCGAGCACTTATCCTAAAAATCTAAATGGCTTGTAAGTAAAATGATCAAGAGCTACCATTTGTTCAGCAAAATTATTACTATCAAAGTTAGCTCCTAAGATACTCTGGGCCAAATTGGGATTGGATGCAGCTTGTTGAGTGTAAGAGTCCCATTGTGCATCAGTGAAATGAGCTGATTGCTCATCTAGCTCTCTTTGCCTTTCAGGAGGCAAATTTGAAGTAAAATGATCAGCCATCTCTTTTGCTAAAGCTTGACTCTTCAAAAGATCCTCATATTCTTTAACCAACCTTTCTTGCTCCTTCTTTCTTCTGCACTTATAAGATCTGAAACCAAGATCTTCTCCAATCACCCTTCCTTGCTCATTTCCAGAAGTATCTACACTAGTAACTCTGTCAATATTTTCAGTAGAAACTCCAATAGAAGCATCAGCAGAAACATGTTGAGTTGAAGATTCAACATGTGGAGCAGTAACGTCATCAGTAGTATCCAAGGTAAAGAATCGTCCAGCAACAAACACTTCAGTAGACACCTTGGAAGAGGTAACATCAGCAGAAGCTACATGAGCATCATCAGCATGTTCTTGAGCAACAGAAAATTTTGGTAGTGTAGTTTCCTTGCTCAAGTACTGTCTTCTCCTTTTTCTGAAGAACTTAATCTGATCTCTTTGTTGAGAGGATTCAGCAGCTTTAGGTGAAGGAGTAGAAGTCTTCTGAGCAGCTTCAGCCAATAACTCAAGATGATCCCAATAACTAGCTTCCTGCTCATCATCAGATGCAAACACAAACTTCCTCTTCTTTGTCTGCCCAAGTTTATCCTCTAATTCTTGAACCCTTCTTTTCAGCACCACAATCTCATCACCAAGTGATGACTTAGTGTCTGCAAGTTCCTTCTTCAACTTCTCAGTTTCTTGAACATTCCTGTTGAGTAAAGTATACAAAGAAGTGAGAGTAATAGGGTCCTCTGCTCCACCAGCAGATGTCTCAGTGATAAAGGGAGCTTCATTGGGCCTTTCAGAAGAAACATTTATATTCTCAAAATTAGAAGGGAGCTTTGATACCAATTGTGAAACCAAGATCAAGCCCATCTAGGATATAGCAATATTGATAATCACAGCGGAATAAGAACAAGAACACAATCAATATTACTTCAAGGTTTTCTTTATTGAAAGTAAAATAAACTACTACTACTACTAATATACACACGCTATAATCGTGTGTCTAGACTCTCATTGAAAGAGTTTTCTATTAATTGGATGATCTGTAACCCTAGACTCCTACCCTCTTTATATAATAGAGGGAGGTTACAAACCCTAATATGCTTAGCTTACTAAGAAAGCTAACTATTTTATATTAGGTCCCTATTGTTTCTTCTTTCTTCATTTCTTCTTGTGGGTTTTGTAATCTTCAAATCTTGTAATTCCCAACAATCTTCCCCTATTTGATATTACAAAACAATCTGCATGAAGAAACAATACTAAAACATGTCATCACCAATAATAAGCATCATAACTCTTCTTCCCCTTTTTGTAATCGTCTAATAGGGGTCTTGTGCATCTCGTAAACGCTTCCCCTCAAGTGATGCATGTAGATGGTTACGTATTTTTGAACAATAAGCTTCCCCTTAAAAATATACTAACCATCTCAGAAACCAACTAACAATTTATTTATTTTTTTATTTTTTTTAACTAACAAACAGCAGCAACGAGAGTGAAAGCAGCAGGAACGAGCAGCAGAAACAAAATATCGCATCAGCAGAATCCAGACATAAGCAGTATTGATCAGCAGAAACAAATAAGCATACCAGCACAAAGTGTAAGAGCAACACTTTTAATTTTTAATCAATTTGGCTCCATGGAGTGATCACTGATGAAGAAAATCAAATATAACTGATTTGATGAAGAAGTGGAATCTCCCAAACTTGCATCTTATGTCTTGCACTATCCACGTGACGTCGAACTCATAAAATATGAGTAGTGAAAGCCTCTTGACAAACTCCTCATTGATTTATCCAATGAGACACTGAGCACAATAACGTAACTCCTTCAAGTGATAGCAAATGTACGCATTAAGCACAAGAAGATGGATCATACCCCTTAACTAGAGTCGTCAAGTCTTCGTCACCATACAAACCAGGCAAGTTATCTTAAAAAGTCCCACTCACCTTTTAAGATATGATAAGAATACAAAACCTGTGAAAATCAACTGCAACATCAAACAAGCGATAAACAAACAATCTTCTCAGCATAAATGATCATGGTTGATAACTCCGTCCTCCCTAACCATTAGTGACATCAGAACTGTCACCAAACATACGAACAGTGATCTCACGTGTCCAGTAGGAACCAAAACCAACCAAAAGAAAAAGTATACAACAAGTCAGCAGGAACCATAAGGAAGTCAGCAAGAACCGTATGTATCAGCAGGAACGGATAACCAATCAGTAGGAACGGAATATAGCTCAGAACCAACTTCCACTCAGACACGCAGCAGCATAATAAATAACCACAGCAGCAGTACACGTAAATTCAGCCCCACAAAACACCAATCCAAACATTCGTACAAGGTAGTACGAATCTCCTTGAAGCCCCACGTGATATACAAAAAATTACCTCACAAATCGTTGACCACCGTCCCATTTAATTCAATAAGTACGAGGTAACATGATCACCAATTAAACAATTCAGCTTACAACCCGCGCTTAACCATTATGGCTTATGCACACATAACAGTGCATAACCCGTTTTTCAAAGAAAGGACCCTGTTGTACGTTTTATTACAACAATCCTATCAAGAAAAGAAGTTTTCATGAAACGTTTATTCCAACTACTTAATCTTAAGCAAAATTTTATTCAAAATTTCTCAAAAGGTTTTTCAAAACTTTTCAAAAATTTTGCTTAAGATTTTCAAATATTTACTCCCCAGTTCGCTACAAAGTTTAAAAATATCAAAACCTATGCAAGGTTTGAGGGGAGTAATTCAAAACATCTTTGTTCCAAAAAGTTCATGCAAAACCGTTTCTCCCTAATAGCTTTCTTAAAACAATGATTTTAATCAAACGGTATCAAAAATACCATTTAAATGCTATTTTTGAGGGGGAGAAATGTGATTAAAATGTGATCAAAATGTTCAAAGATCGTGGATTAAATCTCAAAAGAACTTGATAAAAAGACTCAAGTTTTTACCCTCGAATTGACGAAATTAAAAGTCCGTTATCGAAAAGACTTGTCCGGGACGGGTAATAATTTCAAGATGGTTATCCATTGATGTAAACGTGTCTCGCAAAGGACTTGTCTGAGTAGAATGTACCAATTCGAGAGATGATCATTGAATATGACCGGGACGGGTAATAATTTCAAGCTAGTCCAACTAGTGATGTAAGCGTGTCTCGCGAAGGTCATGTTCAGTGAAAATCGATCATTTCAAATGTGCGAACTCTACCCAACATGTGCAAATTCATATCAAAAATGCAAGAGCACATGTGAAAGGGGAGTATTTCAGAAAATGCAAAAACTCTCGAAGTGTTAACTAAAATGTGTTTGATTCATAAACACTTTGAGAGATTTTCACAAAAGGTTTTATGGAAAGTGATCAAAATCTAGGATAATCATGGAGTAATAAGGTGATTATGGTTAGGTAATGTCCAATGATCCGCCAGAGCCGGAGGGATCTACCCAAGGACAATTCCAATAGTGTAGAATTAAAAGTCCTTAGGTAAGATTGATAAAAGGAGTAAATGAGAAAGGGAAAGAAGGGGTTGAAGAATGAAAAAGAAAAGTTGATTGAAAGGGTGAAAAGAAATAACCCTCCATGAAAACTTAGGGCAGAAACCGGGTCAATACATCTTGTTACACCCCGTGAACGCTTTGACCAAAAACTTTGACTTTTACGCGAAAACGACTCGACTTTGACCTTCATTCCAAAACTCATTTGACCATTAACAATATCCTTAGACATATAGACCTTGAACTCATTTTTAAATGAGTCTATACTCAAATACCTTTAAAATGATGGGTGGCACCCTAAAGTGCACTGTAACATGTACGGTGCACTAAGGACCCCTAAAGTGCACTATAACCCCTCCGGTGCACTATGGACCCCTAAAGTGCACTATGACACCTCCGGTGCACTATGGACCCCTAAAGTGCACTATAACACCTCTGGTGCACTATGGACCCCTAAAGTGCACTATTTTCTTAAAATGACCCATTTGACCCGTAACACCTTTTAAACACTAAATCAACACTTTAGACCTATATTTAAACACATTTAATACACATTGAACTAAAATATACCATATACATTGTTTTCCAAAATTCTTGACCTGTTAGACCCAAAATGGGTTACAACAGACCTTGTCCCAAACGCCCCTTTTTCTGCATAACCCTTTGGTGCACTGTTGACCCATTTTTCCGGAAAACGACTTCCATAACATGACATAACACCCAAACTTCCAGAAATCATTAGAACATTATAAACATCAATTATATGCATAAACTTGGTCATAACGACCCACAGAAACATGCTTTACAAAGTAACGGGTATTATGCCCAAAGTACCCGTTTTGACCCATTTACACTACAAACCACTTATAACACGTCATTTTCCCACAAAACTTAGCCAACAACATTTATTTATCATACTAAACGTGTTCCATATACACTTGACCCGTTAACCACCCAAAATGGGTACTTTTACACTCTTGCCAAACACCCCCTTAACTTTGACTCTAAACACATAAAACATACTTTAACATGTCAAATGACTACCAATTCGTTTGGACGACTTTAACATACAACTTAACACTTGACCTTACATTACAAATCATTAAAAGACTCACGGGGGCACAAACCATACACATGAGCTCGGTATTCTACCTAAGCTCCTATACATATACTACCTTTGGTCTTGCTAATCCAATTCCTTAATCCTTATATCCAAGCCGACCATATAACATGCCCACCTACAAAACGGTTAAACATCTAAACCGTAAGCACAACGGCTTAGTAAGTAAAACGACTATAACATACAATATACTTCAATCCACATGATGCATCATATACATAAAACACTTACATCATAGCTCACTATTCAAACTCAACTAGCACATAACATCAACATATCCATAGCATCATCTCATCACATAAGCCATAACATGGCATCACATAAGCATAGTCCAAGCTCATCTTCTCATCATAACATACATAACACATAATGGTAGAAATCCATATACATATGCTATTATCATTTTACTTACCTCAAACCAAGCTATAACATAACAAGAACATCATCATCAACATAATCTTCCATCTTCATCATCAATCCTTCATAAATAACCACAACCTAAGAACATTATAATCAAAATAGATAACAAGGGTTATCAAAACCCATCAAAACATAATCATTTTGCTAACCAAATCATCATATGATCATACCCATATCATATGATGATTTCCCACTTTCCTTCTCATCTATAACTTTACTAAAACAAGACAAATAGATTACTTACTTGAAAGGGAAACATAGCTAGGAAGGACCATAACCATGGCCTTCATCTTTTTCATCTAACTCATCATCTAGCTTCTATTTCTCATTTCCTTCTCTCTATAAAAACCGGCCTTTTCATAGGCTCAAGAATAATATGGAAATATCTAGATTTTGCTAGATATAATAGTTAGGTGGTGACTTTGGGCAATTGGCAAGAATGGCCCCTCAATTCCCATTCTTCTTACTTTGGCCACAATCTAACTTATAACATACTTACAACAATGACAACTTAGGCCCCCTTTAGTTACACATCATATTTACATTACCACTTTAGTCATATTTTGACTATCGGGTTTGACCATTACGCAACAAATGTTGACTGGCCAATCACAAAAGGCCTTTATCTACTTTCATCTAGGGTGGGGTCCCAACACCCGAGAAACGGGTCTAACACCAGATCTGCTATCGGTATTCACTAAGGTGATACTGATATTGAAGACAAGACGTCATGGACCCAGTGACGCGCTGCACCACCCCTCCTAGCCACTCAGATATCTCTCAAAAGATATCTGTTTCATTTCTCACGGAGAACACTGCATAATCTATCGGCCTCTCATTCCGAGATGTGTTGATATTGAAAAGGTGGCACTCTGCTCCATGCCTCCGATGACTAAAAACCAAAACGCACAATAGAGTCTAGAGCCATGAGATTCATCAAAATATCTCATTAGGAACACTTCCAAAATGATACACTTGTGTTCGCCAAAAAGAGCACAAGTTGTAAGAGTCTTAATGAGATCTACAGATCTTGCCATTTACATCATGATGGTTACTTGCTTCAAACGGTCTACAGTCGTGGGGTGATCTCCAGCGAATCACTGAATCGTGGGTGCACTTCGGTGTGTCCGAGTAAGCCCTCTCGGGGGTATCCGGTTCAGAACGGCCTGGGGAAGGATTAGAGAAAGTCTTCACACTATGCTGTTGACAATCTCAATGTCCCAACCTGTAAGCGCTGGACGTATTATTGCTAACTGTTTTATGCAGGTACAGACGAAAGTCCATCAACCATCATCCGATGTATACAACATCTTCATCTCCACATACTCATACATACAAAGATCATCCTCAACAGAGCTCAAGAATAAAATTTCAAGACCAAAAGATCAAGTGAAAGACAAAGTGTTACAACGAAGTCAAGAAGCTAATCAAGACGTCAAGAACAAAGAATGAATCAAGAAAGGATGACAAGTACGAAGATCATGAGGTATGAGTATGTTGGAGGGTGCGATGCCAAAGTAAAAAGATACTGATCGAAGGCAAGAACATCCACAAAAATGATCAATTGAAGATCACTGTGCATGAAGGAACAAGAACAAAGACCATTATGCAACGACACACCAAGCACAAGGAAATGAAGACTAAAGACCAACTCACTCCGAGCATCATTTGAATGACCATCCCTTAGGGGGAGATTGTTAGGATTTATAAAAGTGATGGTCATTTACGTTTTACATTTTGTAATGTGTCGTTGTATTTAATTAAGAAAAAAGTAGTCTATGGGCTTGGACCTAAACTAATAGGTTAAATGTATTGTATTAAATAGTCCATGTAAAAGCCCAAGTCCAAGCCCATCCACTCATCCATCACAAACACTATAAATAGGTCCTCCCTATACCATTTGGGAGGTTGGCCTTTGAAAGAGTGTGTGAAAAGAGTGTGTGCTTAATGAAGGAAACATTTATCTCTTTTTACTCTCTCTAGATCTTATCTTGTGCTTTAATGATTATTAGTGTGTGTGATAAGGATTGATTATTGGGGATCTATAGGTTTACTCGCCGATAAGATTAGAGCCAACGAGAAAGATTTAATTATATACACTTCATATAAAACTAGCAATAAAACAAGTGACAAGCTATTTAATTATCAGGACAGGTCTTCTTATTGTCTCGAGTATCTATCTGTGTACGTGTGTGCTAATCGCTGATTCGTGCTCATTAGTTTAGTTTTCTATTTAATTATAACCAAACTGTGCCAGTATCTCAGGCTGAACCCCCTTGCGTTAGATTAGGTTGTATAACTAACTTAGGATATTAAAATACTGATTAGAATAACTAGATAATATGTTCCACTCTTAGTGATCGACACTCTGCTTACCATTATATTCATACTGACCGGGTACACTGCTCGTTAAGTGTGTGTGTTATTGATAAGTCGGCTAAATATAAATTTAAAACTTGAGTAGGCATTAATACTGCTAAACTGCAACGACACATGACGCGCATCAATCAACATTGAGCTTTGGCTGCTAGTGATGTAGGATGTAACCTTAGGTGTTTCTTCTTTTAGTTGGATGGCATATTAATTAAATTTTAAGGGTATTAAATTTTGATGTGTGTAATCAAAAATATGTCCAAGATGTCATGCATTCATCTTGTAACATATATGTTTTCTACAAAAAATATTTTACTCATTCATTACATTAATAAGCTCAAATCATCCAAGTTTTTAACTGAGGCGTTGAGAAACTTACAACATTGCCTTAAGATGCTTCGCACTTTTCATGGTGTACTTGGTAAGTCTAAAATTGACGCACAGGCGAGCGGAGGGGCAAACGTCCGCCGAAGCTAATTAAAAACGCGCCCCTTTCGGATGACAATTTAATGTCAAACCTCCTTATACCCACTTTTTAGTTTGTCAATTTTAGGTCCGCCGCTTCGACCACTTTTGTACAGTCACATCAATCAATTAATAAACTTATGATTTTCTTGCTTAAAATATTTTATGTAGTAAATTATTAATTGCTAGTCTCGCCTGGGAGCAAATTACCGTGCGAAGCGAACCACTGTCGGCACATATGATTTGGCAATAAATTAGGTTCATTTATTTTTATTTGAAAAATTACCCTCTTTGATGTTACAATCCATCATAATTAAACATAAAGATCAAGTAATTTATAAAAAAATAAATAAACACTCAATAACACATATATGATCATTAACAATATCATATAGCCACATGCAAACCTTTTTGATAAATCCTATTAATATTCTATGTGAATTTTAATGTATGTAATTAGTAAAACTCCCATTGGTTTTTGAGCTCATTGTGCCTAATGGTCCACAGACGCCAAATAACTTGGCGGCGTAAGTTTTAGTTAATTATATACCACATTGCACATAACAAATTAATTAATTATATATATATATATATATATATATATATATATATATATATATATATATATATATATATATATATATATATATATATATATATATATATATATTTATATATATATATATATATATATATATATTAGGATCTTCCATAATTTAAGATTTATCTTAAAAACCATGTAGCAAAAACAAATCAACAATCATTCCATGACAAAATATGCAAGATTTTGTCATGGATCCCCATATTGCACATATAATCATGTAGTCACATATTATCATGTCAATATATATCTAGGACGCAATTTAATTAATGACATCACATAAGGTACTCATTAATTAACCACTTAAAATTGCATGCAATCCTAGGGTTTCTACAAGTTTTAATAAAAAACTAAAACCCTAAAAATATCCTATGGGTGTCGAACCATATATAACAAAAAATTAGGGTTTCATAAAAAAATAAAACCCTAAAAACAAGATTCAATTTTAAGGTTTTTAGTAATTAATTACATGTTAAAAACGGGCTCTTGATGCCACTGTTGGAATATGTGAATCATAAATAAACTATAAACACATAATCATCAAAGCACACGCAGCGGAATAGATCTACACTAACATATAATTAATTAACTAAAATATTAAATAGATGCGTACCTTTTGTGCATAATCAAGAAAAAGGTATAAACCCAAATTAGGGTTTATGTGGATCGAACACCATAATTAAATTGGGGAAATCACACAAGCTAAAGTAAGCTTGTTACTCGTTCTTGTACACACGTAATACTAGCGTTTCAATGAGAAAAGCTAGATTCAAGATCACTATAAAACCAAACACTTTGTAAGCCAAACAAGATCAACAATTCCTAGTGGAATTAAAAGAGGTCGATTCATTTGAGCTAGAGAGGAGAAAGATGAGAGAAATTTAGCTTGCTAGGGATTCAAGATTACGTTTAATGAATACAAAGGTGTTTGTATTTATAGGCACCTAAACTTGTTCCCTACTCCAAGTTAGATAAGGATTAGGAAAGCTTTCCTAATCCCCCTACAACTCTCTATTCGGCCGCCCATAGGGATTGAGAAGGGTTCTAGATCCTTCTTGATCCCTATTTTCATCTCTAGTCCTTGTATTTAATATTTAACGACCGTTATACAAACCCCGTTAAATACTAACGACCGTTAAGTGTTAGTTTAGTGAAATGAATAATTAAAATATAAAATATATTTAATTAATTCAAACCATTGAAACTCTTACACATTGTGTGCAATCCCGAGTCTCGGGTTCGAAACCGGACATACTTATATTAATATTTATACACAAACTCTAACAAAACTACAGCTGAAGACAACATAACTATTCAAAACAATACCTATAAAACTTAACCAACTAATATAAATTTTACTGCAAGTATCAATCCCCATTTTACCAGCAAGATAACAACCACAGTTACAGATAATAATCCAATATTCCCAATGACCTTTATCAATAATATACATTTTGTTGCAGTCCCAGAAACCATTACCAGAATCCATTCTAATATCATAAGCATTGCCGTAGATAAGATCTTCAAAGCCAAACATAGACCGAATACACCACAGACCAAAAACTAAGAATCCCCAAACATAAAAAGGACCAGCAGAGAAACTAGAGCACCAATTTAATAACTTGTAAACCTCAAAAATTCCAAAACATACTAAAATAACTAGGAACTCTATACCACAAACCAAATAAGAAAAGACAGTTAAACTGCCAAGTAACACACCAAATCCGAACACCCCCTATATCTTCGGTTTCAAAAGAAACAATTGAATATAACCTTGGCAAAGTATACGAACAGACTTGGTAATGAACAGAGAGATAAAACCTGAGATAATAATGTTCAAAAAACCAGTATGTCCCAGAAAGCTTATACAAATGCCAAAGAGTAAAACCAGCTGAAAAAACCAAAACAACATTGCCTTGCAAATCCAAATTCAGCATGAGCATAAAAATGATGCTCATACACATCCTCTGTCATCGTTAATAGGTAAAACCCGAAAATTTAAAACATGCAAAATTACCAAATTACCCCTGAAACTTTAAAAATTAATTACAGCTTATTTAAAGTACCGAATTAATCCCGAATATCTGGAAACGAACTACAAATCAAGCGAGATAATTTTGAGGCAAGCTCCAAATATTTTTACAATGTACAAAAGAGTATTATTACGCAATAAAACACTTGGGCCGAATTAAAACACATTATATATAATTGCTATTAATTAAAACCATTTAAAATACAAAATTTATTAAGAAAATCATTTTAATTATGGAAAATTTATTTTGGACCAAATAAGGCCGGTTTCCTAGCCCTATCCCTCCCCCAAATTTTTGGTCAATCACTCCAAATATAAAACCCATAATTTATTTCACCTATTTACCCTAATTCTATTAGCCGCCACTCACAAAAAATCCCACACACCACATCCGATTTTTCTGAATCAAAAGGCTAATTTTCTGGAGTTCTTGGTGATGCAAGGGAGGTGAGAAAAGTAGCTAAACAACCCTGGGATCGATCGTTTAGGCGTGGTGAATTATTTGGTCGAAAAAGTTGGAACCGAGCAACACAAAATCACAACGTGTGATTCCTTTGATCTATAATTTTTCTGGTAATTTTCTAGCCTTCTCCTAATCACATATAACGTGGGAAAAATAGTAGAATCGAACCATGCACTATATTTTGATCGAATGAAAAATAATGAACTATTAAACCCTAAAATCGAAATCGGGATCTATAATATAATAGCGATTTTTCTGGGCCTTGTTTATATTTTTTCGTGGGTCTTATATGCATCATATAATCACAGAAAAATGGTATCTTGAATTGTTGAAGTCGAATTCATGATTTTTGGATTTAATTATAAACCGGATTTATGAAAATTAAAGAAAAGAAAGAAAATAAAATAAAACCCTAATGTAATCGATTAGGGTTAGGGTTTGTTTTATAGATTCTGGTCATAAATGCTTGTTTAAGGTTGTTAGTGATCTTGGTGCAATGATTGGAGATTTATATTAGGATTTTGGATTGTTTTTGTATTTAGCGATTTGAGAAATAAAATGTAAAGGGGTGTTTTGTAATTTTTAAAACTTGTGGGATATTTTTGTAATGTTTTATAGATCAGGGGGAAGATATAAAAAATATAACATGAGGGTCTTATATGTAAATTTGGCGAGAAAGGGATTTAAATTGTAATTTATGTGGCGAATTGAAAATAAATATAAATTGAGGGACTGAAAATGTAAAATCTGGAAACTCAAGGGTTCTCGGTGTAACTAATATATTATGAAGGGTGAAATGTGTAATTTTGAGTATTTAAGGGCTTAATATGTAATTATGGATAAATATTGAATCGAATTAACACTTTTGATAAATACAAGGACTAATTGTGTAAATTACCGAAAGATGAAGGGGCTGTTGTAACATGATTAATATTAGAGGTTATTTTCTGTAAGTTGATGAAATAAAGGGCTTGATGAGTAATGTAAACGTGATAAGTGTTAAAGTGTAAATTATATAATTATAAGGTTTAAATTGTAAATTAATTAACTAAAAGGGTGTAACTTGTAAATATTTGAAACTTGAAGGCTAAAAGTGAAACTCTGGAAAATAAAGTATTCGAATGGTAAATTATGATATTTCTATTTTAACCTTGAACTTTGGCAAATTTACATTTATAACCCTGAACTATGAAAGCTTGTCATAATTAACCCTGAACTTGTATAACTTGTCAAATGATCATGACTTCCATAATAAGCCCACATTAATGACTTAACTTGAATTATATCACTTGAATCTTGATAATTATGGAAACTTACTAAATCTGGAAACCTGTTAAGAATAGAAACCTGCTAAAAATAGAAAGTCACTTATAATGGGAAGATAACTGAAACCCCTTTCGTATTTCTGTCTTCTACTCTTTTAGGTTCGAGGAGGGAGTGATTTTGATCCCTGTCAGCTACTCTTGTGTTTGTGCTTGCTATTTGAATAAGGTACAGATATTCTGCCCTTTTTAGTAAGGTGCCTTCGTTCTCTTTTGATTATTGATCTTGATTCGTATTAGGATTTTCCGATGCCATTGCTATGTTTTCCCTGCTTGTGAACCTTGATCTGTTGTACTTGTTCTTGAACCTTTGTTTAAACCCTTGTCTTGATCTTTGGTTTACACCTTGTTCTGAACCTTGCCATGAACCTTGATATGAACCCTGCCATGAACCTTGATATGAACCCTGCCATGAACCTTGATATGAACCCTGCCATGAACCTTGATATGAACCCTGCCATGAACCTTGATATGAACCCTGCCATAAAACCTTGACTTGAACCTTGATACTTTTGATATTATAACTGGATGAGAAAACCTTTTTAAATGATTTATGAAAATGTTTTAAGAAACTATTCGTAAGGCTATCTTTATAGAAACCATTTTTAAAAGACCTTCTTTATGAAACTGTTTTAAAGATCACTTTTATGAAAGTCATTATTAAAGGATTTCTTTTCAACACCTATGAAATGGACTTGTAATATAAACTGTTAAAATGAACTTTTAAACAAATTGATATTGATCTCCCTGATATTGAACCTTGGGACTACCTGATATGGAACCCTCTGATATGAACCTTCTGATCTCCTGTCTTGAACCCTGATATGGAACTTGATTCTGACACCTGATACTTGATACTTGACACCTGATACTTGACACTTGACACTTGATACTTGACACTTGACCCTGACCCACAGTTTGATATTACGAGCCACCCACCAGGCATGAGGTGTTCATGTCCTTGTCATTGATGCACCGATGACTTGACTCTAGGGTAGGAGAGAGATGTCCTATCCCGTCCCTGACTTGATTATATGGTGTGTATTGGTAGACTCTGGCCACCTGGGGCGTATGGATGCATCCTAGACTTGTTTCTATTTTCTGTATATGATATATGACTTGTTATCTCTGGTGACTGATGGTGTGTGCGATGCACGTCTTTCACAACCCCTGGGAGCTCATGACTCCAACCCTGAGAGGTATCCCCTCACCCTGTACTTGGTACCGAGGTCTCCCCTCCGTACACCCTGATTACTGGACTTGATATGATTTTTGATTTCTGGGCTCGTAGTGGATTTCTGTTACCCTTACACTTACCCGTATGACTTTCCTTAACTTTGACATATTTACATGACCTTGATATCACTTATCTTTCATTACTGTTACATTATACTTGTACCTTGACTCTGACCGGTTCGTATTTCTCTTCCTGTTCTTTATTCTATATTTTTGCTTTGTTTCTGTTATATCTGTTCACTGAGCTCTCGTAGCTCAGCCGCATTTCTTTTCCTGCGGCAGGTACATTTAAGCTAGGAGCTGGGTTTAGCTTGGGATGAGAGCAACTTGTGTGAAGTTTAGACCTTGTCATTCTAGTGTGACCATTTGGATATTATTTCTGTTATGCCATTGTTGGCACTTGGATTTTTATTGTATTTCTTTTACGTCTGTCTTACATTTGACATGAGCCTTGTTGACTTATTTCCTGTTGATTTTATTATTAAGGCTTCCGCTATTTTATTTCTTGAATGCTTGTATCTGATATGAAACCATGTATTTGTGACATCTTTGCCCTTGTCGGGTTGGGGTGTTTCAATTTATGGTATCAGAGAATAGGCATCCGAAACCCTTAGAGCTTAGGCTCGTGACCTGTGAGGATTGGGTAGACATTAGGTTTCCGTTCGCGTACTCTTTTTCCTTATTCTGCTCTGTCATACTTTGCTTGATTCTGCTAATCGCTTTAATAATCCTGTAGATGGTAAACACTCGTCACCAGGAGTATAATGCTGGAGGGGATGCTGAAATCCCCAATTTGGAGGCTATGGTGGCTAATGCTATAGCCAATCTGCTACCCGGCCTTAACACTGATGCGGTGATCAACCGACTTATCAGTGGTGGAGCTAGTTCATCTGGAGGTGCTGGCAGTTCTTCTGGTGGTGGGGGCCGACCCACTACCATTAATGGGTGGCTTGAGAGTTTCAATAAACTCAAGCCGTTGTCTTTTAGTTCTGCTGCTACTCCTCATGCAGCAGAGGACTGGATAACCCACATGGAGAAGTTGTTTGAGGTGCTAGGTTGTGAGGACGAGTTTAAGACTCGTCTGGCTGTGTTTAAGCTTGAGGGTAATGCGCTTAACTGGTGGAAGGTGCACAAGGCAGCTAAAGGAGGTGATGGGTATGTTCTTGGTTGTACTTGGGCTGATTTCCGCACTACATTCTATAATCGGTACTTCCCTGACTCTGAGCAGCAGAGGTTTATTCGGGAGTACAACACTATTTCCCAGCTAGATTCTGAGAATGCAGGGGAATATCTGGAGCGGTTTCAGAGACTGGTTAGTTTCGTGGGTCCCGCTGCTGGAGATGCAAGGCGTCAAGCTAAGCATTTAAAATGGGGACTCAAAAGGTGGATGCTCGATCGTATGCTTAATGATCAGTTTGATGATCCGTCAGCATATTGCGATGCAGCTCGCAACATCGAGATTTTTCACGAGGGGATTGGCCATAAGAGGAACCGCGACGGTGATAGGATTCAGCAGAGTCAGAGTCGGGACGTCAAGGAGTATTCGGGCAGGAGCTACGATCAGAAGAAATCAGATTCGAGGGGCCGGGATTCGAGGTCAGCTCCTAGACAGGGAAATGAGCGTCCGGAGAGCAACAACAAACAACGGCAGAAGAGATCATCTGAGTACTCTACTTCCTTACCTGTTTGTGGTTCTTGTGGGAAAAACCATACTGGAGCTTGTCGTACGACGTCTGGTGCTTGTTTCAGATGTGGTTCTTCTGAGCATCAAGTGAGAAATTGTCCTAAGCAATCTACGTCAGCACTTGAGAAATTTCTTGATCCTCCTCCTCCTGCTCCTCATACCGGTCGTGTCTTTATGCTTTCTGGTGACCGGACTGATCGCGCGTCTGGTATGTCTTTGTTCTGTTTTCCATCTTGTTTCATTTCTGATTCCTTGCAAATTTTGAGGACGAAATTTTTGTTTAAGAGGGGAAGAGTTGTAAAACCCGAAAATTTAAAACATGCAAAAATTACCAAATTACCCCTGAAACTTTAAAAATTAATTAAAGCTTATTTAAAGTACCGAATTAATCCCGAATATCTGGAAACGAACTACAAATCAAGCGAGATAATTTTGAGGCAAGCTCCAAATATTTTTGCAATGTAAAAAAGAGTATTATTACGCAATAAAACACTTGGGCCGAATTAAAACACATTATATATAATTGCTATTAATTAAAACCATTTAAAATACAAAATTTATTAAGAAAATCATTTTAATTATGGAAAATTTATTTTGGACCAAATAAGGCCGGTTTCCTAGCCCTATCCCTCCCCCAAATTTTTGGTCAATCACAACAAATATCAAACCCATAATTTATTTCACCTATTTACCCTAATTCTATTAGCCGCCACTCACAAAAAATCCCACACACCACATCCGATTTTTCTGAATCAAAAGGCTAATTTTCTGGAGTTCTTGGTGATGCAAGGGAGGTGAGAAAAATAGCTACACAACCCTGGGATCGATCGTTTAGGCGTGGTGAATTATTTGGTCAAAAAACTTGGAACCGAGCAACACAAAATCACAACGTGTGATTCCTTTGATCTATAATTTTTCTGGTAATTTTATAGCCTTCTCCTAATCACATATAACGTGGGAAAAATAGTAGAATCGAACCATGCACTATATTTTGATCGAATGAAAAATAATGAACTATTAAACCCTAAAATCAAAATCGGGATCTATAATATAATAGCGATTTTTCTGGGCCTTGTTTATATTTTTTCGTGGGTCTTATATGCATCATATAATCACAAAAAAATGGTATCTTGAATTGTTGAAGTCGAATTCATGATTTTTGGATTTAATTATAAACCGGATTTATGAAAATTAAAGAAAAGAAAGAAAATAAAATAAAACCCTAATGTAATCGATTAGGGTTAGGGTTTGTTTTATAGATTCTGGTCATAAATGCTTGTTTAAGGTTGTTAGTGATCATGGTGCAATGATTGGAGATTTATATTAGGGTTTTGGATTGTTTTTGTATTTAGCGATTTGAGAAATAAAATGTAAGGGGGTGTTTTGTAATTTTTAAAACTTGTGGGATATTTTTGTAATGTTTTATAGATCAGGGGGAAGATATAAAAAATATAACATGAGGGTCTTATATGTAAATTTGGCGAGAAAGGGATTTAAATTGTAATTTATGTGGCGAATTGAAAATAAATATAAATTGAGGGACTGAAAATGTAAAATCTGGAAACTCAAGGGTTCTCGGTGTAACTAATATTATGAAGGGTGAAATGTGAAATTTTGAGTATTTAAGGGCTTAATATGTAATTATGGATAAATATTGAATCGAATTAACACTTTTGATAAATACAAGGACTAATTGTGTAAATTACCAAAAGATGAAGGGGCTGTTGTAACATGATTAATATTAGAGGTTATTTTCTGTAAGTTGATGAAATAAAGGGCTTGATGAGTAATGTAAACGTGATAAGTGTTAAAGTGTAAATTATATAATTATAAGGTTTAAATTGTAAATTAATTAACTAAAAGGGTGTAACTTGTAAATATTTGAAACTTGAAGGCTAAAAGTGAAACTCTGGAAAATAAAGTATTCGAATGGTAAATTATGATATTTCTATTTTAACCTTGAACTTTGGCAAATTTACATTTATAACCCTGAACTATGAAAGCTTGTCATAATTAACCCTGAACTTGTATAACTTGTCAAATGATCATGACTTCCATAATAAGCCCACATTAATGACTTAACTTGAATTATATCACTTGAATCTTGCTAAGTATGGAAACTTACTAAATCTGGAAACCTGTTAAGAATAGAAACCTGCTAAAAATAGAAAGTCACTTATAATGGGAAGATAACTGAAACCCCTTTCGTATTTCTGTCTTCTACTCTTTTAGGTTCGAGGAGGGAGTGATTTTGATCCCTGTCAGCTACTCTTGTGTTTGTGCTTGCTATTTGAATAAGGTACAGATATTCTGCCCTTTTTAGTAAGGTGCCTTCGTTCTCTTTTGATTATTGATCTTGATTCGTATTAGGATTTTCCGATGCCATTGCTATGTTTTCCCTGCTTGTGAACCTTGATCTGTTGTACTTGTTCTTGAACCTTTGTTTAAACCCTTGTCTTGATCTTTGGTTTACACCTTGTTCTGAACCTTGCCATGAACCTTGATATGAACCCTGCCATGAACCTTGATATGAACCCTGCCATAAAACCTTGACTTGAACCTTGATACTTTTGATATTATAACTGGATGAGAAAACCTTTTTAAGTGATTTATGAAAATGTTTTAAGAAACTATTCGTAAGGCTATCTTTATAGAAACCATTTTTAAAAGACCTTCTTTATGAAACTGTTTTAAAGGTCACTTTTATGAAAGTCATTATTAAAGGATTTCTTCTCAACACCTATGAAATGGACTTGTAATATAAACTGTTAAAATGAACTTTTAAACAAATTGATATTGATCTCCCTGATATTGAACCTTTGGACTACCTGATATGGAACCCTCTGATATGAACCTTCTGATCTCCTGTCTTGAACCCTGATATGGAACTTGATTCTGATACCTGACACTTGATACTTGACACCTGATACTTGATACTTGACACCTGATACTTGATACTTGACACTTGACACTTGATACTTGACACTTGACCCTGACCCACAGTTCGATATTACGAGCCACCCACTAGGCATGAGGTGTTCATGTCCTTGTCATTGATGCACCGATGACTTGACTCTAGGGTAGGAGAGAGATGTCCTATCCCGTCCCTGACTTGATTATATGGTGTGTATTGGTAGACTCTGGCCACCTGGGGCGTATGGATGCATCCTAGACTTGTTTCTGTTTTCTGTATATGATATATGACTTGTTATCTCTGGTGACTGATGGTGTGTGCGATGCACGTCTTTCACAACCCCTGGGAGCTCATGACTCCAACCCTGAGAGGTATCCCCTCACCCTGTACTTGGTACCGAGGTCTCCCCTCCGTACACCCTGATTACTGGACTTGATATGATTTCTGATTTCTGGGCTCGTAGTGGATTTCTGTTACCCTTACACTTACCTGTATTACTTTCCTTAACTTTGACATATTTACATGACCTTGATATCACTTATCTTTCATTACTGTTACATTATACTTGTACCTTGACTCTGACCGGTTCGTATTTCTCTTCCTGTTCTTTATTCTATATTATTGCTTTGTTTCTGTTATATCTGTTCACTGAGCTCTCGTAGCTCAGCCGCATTTCTTTTCCTGCGGCAGGTACATTTAAGCTAGGAGCTGGGTTTAGCTTGGGATGAGAGCAACTTGTGTGAAGTTTAGACCTTGTCATTTTAGTGTGACCATTTGGATATTATTTCTGTTATGCCATTGTTGGCACTTGGATTTTTATTGTACTTCTTTTACGTCTGTCTTACATTTGACATGAGCCTTGTTGACTTATTTCCCGTTGATTTTATTATTAAGGCTTCCGCTATTTTATTTCTTGAATGCTTGTATCTGATATGAAACCATGTATTTGTGACATCTTTGCCCTTGTCGGGTTGGGGTGTTACAGTTAAAACGTTACAGAAGCAGTCAGTACAACAAATAACCAACATGTTAACATGAAAACTTTAACTTTTCTCTATTAAAGATTCAAGAAAAATCAAATTTATGGAACTAAAAGTCAAAGAATATGAACATCAGTAGCATTTTCATAAAAAATCAAACAGTATGATTAACACAATATTGTGTCAATTAAACAACACTTAATAACACGTTTGACACATATGATACATCACCAGGAAAGGAAACATACTCTTATGTCTCTTAAACATATGCAACAAGAAAATTAAACCACAATTACCAACATCTTTAACAACTTAACATTTATTTAACTACGACATGCACTGCTCCTTGTAGCAGTTACTATCAACTTCACCATACAAGCTTGATGATAGACCTGAAAGATTTCAAAAATAAACCATGTTTTTTTGGGTAAAAGGGATTCCACCCTGGCAAAATATATTAACCAAAAAAACCGTTTAAAGAACAATGGAATGTGGCTGAAACGCCACAATAACCTCAAAAATAAACCATGTTAGTGATGGCTTATTAAGAAATTCACGTAAAATCATATTCTGCAAAAGGAGAGAACAGAGTACCTTATATATTTTGAAGCACATCGAGAATACGCTGCAACTCATTGACAACAACTTCTATTTTCGATCGTTGGGGTGGGGAATCCATAGAGCATGATACTCCAATCTTGATAGTGGCAACCAAACATTCTTCCACTTTCTTTGCATTCGCTTCCGTACTTTGCAACACAATTGCATCATCATCAATAACATTAATTACATGATCTGGTAATGCCATGTAAGCAAATTTATGAAGGCTAAGATCTTCATTGAACATGTTGTCCGTTGGCTTTTTCCCGGTCATCACCTCTAGTAATAATATTCCAAAACTGTAGACGTCCCCACGACTTGTCATCTCGCTCCCGATACCATACTCTGCAAATTAAAATGAACAGTTAGTTTACCAAAGTGTAATCTGCAAGTACAAATATAAGCATCATGGAATACAAGAATCATATATTACCTGGAGGTGCATAACCAATTGTTCCTTTAACCCCGGTTGAGCTGTTTTGGTTTAAGTCTGTACCAAGTAGTCGAGCTAAGCCAAAGTCTCCAACATGAGCCACCATATCATCATCAAGTAGAATGTTACTTGGCTTCAAGTCACCGTGAACAATCGTTGTTTGGCAGCGATTGTGAAGATAATCAAGTGCAGTGGTAACATCTCTAAGAATATTTATTCTTTGAAGAAGGTTGAGTTTCGATGTATGTGCACTTGAATGAAGCCAATCGTGTACACTTCCATTGGGCATAAACTCGTAAACCAGCGCTTTAAAATCTTTGCCTTGGAAATCATTACTTGAACATGAAGTTATTATCTTCAAAAGATTACGGTGTCTAATATTACGCCATGCTTCACATTCTGCTATAAAGCTTTTGTGTGCTCCTCGACTTTGAAGATGTAGAACTTTAACTGCAACAGATCTATCATCATTAGAATCGAGGATTCCCTTATAAACAGAGCTGTGCCCACCCTCGCCAATCAAATTTGCAGTAGAGAACCCATCAGTAGCCTTGAGAAGCTGCTTGTATGAAACTTTCAAGAACCTTTCATTCCCTGAAGATTGAGACGGTTGACTATTGCGTTCCTTCTTACAGAAATGATACACACAACATAATGTGATGAGCAACATCGGTGCAATGACAATGACTAATATGAAGAAAGGATACCGTTTTTTCATTCTACCCATCTCTTTGCATTTGGGTATCTCAAGTGTAACCAAACCACCACAAAGCCTATTGTTCCCCGAAACCGAAAATAAACTTTCATTGGCAAACACTCCTACAACCGGCACTTCACCCTCAAAATCATTAAAAGATAGGTTCAAAAACTCTAAGGAAAACCGTTTATCGAAGAATTGGGGAATTTTTCCAGATAAATTATTTTGAGAAATGTCGAGTACCTCCAATCCTCTCAATGAACCTAATGAAGTTGGTATAATGCCATGAAATATGTTGCCACTTAGGTTTAACACTGTAAGGCTAATACATTCACCAAGGCTACTAGTAATGGTACCTGATAAATTATTATAAGAAAAATCGAGCTTGCTCAACAACTGGAGATTTTTAATCTCTGATGGAATTGAACCAGACAGGTTGTTTAGAGAAAGATTTAAAGTAATAGTTAGTGATGGAAGTTGAAGAATTTGTTTGGGTATTTTTCCAGTGAGTCTATTGTCTCCAAGGTTAAGCTCATTAATTTTTTTGAAATTCCCAAGGCTTGATGGAATATGGCCTTCTAATTTATTGGTTTCTAAATAAAGTTTAGTCAACAATGATAGGTTCCCAATGTCATCAGGGATAGGCCCTGAAAATTGATTGCTATCTAGACTAAGCCATTGTAGCTTTTGTAGTTTACCAATGGTAGTGGGGATTTTTCCTTTGAATCGATTATCTTCTAATATTAAAGTGGTCAAACCAACTAGACTACCTATACTTGAAGGTAGGCTTCCAAATAATTGATTGTCTGCTAAATGTAGGAAGCTAAGTTGATCAGAAAGATTACCTATAGATATCGGAAGCACTCCTATAAAGTTGCAATTATCAAGTTCCAACATTTCTAATTTGGTGCAGTTTTTCAAAGAATCAACGAACCTCATGTCATCAGCTTCTCCGCGTCCATGGAAGTTGTTATGATGTAAATTAATTTTATAAATATCTCTTAGTTTTGAAAAGTCAATAGTCAACTTCCCACTAAAATTGTTGTGACTCATTTCAAAATATCCTAATTTAGAACAATTAGAAAGAGAAGGTGGAAGAACTCCGGTCAGTTCGTTATTTCTTAACTGAAGCCACTCAAGATTTGGGAGCTGATTACCAATTTCTGAAGGAAGACTACCAGTGAGGTGATTATCATGTAAGGAAAAGGTATCTAGGAGTGAGAGGTTGAAAATGGAATGAGGGATGCTTCCATATAAGTTGCACTCACCACAGTAAAATACCGTCAACCTTTTCCAGTGACCCAAGGTATCTGGAATGCTCCCACCAATCGGGTTCCCAACAGCAGAGAACTCTTCCATTGATGTGAGATTCCCCAAGAAAGGTGGGATTCCACCTGTTAACTTATTTTCTTGAATTATAAGACGATAAAGTTTCGAGAGTAAACTCACCTCCTTGGGTATGCTTCCAGTTAGCTCATTTTGATTGAGCCAAAGGTCTTCGAGGTTAGAACAACCAAACAAGTTTGTTGGAATGACTCCACTGAATTTGTTTATGTTAAGATAAAGAAAACGTAGCCTAGATAGACGACCAAGTTCATGAGGAATGGTTCCTTGAAAGCTGTTGTTCGGGAGAGAAAGCTTTCGGAGGAAGCTGAGGTTTCCTACATGAGGAGACAACGAGCCTTCTAAGCCTTGCGAAACCAGGCGTAAAACAGTCACTCGTTTGTGCCGCTTTCCACATGAAATACCACTCCAGTCACAGAAGTGAAAGGAATGGTTCCACGTGGTTAGAACTTTGTAAGGATCATGGGTGATCATCGACTTAAATGACAACAACGCATGATAATCATTCTCATTACCACCATAGGAAGCGGAGACGGTGGCGGAAGTAAGACATGATATCGCGAGACAAGAAAAGAGAAAAGAAATAAGAGAGGAAGATGATAAGTGAATTATTGATTGTGGTGACTTCATTTATGGGAAATTTACTTAAAATTATGAGAACAAGTATTGGCTTTTTATACTCAGTTTTTGCATGTTATCACTTATCAGTTTGTAACATGCAAGTGTACAAGTGGTGAAATAAATAGTGTCCACAAATTCCTTATCATCGACCAAGACTTTTCATCGAGAATGTACCAACTAGTCAATGTTTTTATAGCAATTATTGGCCAAAAAAACACGTCTACAATATTAGCAAATAAGATTAATAGATTATAATACTTTGTTGTTAAGACACATATCTAGTATACAAGCTTCAAACTCAAAGAGACTATGATGATATTTTCTAATTTTTGGAAATTTACTCAAAATTATAAGAACAAGTATTGTAAGAACAAGTATTGGCTTTTACCCTTAGTTTTGCAAGTTAACGTTCGTGACATGCAACTTGGTCGTGAAATTAATGGCTTCTATAAATTCTTTATCATCCAGACCTTGACCAAGACATTTCATTCAGAATATACTAACCAATATTAGCCAATAACATTTATTTTCGAAAATTTTGACCTGACATCAAATCTCGAATGGGTACATCTGTATGTTTATATTCAGAGTATTTGCTCAGTTAATTTCCAAAGAAAATAATATAAATGGCACAAATGACTATTGTCAACTAAGTTGTGTCTGGGTACTTGGGTACATCCTTTGTATATTTGTATTCAGAGTAATTGCTCAGTCAATTTCCAAACAAGATAAAATTAATATCATAATTGACTGTTGTGACCAAGTGAAATGCTTTTGAAGTATGTCTCGTCTTTGTACTTGGCATATAGATTCAAGTGCATTCTCCTCAATTTTACAGTCTTCGTTTATTTTTGAAGAATTATGTTATAAGGAATGATATTGGATTAGATTCCTCTTCTGTAATGGTGGTAGGATTATAAGTTTTGGTTAATGGGTAATTATTTGTGCAGGATAATATAGTGATATGGGTCGGTTTGGTATTAATTTTGGAGGGAAGTGGTTGTTTGTCTCTTTTGGCCTGTCAGATCGTGGGTGGCCTGGGTCAAAGGGTAAAGGGTCGTTTATTATAGTTTGGACAGGGTCAGATGGGAAGATCTATATTGATTTTTCGTGGACTGGACCAGAGAAATTGTGGGCTGGACTATTAGCAAATAAATGTATATTGTGGATAAATGTATATATAGATAGATTATAATAACAAAAACTTTAGTATAAGCAATTATATTATATACTAAAAGGGGGAAGGGACACTTAACAAAGCATTGTAGTTGTTACAGTGGATGAAATAGTACCCGTTTGCAAATTAGTCCCTAAGGTGTAACTGTCATTGCAAGGTAGGTCCTTCGGGGACTAACGATGCAATGCGCCGAGGATTTTAAGGACTTTTTCAGCAAAAAAACACATTATTTCTAGAATTACTTTCCAAAAATAGTCCTTGGGTTAACAGTCATCATGTGCAACTTAGTCCCTAAGGTGTAAATGTTTTTGCATGCTAGGTCCTCTGGGACTAACGATGCAACGCGCCGAGAATTTTAGGGACTTTTTCTTTAAAAAACATATTATTTCCAGACTTAGTTTCCAAAAATAGTCCTTTGGTTTATCGATCTTTTTCAAATTTAGTCCTTAATGACTAACTTTCAAACAAGACTTAGCACCGCATTCCCGCAGCAACGCGTGGGTTCTCCCACTCGTATATAACTAAGATTATCATAAATTCCTTTATTATATTTTATTATTGAGACAGACATCTAGACAAACTTCGAACTCAAGATGCTGATAATTTCTAATTTTAACGTCTAACGTACGTGAAACGTAAATTGTGAAGAGAATGTCATCCACAAATTCCTTATCAGCTTAAGCAAGACTCATTAAATACGATTGATATCACAGAAGACTTTTAAGAAAACTTAGGATAGCTAGCTGGGAGACATATAACATCAATTATTCAGTAGTACAACTGCCATCACCTGTACATGGTCCTAACATTAATTATGCACCAAAGTAGCACAACTAGATTGACAATAACAAGTTTTTATGTTTAATCACAAAGACTTTTAAGAAGACTTGGGATATGGAAGACTACACTTATCTTGCATATAAAGTAGTTGCAAGTATAATTATAAAATGTAAAATGGCGTAAAAGATAAACACAACTTTTAATTTAGTAGTTTATCAAATAGAAGCGTTTAAACAAAATTCAAAAGCTAAACGCTCGTTGCTAAACACTATTTTTCAAAAACGTTCACCTAACACCATTTCTTATAAAGTTTCCTAAGCGCAATTATCAGATGTCCGAAACATGGATATATAGTTTCATAAAGTAGTAATAACCACAAACAATTAGTAGAAACTGTAGAAACTAAGGAGCAAACACTGATTAACTTGTGTTACTTGATAAGATAGTACGTCTGTAGAAGCAACACATATATACACAAAGTAGTGAGGTTGTTAGGATTAGGGATAGATAAACATAGGGCAAAAGGTGGAGGACCAGCAGCAGAAGCACCACAAACCCAGAACAAGTTCAGCAGCAAATTGAGATCAGAGCGTTTGGAGCAAATTATTGATATTTGATTATCTAATTATGAAGGTACTGATACAAGATACAACTCTTTATAAGAGTTAAAAGACCGACATACATATTCTTATTTCTTAAGCTACTTGACAAAACTAAAATTACCAAACTACCCTTAGGAGGTTGAAGTCAAAATATCTAACAATCTCCACCTTGAGTTCAACTCCTAAGTAACACCACATCTCTAATTTTGAGCAAATCCAAAACAGTGACGAAAATTACTCAAACGAACTGATGGTTGTAATTTTCCAACTTACAACCGAATTTCCAATGGTGAAAACATAAGGATCTTCTAACATCAAGATCCGCAACATAATCCAAATCCGAGTAGCCGGCAACCAAATTCACGTTCACCACCGTAAATGAGGCCGACATCACAGGTCCTGAGTTAAACTCCTCCGCCTGCTTCAAATCAAATTCAAAGTTCCAAACGCTAGCGATACTAGCCAAATTCAAATCAAACGATCGATTACCAAAAGCTATCCGAAACAAAATCGATCCAAAGCAAATGCCGATAACCTCAAAACGAACAATCAAATGTTAGCCGACAAATTCAAAATGGCCAACCGAACAAACAAATCGGCTTAAACGATCTTCACCGATGACAATCAAATTTAGGCAGCAAACTTCAAAAGCCCGACAAACGAAGATCCAAATTTCCAAACCGACAAATTCCAAATGATCGATTCAAATTCCAAACGACCCGATTATAACCAAGTCTCCAAACACCAAATCGGTCTTCAAATTTCAAACACCAAATTCAAATTCTTATGACCCACTTATATCATAAGGATCACTGCCAAACATTCAAACTTATTATCCAAGTATCAACCAAATTCAAGTTAATGAATAACTTGACGAACGGACTCTAATAATTCAAACGCCCCAAATATGATACTGATAATAACTAATGACCCACTTATCATATAAGAATTATGGTCCAAATTCCAAATAACAAACAAATACAGAGTGTACCTCTCATTTTCTACCACAATCCAATGAACTTCCACCAGACTCCACCAACTCCAAGCCAGATGATAATATTGACCAATCCAGCATACAACACCAGCATAATCAAACCAGCAGCCAACCCGTCAGAATGAGCACAGCTTGCCACCAGTCAGAACTAACAAACGCAAATCCCTATAGCATAACCAACGAAGGAACACCATATGTCATCGCGTACCAATAAGTAACAAGGCATATCACACCAGCCTAGCACGCCTAGAACAAGTGCAAACAGCCACACCATTCCACAAGCGGATCATGCTCCACCATACACCAATTTCTCATTATTAGCAACTGACCTACTAAGCCAAAGCCCCCATATTCAAACCCAAAAAACTAATCGATCCAAAACAAACAGAGATTATACAATCTCTACATAAACCGATCAATTCAACAAAAATTCTGACTATCCCTAATCCCAATCAACAAACACCTTCAACTTTTCAAATGAGCACAAGCAAAAATCGATTGAACAATAACAAAACAAACACACCTGATGTTTCCAACTAATCGAATCAGCAGCCACCAAAATAAACGAAAATCAAATGATGTCAAGAAATTATGTCTTGAAATCAACCAAAAAACTGAAATCGATTCACAACCCTCAATCAATTTTCAGCTTTCTTCAATCGATCAACCTGGCTCTTGATACCAATTTGTTAGGATTAGGGATAGATAAACATAGGGCAAAAGGTGGAGGACCAGCAGCAGAAGCACCACAAACCCAGAACAAGTTCAGCAGCAAATTGAGATCAGAGCGTTTGGAGCAAATTATTGATATTTGATTATCTAATTATGAAGGTACTGATACAATATACAAGATACAACTCTTTATAAGAGTTAAAAGACCGACATACGTATTCTTATTTCTTAAGCTACTTGACAAAACTAAAATTACCAAACTACCCTTAGGAGGTTGAAGTCAAAATATCTAACAATCTCCACCTTGAGTTCAACTCCTAAGTAACACCACATCTCTAATTTTGAGCAAATCCAAACAGTGACGAAAATTACTCAAACGAACTGATGGTTGTAATTTTCCAACTTACAACCGAATTTCCAATGGTGAAAACATAAGGATCTTCTAACATCAAGATCCGCAACATAATCCAAATCCGAGTAGCCGGCAACCAAATTCACGTTCACCACCGTAAATGAGGCCGACATCACAGGTCCTGAGTTAAACTCCTCCGCCTGCTTCAAATCAAATTCAAAGTTCCAAACGCTAGCGATACTAGCCAAATTCAAATCAAACGATCGATTACCAAAAGCTATCCGAAACAAAATCGATCCAAAGCAAATGCCGATAACCTCAAAACGAACAATCAAATGTTAGCGACAAATTCAAAATGGCCAACCGAACAAACAAATCGGCTTAAACGATCTTCACCGATGACAATCAAATTTAGGCAGCAAACTTCAAAAGCCCGACAAACGAAGATCCAAATTTCCAAACCGACAAATTCCAAATGATCGATTCAAATTCCAAACGACCCGATTATAACCAAGTCTCCAAACACCAAATCGGTCTTCAAATTTCAAACACCAAATTCAAATTCTTATGACCCACTTATATCATAAGGATCACTGCCAAACATTCAAACTTATTATCCAAGTATCAACCAAATTCAAGTTAATGAATAACTTGACGAACGGACTCTAATAATTCAAACGCCCCAAATATGATACTGATAATAACTAATGACCCACTTATCATATAAGAATTATGGTCCAAATTCCAAATAACAAACAAATACAGAGTGTACCTCTCATTTTCTACCACAATCCAATGAACTTCCACCAGACTCCACCAACTCCAAGCCAGATGATAATATTGACCAATCCAGCATACAACACCAGCATAATCAAACCAGCAGCCAACCCGTCAGAATGAGCACAGCTTGCCACCAGTCAGAACTAACAAACGCAAATCCCTATAGCATAACCAACGAAGGAACACCATATGTCATCGCGTACCAATAAGTAACAAGGCATATCACACCAGCCTAGCACGCCTAGAACAAGTGCAAACAGCCCACACCATTCCACAAGCGGATCATGCTCCACCATACACCAATTTCTCATTATTAGCAACTGATCTACTAAGCCAAAGCCCCCATATTCAAACCCAAAAAACTAATCGATCCAAAACAAACAGAGATTATACAATCTCTACATAAACCGATCAATTCAACAAAAATTCTGACTATCCCTAATCCCAATCAACAAACACCTTCAACTTTTCAAATGAGCACAAGCAAAAATCGATTGAACAATAACAAAACAAACACACCTGATGTTTCCAACTAATCGAATCAGCAGCCACCAAACATAAACGAAAATCAAATGATGTCAAGAAATTATGTCTTGAAATCAACCAAAAAACTGAAATCGATTCACAACCCTCAATCAATTTTCAGCTTTCTTCAATCGATCAACCTGGCTCTTGATACCAATTTGTTAGGATTAGGGATAGATAAACATAGGGCAAAAGGTGGAGGACCAGCAGCAGAAGCACCACAAACCCAGAACAAGTTCAGCAGCAAATTGAGATCAGAGCGTTTGGAGCAAATTATTGATATTTGATTATCTAATTATGAAGGTACTGATACAAGATACAACTCTTTATAAGAGTTAAAAGACCGACATACATATTCTTATTTCTTAAGCTACTTGACAAAACTAAAATTACCAAACTACCCTTAGGAGGTTGAAGTCAAAATATCTAACAATCTCCACCTTGAGTTCAACTCCTAAGTAACACCACATCTCTAATTTTGAGCAAATCCAAAACAGTGACGAAAATTACTCAAACGAACTGATGGTTGTAATTTTCCAACTTACAACCGAATTTCCAATGGTGAAAACATAAGGATCTTCTAACATCAAGATCCGCAACATAATCCAAATCCGAGTAGCCGGCAACCAAATTCACGTTCACCACCATAAATGAGGCCGACATCACAGGTCCTGAGTTAAAATCCTCCGCCTGCTTCAAATCAAATTCAAAGTTCCAAACGCTAGCGATACTAGTCAAATTCAAATCAAACGATCGATTACCAAAAGCTATCCGAAACAAAATCGATCCAAAGCAAATGCCGATAACCTCAAAACGAACAATCAAATGTTAGCCGACAAATTCAAAATGGCCAACCGAAAAAACAAATCGGCTTAAACGATCTTCACCGATGACAATCAAATTCAGGCAGCAAACTTCAAAAGCCCGACAAACGAAGATCCAAATTTCCAAACCGACAAATTCCAAATGATCGATTCAAATTCCAAACGACCCGATTATAACCAAGTCTCCAAACACCAAATCGGTCTTCAAATTTCAAACACCAAATTCAAATTCTTATGACCCACTTATATCATAAGGATCACTGTCAAACATTCAAACTTATTATCCAAGTATCAACCAAATTCAAGTTAATGAATAACTTGACGAACGGACTCTAATAATTCAAACGCCCCAAATATGATACTGATAATAACTAGTGACCCACTTATCATATAAGAATTATGGTCCAAATTCCAAATAACAAACAAATACAGAGTGTACCTCTCATTTTCTACCACAAGCCAATGAACTTCCACCAGACTCCACCAACTCCAAGCCAGATGATAATATTGACCAATCCAGCATACAACACCAGCATAATCAAACCAGCAGCCAACCCGTCAGAATGAGCACAGCTTGCCACCAGTCAGAACTAACAAACGCAAATCCCTATAGCATAACCAACGAAGGAATACCATATGTCATCGCGTACCAATAAGTAACAAGGCATATCACACCAGCCTAGCACGCCTAGAACAAGTGCAAACAGCCACACCATTCCACAAGCGGATCATGCTCCACCATACACCAATTTCTCATTATTAGCAACTGACCCACTAAGCCAAAGCCCCCATATTCAAACCCAAAAAACTAATCGATCCAAAACAAACAGAGATTATACAATCTCTACATAAACCGATCAATTCAACACAAATTCTGACTATCCCTAATCCCAATCAACAAACACCTTCAACTTTTCAAATGAGCACAAGCAAAAATCGATTGAACAATAACAAAACAAACACACCTGATGTTTCCAACTAATCGAATCAGCAGTTACCAAACACAAACGAAAATCAAATGATGTCAAGAAATTATATCTTGAAATCAACCAAAAAACTGAAATCGATTCACAACCCTCAATCAATTTTCAGCTTGCTTCAATCGATCAACCTGGATCTTGATACCAATTTACACTAATAGAATTTAGTTTGTTCCAATATAAATGAACAACTGATTTTTGCCAGTCTGAACGAATTAACAGAAAGTATCTTACCTTCAAGCCACTGCTAAAAACAGGTTCCTCAAACGAAGGAGCACTGCAACTATTTAAGTGATCATCTACCGGTGATGGTAACATACTTCCTGAGCGTTTATGCAAATATTGGGCTGCACCAACAATTTCCTGAACTCTATTCCTGAAATATGAAAATTTAATTAAGATGTTTAACTAAATGCCAACACATAGTCACTATTATACTATAATAAGACACTAGTGGAAATCAAACTTTCGCATGTAATACCTAGTATGAACTGCAGCTATTTCATCTTTGCCAAAACTATCTTCTTCGGCGCCAATACTATGCAAATATAAACAAGCAACATTGTTGCAGGGCTGATCAACAAAAAAAGATTGCTTTGCTACTTTTCATAGAGCGCTCGTCACAGGGTTTATATATCACATATAAGATGAATTCACTGTTCAAATGGTGTAACACGTACATGCTCTAATATACAGAAACAGCTTATTAAACCATAATGCAAAAGTTATCAGCTTATTTTAAATAAGTAAAAACACTTCCTATCAATCTTTTCACCTGTAGTTATTCGGAAAATGTGGCCATCTTGACGGATCACGTCTCGACAACGGAAACGTATGATGATCAAAATAATCTCTCCAATCCAACACACCATCATCAGCAACCAACATCTTACTCCCATACCCTTGAGAAGCAGCTGAACCAGCCTCACACCCATACTTTGGGCAGACTCGATAATGTTCAAAGAAGTAGAAGACTCAGAGCTGCCACTAGCCTTTGCAATAACTGCAATTCAATAACTGCAACTTGACCTTGTTGTCCTGCACTCAAGTGATGGTAAAAATTGGATTACTTCCTACATTTGACTATTAAAGGGTCAAAAAATAATACTATTAACAGCCTCTATTAACCGTATCAAAAGACTTGTAATGAAGACATCTTGGAGATAAAAAACTAACGAGGCTGTCGCAATTTTTGAAATGAAAACTGCTAGATTTGAATCGTTAAAGTCAAAAGATATGTAAGAAAAGAGTAAGCGAGTGTTTGGATGCACATCTAAAGTGATTATTTAGTTCAGAGTAAAAGCACAAGTATGATTATCAGATTTTCCATTATATTGCACAAATCCGATATATCAGCACAACAACTAATCGCAGTAACAAGCGTCACAACAGTTGGTCTAACCCCACTCCCCGCCATCTCCTCACACAATCCCAAACACTCTTCCGCACACCCATTCTGTCCATACCCTTTCGGCTTATGTGACATGTGATATGTGATATCACCGGTGATATCACGATATCACATGTGATATCACCGATGATATCACCTGTGATATCACAGGTGATATGTGATATATAAAAGCTTTTTATTGCATCTCACATTGATGATCAGAAACTGCTTATTATAAATCAAAATAAGCAAACTCCTAAATAACCTTTGTATGTAAACAAGCCAGGTCAACGAAAACATAAATATCTATTTAAACAAGCGAATATACATCATGCTAGCACCACATATCCAACGATCTACCTACAATCGCTATTTAAGCGCATTGAAATTAGCAGCTTAATTTAAGCAGATAAACAATCATCTACCTAGAATCGCTATTTAATTCCATAATTCTCAAATAAGCACGCAGCTTCCTATTTTACCTCAAATAAGCAATCTAACAACTTCCTAAAAAGCCTTTGTGAATGAAAACACCAATACCTATTCAAATCACACAATCCACATCATCCTAACAATACATAACTTGTGAATGAAATCGAAAGAAAAAGCAAAAATTAAAAAAAAAAAAAAAAAAAAAAAAAAAAAAAAAAAAAAAAAAAAAACTTATAAGCATAAACAACACCTTCAATCGGAGGTGTTTCCTTCATCCTTTTCGCCGGAGATTCCATTTTTTTCCGTTGAATTGATGAATTGATGAAATCGGATTGTAATTCCATTTTTTACTGATGAAATTGATGAATTGATGAATTGATGAAATCGGATTGTGATTCCATTTTTTCCGATGATCGGTTTTTTTTTTGTTGAGTAGTGTGTGTTTTTAGTGTGTGTTAGGTGAGAAAAATTATGAATCCAAGTGAGCTGTAGGTGGTGGGTGGTGGGTTGTGTTTTGTTGTAATTTTACTAATTTGCCCCTTCGTGTATTTTTTTAAATAGCAAGTAGATGATCTCAGCCATTGATCAAATCTAAATCAATGGATGGGAGTTGTCCCTTGGTATGTGAGGTTTTTATTGTTTGTAGAATAACTCCACTCAAATTCTAAAGCTAAACCCTTGTTGCTAAACACTTTTTTTTCAAAAAAGTTCGCCAAACACTGTTTCTTATTAAGTTTCCTAAGCGCAATTACCGATGTCCGAAACATGGATATATAGTTTCATAAAGTAGTAACAAATAACACCAATTAGTAGAAACAAAATCAATGAACGAATGTGAATGGCAACAACATATATAATAAGTAGATGATGCAATATATACGTGTGTTGTGTGTGTAAGTTTGGGGTTTACATGATCCACTACAAGAAAAAATGGCTTTAGTGGCGACAGGAAAATCTTTATTGCATATGTTTTCAACAATAATGGTACAAAAGAAAAGAAAGAAAAAGTTGTTTGACAACAATTGTAGAATCCCTATGTGGCGAATCTACTTCTACCAATGTATCAAGCATCCAAACTTCAGCTACACATCATCTCGAGCCTCAACGTAATCTTCATAATCTTCATCCCCCAGTCCCCTACATAAAAATAGTAAATTCAAAGCACATAAACAACCAATATAGAAGCAGCCACCAACCAGAAGCAATAAAACCAAAAACACATATATAGCTGCAGAACCAATATACTTGACTTTATATGTCCAACAAACTATCCCCAATAGTATTAGCTTAACATGATAATATAATGGCAACAAGGCATAAATTGTCATGGGCACAAAGGTTTGCAGCTGTTATCGGGATTTCGTGACAGATTCACTCACAAAAGGTCACAATTGTGACTTGTGATCCTCATGAGACATCCAAGAAATAAAAGAAAACTATGGTCCTAGCTTGTGGAATGTTTTAAAAGGGAAACCAGACTACCAACAGTACCTTTTATTGCTCTATGGACATCTATGAAATAAAAGAAAACTATGGTCCTTGTGGAACGTTTTAAAAGGGAAACCAGACTACCGACCATACTTTCATAAATATTAACTGAACTTGTAGTTAACATATCGGTGTCTACAAATTCCATTCGATTAAGTACCGACTATTGAACATACCTTCTATTTCTCTATGGACGTCTTTAATCATAAACTAATAACCTCTACATATCTAAAAGACGCTACCATTACTAGTATTAACAGTACCATTTCGACAAAAGAGCATATCATTTTAATCACCTAGGCATTGATAAATCAATATAAAGAATTATGTGCCAAAGATGCAGTAGTAGAAAATACCAATATTTCATCAGCCTTATCATTGATCATTGCTTTCTTTTTATTTGAATAGTGGGCTATCTTGAACCCTCCAATCGCCAACACTTCCTCTCCCTGTTTCCTTTTCAGTTTCAAATTATAGTTAACAGTTATAACCAAAGGAAAACATAAACTACACTAATATTTTCTCAATTGCCTTAAATGTAAAATATTAAAATCTCATCACACTTACCATGTTAATTACCCTTGCAACTGACTTCGCGCCAACACTACATAACAGCAGACATATATTCAACACTACATAACAGCAGACATAGATTCAGTTTTAAATGTAAACTTCACAATAACACTATATAGAGAAATAACAAGAGAAGCATGTACAAACAAGAGCAGCAGACATATATTTGGCATAAGACGATATCAGCTTTCCATGGCCACAGTGCCATGATTCATAAGGCAGAATATGACATAACATATTTTATTAGTTAGGTTTGTTCTAGATATATTAGGTGTCTTTATGCAATTGCTACCACTTCTTTTTCAGGCTTTACTAGCCTCCTAAGTAAATAGTAATTTCTAATTATCAATAGATCTTTCAAAAACCTCTAAGCCACCACGAGCTTAAATTCCAGGATCCTCATTCCAAAGTTACATACAGCAAAGAGAAAACTAGTTTGCAATGATATAAATGGATATATGAGCGATGTTACCTGAAAAGAATACCAAGTATGCAAAAAAATAATAATAATAAAATAAAAAAATTACCGAAACACAATTATTTCCTAAAAGATATACCAATGATCTATATAGCTTGAAAATCATTTTATATCATGTGTCAAAATATATAAGAATGACCCGAACTCCTTTTGACCCAATAACAAAACCAAACCTACCCGTCTGATTAAAAACATTAGCCGAGACCCGTACATGTGATAAATTTAGGGTGTGTTTGGAATATGGGTTTAAGAATAAGGAATGAGAATAAAATTAATAAATGACATTTGCTTTATAGATATGGGTTTTAAAACTGGGAATGAAACCTACAAGATAAGGCTTTGCCCAAACCCATCTAGCTTATTGGGTTTAAAAAGTCATACCCATTCCAATTCACTATGTTATCAAATCCAAACCTATAGTGATTCACGTCTACAAACCAAACACACCCCTAAAGGTGTGATATTGGGTCTAAAGGAGTATTGAGATGTCCAAGATATGGAAACAAGGGGATAGCAGCTAATGTTTCTTCCTAAGATCCAACAACCCAACTTGACGAATTCATAGTCTTTTAACATTTTCACAAATAATCTATTACATGTTTCAACACAGTTACAACAAAGGGTCTTACCTTTCCAGAACTGAAGGTATCAACAGTTCATGATAGGCCATCTGTTCTGAACAACGGTCTGGTCGCCTGCAAGTGGTTTCATTAGATTAGTGTGCTGCTGATGTTGTGAACCACATCGAAATAATGTGAATAATGTTAACAGCTTACCTTTTCATGCTCCTATGTTTAGCTGTTAATAAGCCTGCTACAACATATGATACAAACAAGAGGCTACTTTCCAATATCAACAGGATACTGGTTCATGATTCAAAAGAGCGATATAGCAAGAATCACTAATTAAAATAGAACTCCAATATTCACTCATTTAGCATAAACTAGGGTCAAAATTATCTTTTATGTTAAAATTTTGACCTTTAATTCTCTACATCGTCAAGACCAGCAGCCTCTCTTAGCATTGCCGAATGCATAAGTGAGCTCAAGAGCATCCAATCTCACATAATTAATCAAGACCTATGGCTCCACGAACACCAACAGACACCCTGGTGTTCTTTTATCTCTAATAGCCCATGATCTCCTATCTAGCAAGTCGAAAAATACGATATTTATCAAATTGGAAACTTTTTCTTAATTTATCAGGCCTTACCAGAGATCTTAGAACAACATCACCCTGCTACGAGCATACTAATATGATTTCCTAATCAAAAACAGTTTTTTCGGTCAATAGAATATATATACATAAAGAAGGAACAATAATTGCTACATGAATTTGCGAATTAACTAAAATTATAGAAACATATGTCAAAGACAAAATGCGAGTCGAAAAAGTACATTAAAACTTTGTAAGAGAATTTGCGTCAAAGACATATATCATTTTAATGTTAAGGCATGACATGTGTAATTCGCAAAGGACCGAGAGTGACACATTGACTACAAAACTCTTCAGTAAGTAAATCTATAAGAATTCTAGTGGATTCAAATAAATAAAATGAAAACAACTAACAAATAGCTAATTGCAAGTTTAATAGCATCGCATTCTTCCAAGACATTTCAAAACAAATTCTAGAAACCTGTTATACTCATCTTGTATACATATATCCTATGCGGGTCTATCATTTGAGACACTATGAACAATAATTCCTAGTCATCCTATAAAACCTGTTTTTCAGTTTCAACATAGTTAAGACACCCTCATCTTATGACCAACATCATCATATATATCCCTACTTAATTATTATTATAAGCCAAAAAATAAACTCGGTAGCAACGGTGGTGGAGATGAACGGCTGTGAAGATCCAAACTCAACTGAGCAACCTGATTCCATGTCTTCAAGTTCATTTCACTAATCTGTTTATAAATCAGAGTGACCATGAAATAATTTTCATTATTTCATAGTTAAATTTTATTTCTCCCCTAATCGATTTATTACTGACCATAATCAACTACATACCCCATCACCCAGTTAGTTTAGTACCCCTTCTGCTCCCTGCTCCAACGGTTGGCTACATTTTCTGCCATCACCCAACCTGATGGACAAGTACTCAGGTGTTACTATTGCATATTATTAGATACTCTACTAATAAAACTGATCTTGACTTTACTAGCATTACTTCCATTGGTTGAACAGAACCAATCATCATATATACTTGAGCATAGGCATTTAAAACAATGTTACATTCAGAGACATCATATAACCTATAATCAATTGATTCGCTAAAACAATTAACAATGAAATAAGCACATAAAACAAAAAACAAATACAAATTGTTACAACAATTTCGAATGAGTAGTATCATAAAACACAACAAAACATACTCGACCCTAGCGGTCGTTAAATCTAAATGTCACCACAAACAACACATGCATCACGAAATAACACAAACAACAAAACACACTCGACCCTAGCGGTCTTAAATAGTTTTAACTAGTTTTTAATTCATAAAAAATTATTAAAAAGTCAAAAAAATATTTTTCTTTTTCCAAAAATTTTCTTTTATCAGTTTTAATATAGAAAAATTATTTTTATATTTTTAGGTTATAAATTTTAAAAATTCACTTTTATTTACGTTTTATAATTCGTCGCGTAACGTTTTTAAATTCAATTTTCGTTCTTAGATTTTCATGCTTAGCTTAATTGTTTCATTAGCATAATTAGTTATTTCTTTTATACATTTCATTGCTTGTAGTATAAAAACACCAATCAATCACTCTTTTCACTTACATTCACCACACAATTCGACAACGTTAACGACAACTCGATATTCGACCTTCGTTGGGACACGACCCGGGGAAAACGCATACGTTGCTTTTTCCTTTGGAAATATAAAATAACGAATCAAAAAATGGCGCCGCTGCCGAGGAAGTTATCGTTTTCATTTGTAAATATTTTAGATAAAAACCCAAAAAGATTTTCTCTTCAAAATTTATTTTCCTTTTTCCTTTCTGATTTTCCATGTTTCTAAAAAAATCCAAAAATAATCTTCTTATCTTCTCATCCATTTGATTCTTCTTCTTTAACCCTCTAAACCGTATAATTCTATCTCTTTCTCCCTCTCATGTTTAATTCTTATTATAATTCTTCATCATTTTTTACCACAACCGTCGAAGATGATGGAACGAAAAGCATGGAAGAATTGTTATTTGAGGAGCAGAGGCGGATTATAATAGCTTTATATTGTAAACATGACATCAATGACTCTTCGAGTGGCAATCCCACTCCGTCTTCTGAATCTATCCTCCCCGACTCTTCCCATCCTTCCCTCACACCGGTTGAGGAAAGTGACTCCGTTTTGGAAGAGGTCGATACTTCTCTTGCTAATAATAATTCCGATTCGACGATGGTTGATGACTCTACTTTTGATTCGGAGGGAGATAATCATTTCCTTGAAAGGTTATTGAATGAAGAACCATTATCTTCCCTCCCTCCGATGAGCAATGAAGTTGTTGATGAGTCCGCTAATGATAATGATGAGATGTTCTCCGATTCCGACGATGAAAGTGATTTTCAATCTTATGGAGATTCCCTTGACATTTCCGAGATTACTTCCGGAATTTTCTCTAACCCTCTTTTTGAATTCAATAATGAGTATACTTCTTGCAAACTTAATCCTCTTTTCGATGGAGGGTTAGAGGATGTTGAGGGCGAGGAGGATCTTCTTTCTAATCTTGATGAGCCCATACCGGAACTCACAGATCCTCCTCGTATTCTCGAATCTCTTCATGAGGAGTTCTCAGAAGAACTCACTCATATCATACCTCCTCCAGAGTATGATTATTTTGTTATTGAAGAAGATCCTGACCCGGGGGGAGATGTACTCTATCATGAGAGTTTACTTGTCGATGATATCCTCCCGACTCTCCCGCCCGAGGTCTTTGTTGATTATAACCATAAGAGCTTCAATGTTGATATTCAAGATCAGAAAAATGGTAATCTTGAGGATGAAGAATGGATCTTCATTGTGATTAAGATCCTTCTCCCTTTATTCACCTACTCGGTGACTTCTCCTCTCTTTTCACTCCTTTGGGAGTGAAGATACAATCTTTGACCCCGGCATCTCTCTTTCTTTTAAGCCGCGGGTATCTCATCGGAGTGGAACTTTCATATGCTTCAGTGTTTATCCAAACATTTTGAACGAAAGTCCGATTGAGATTTTCTTTTCCACATGCTCCCCCAAGGACAAATAAATTCGGGGCGAGTCTAAGCTATACGACTCGATAAAAAAAACAAGCGCTTCGTGGGAGGCACCCCATGCTTATCCTTCTATCTTCTTATCTATTTTCTAATAAAGTGACATGAGGAGGATTCCCTTCTCCATTTCTTGTGTTTCGTGTTTTCTGTGATGTGTCCAGGAATGCCCGATGATGAAGACTCTCGTGCTCGTAGTTTCCTTCACGCTACTCGAGTTTCATCATTCGCTGCTTATCAATATCCTAAAATCTTATCGTTTTACGTTTATCTTTGGCATAATTAATAAACGGCCTTAGATTTATGTAGGAGAACCCTTACCTTTAAGACATTGAGGACAATGTCTCGTTTTAGTCTGGGGGGGGTAATCTGTCGATTTGATTTTTGCCTTGCATTTTTGCCGTTTACTCATGCAATCCCGTTTTTCCTCCAAAATTGAAAAAATCAAAAAAATGATAAAAATTTTAAAATTTTTTGCAAAAATATAATAAATTTTGACATTTTTGTTGACTTTCCGCTGGTGAGGGTAGGAATAAAATTCTGACTTGACCGGGCGTGTTGAGCCCTAGCTTGTCCCCTTAACCATTTATAATCTATAAGCTCGTGCTAGTCTTTTACACAAGGAGCTATAAAATGCGAATTCTTTTTAAGAGTTTGCAAGTTCCCGTATTTGACTTTATATATGCATGGCTTGATAATTTGGCTAAGCATTCGCGGATCTTATTATTTAAGATTTTAAATTTGCGAAGAACGAGAAATGATAGAGTTGTTTATAAGTTAGATTGCTAAACGTGGAGTAGTTGGATCTCTTTAAAGCTCATCAAAGTTACTTGTGGCTTTTTGTTCCCATAAGCTTGTTTCACTCAAAAATAGTAATCTAGGAATAATTAAAGGTATTTTGGTTTTGGCGATAATTAGTTTTTATTTCTTCCTTAGAGAATTCTTGCTTATGAAAGTTGGGTACACATCAAGGTACTGTCAGTGTTACGGTGTAATAGACTATTCCATCTTGCCGGCTCGCAACCGATGTTGGGATTGTTATAAAAGCCGTAGGACTTGGGGTTTGGCAACACAAATAATTAATGATAATGAATAATAATAATAATAATAATAATAATCCAAAGCCATAAAAAGTTTTCTACATCTTGCCGGTTCGCATCCGATGTTGTAGACTTCTAATAAAGGCAGAGGAAAAATTCCAAGGTCATAATAGACTATCACATCTTGCCGGTTCGCAGCCGATATTGTGATTGTTATAAAGGGCCAAGGATTAAATACGTTAATGTGCTTAAATAATGTTAAAAATGCCAAACTTCGACTCCGGGGATATCCTAATAAAAGCTTCTGTCTCTGGACTCGTAGATGAGTTGTTTCGGTCGTATATAAAAGGGATATCCTCAAAATCATGTTAAATCAGAGACCTTGATGTGGACCTCATTTTTGTATGCAACGGTTTTCGAGGGAAGGTTTGGAAACTACTTAGCATCTAAACTAGGTATCTTTATCGGATTAAAACTTATCGAAACGAGAATTTGAAGAAATTCATTTCTCACCAAAAATAAAATAAATAGAGGAAAATAGAAATTTGGGAACAAGGAGTCCACAATTAGCTTTCTGGGTAGTGTCGGCAATCTAACTTGTAAATAACAATGATTTCGTTTTTAAGCTTAGTTTGGGGACTCGTGAAAAATCAGGAACGACGAATTTTATCCGTATGGTCACTTCTTCATGAGTCGTGTTTCCTACTCGAAGACCCTAAAAGTTATCGCTAGATAATGATTGTCAACAAAGCCGTCACATGATTATGAGAAAAATACAAAAATAGAATAAAAGGAAAAATGAGGAGTTTTTAGAACTTAAGATTTCTTGATCTCTTTTGAAAATTTTGCTACTTTTTAAAGTTAGTAAAAAGAGATTGGAAATTTTCGGTTTCAAAAACGTGTTTTTATAACATTGCGTGAGGACACAGCAATATCTTAGTCTGGGGGATTTTTGGTATGTGCTTAAACACATACCATTTCTCGACCAAAACTGGACCCAAATAAACCAAAAACCCGACCAAAATGCCAAATATATTGTGTTTTTGTGTTTTTACATATGCAGGCACGGATATCGAAGAAAAGGACAAAAACAAGCAAAAACCGAGAAAACGAGCACGAGATATGGAAGTGATATTTATAGCCGATTCCGGGAAACAAAAAGTCAAAGTCAACCCTTGAAGTTTCATCATTTGACAAGATTGACCCTTGATAGTATTTTGGAGAATATGGCAAGATCAGTCCCTGAGATTCCAAGTAATACACATTTGGTCCTTATGATAAATCCTAAACCACACCTATATCCGGATTTAACTCTAACCGAAAATCCAATCCATATTAAATCCCAAAGCCCATCACCACATTAACCCACGACCCAATCTATTAAATAAAACCCGGATCATCCCAAAACCCACACTACCCGATCCACACCCAAACAAATAACCCGGTCAAAGGTTTATTAAAGCTCGGTCAAACAAAGATAAAAAAAAATAATAACACACCCGCGCCCCAATTCTTACCTTACCCAGAAAAACAACTGTTCCCTACGAACCCTAATTATTTACCATACAAAATTACTATAATTAAGGGCAATCATGTCAAATCATTGGGCTTTTAGAAGTGTCAGGAGTGTCAGAAAGGGCAGAGACGCACGAATGGGGTACGTGGCAAGCCCTTATTGGACGAGACACCTCAGAGGATTTGATCATACGGCTGAAAAGATTTGGGATTTGATCAAGGGTTGGAAATGGATCAAAAGAAACACAATGGCACACGGATTGATGACTTGGCATCCATCTCTTCAGGCTATAAATTGAGACCCTCTTTCCACAGAAATAGTGTTAGGTTTTTTAGGTTTAGGAGTAGGATAAATTAGGCTTATTACTCTGCTTATTTGTATTTTCATTTTAAGTTTTCAATCAGTTGTACTCAGTTTTTAGTATTAATGGAAGTCAAACTTTTGGTCAAAATTACTGTTACTCTGCTTATCAGCTTATTTCTGGTACTTTTCTTTCTTTTTAAGCTTAATTGATCTTAATGAGATTCAGTAATGATAGTTTATTGGTTATTATCAGCTTAATCATGTTTTTGTTCAAAATTCTCATTTAAGTCAATTCTAGTATAAACTGCTTAATTCTGTTTCAGTGCTCATTTTTAATTCAGGATTGCTTATTAATTATTGTATTAGTAATGTGATCAGTAGTCAAGAAAATTTTTAGGTTTGTTTGTAGTTCAATAGTTTAATATTGCAATAGTAGATTTCATAGGTTGTGTTTGGAATTAAGGCTGATATAGAAGGACAACTGATCATCAAGTGTTGACACTGTTATATTGCATTCTTATTATTGATAATCTAGTGTATCAGTAGGATTCAGCACAATTTAAGTGGCTATAAGGCCTTTTGAGGTTTTTGAATTTACTAGAGCACTTCTAAGATCTAGACTGCCTCAATAAGCTTAGCAATAAGCTGAGCTTAATTAGAGTTCCACTTTGGCATATCTAGGTGCATTTGAGTAGTTTAAGATAGTTCCTAAAGTTTAGTTTGCACTAGAGTAGTTTTGCACTAAGTTTGCGCCAAAAATAGTGAACTGCTGCACAAAAAGTTATGCAGACATAGTTGTTATAGCTGCTGATCTGGAGTGGATTGTAGCTTATTTAATTAAGCTGAGGTTCTCAATTTTGGTTTTTAGTTAGTCCACATAGCTAGCTTGAAGCTCATAATCTGGGATCCACATTTAGAGCTTATTTGGATAGCTTTTTCTAGGTCTGAAATACACTTCATCAGGACTGCTAATTTGCTTGTTCCATTTTCAGTTAAATAGCACTTTTCTAGGCTTAATTTAGATAAGCAAATGAAGTTGAAAATTGGAATTTGAAGTACTTTTGGGTAGCTAGTAGTTCTGAGAAAGTTTTGCCCCCATAAGATTCCATCTTACTGCTTATTGGGACTGCTTATCTAGGCTCCAAAGTTGGCTGTTTAGCCCACACTTCTGTCTCATCATTGTGACTATTCTAGTGCTTTTCTGCTTATTCTGGATGTTTGTGTGTGCTTATTAAGTTGTTTCTAGTTTGTTTTAGTTAGTTGAATAGTTTTTGATCAGTAGATTAAATTTTGGTTCAGTTTAGCTTATCTTTGGCTTATTTCCAACTGCTTATTTCAACTAATCTGCTTATTAGGGTTTATTCAGCTTCTGAATTTATTTTTCTTAGATTAAAAATTTAATTTTAGCTTTACTCAAATTTTTCCAGATTTTTCCAAACTGTTTTACTATTTTTAAATCATTTAAATAGTTTTAATTAGTTTTTAATTCATAAAAAATTATTAAAAAGTCAAAAAAATATTTTTCTTTTTCCAAAAATTTTCTTTTATCAGTTTTAATATAGGAAAATTATTTTTATATTTTTAGGTTTTAAATTTTAAAAATTCACTTTTATTTACGTTTTATAATTCGTCGTGTAACGTTTTTAAATTCAATTTTCGTTCTTAGATTTTCATGCTTAGCTTAATTGTTTCATTAGCATAATTAGTTATTTCTTTTATACATTTCATTGCTTGTAGTATAAAAACACCAATCAATCACACTTTTCACTTACATTCACCACACAATTTGACAACGTTAACGACAACTCGATATTCGACTTTCGTTGGGACACGACCGGGGAAAACGCATACGTTGCTTTTTCCTTTGGAAATATAAAATAACGAATAAAAAAATGGCGCCGTTGCCGGGGAAGTTATCGTTTTCATTTGTAAATATTTTTAGATAAAAACCCAAAAAGATTTTCTCTTCAAAATTTATTTTCCTTTTTCCTTTCTGATTTTCCATGTTTCTAAAAAAATCCAAAAATAATCTTCTTATCTTCTCATCCATTTGATTCTTCTTCTTTAACCCTCTAAACCGTATAATTCTATCTCTTTCTCCCTCTCATGTTTAATTCTTATTATAATTCTTCATCATTTTTTACCACAACCGTCGAAGATGATGGAACGAAAAGCATGGAAGAATTGTTATTTGAGGAGCAGAGGCGGATTATAATAGCTTTATATTGTAAACATGACATCAATGACTCTTCGAGTGGCAATCCCACTCTGTCTTCTGAATCTATCCTCCCCGACTCTTCCCATCCTTCCCTCACACCAGTTGAGGAAAGTGACTCCGTTTTGGAAGAGGTCGATACTTCTCTTGCTAATAATAATTCCGATTCGATGATGGTTGATGACTCTACTTTTGATTCGGAGGGAGATAATCGTTTCCTTGAAAGGTTATTGAATGAAGAACCATTATCTTCCCTCCCTCCGATGAGCAATGAAGTTGTTGATGAGTCCGCTAATGATAATGATGAGATGTTCTCCGATTCCGACGATGAAAGTGATTTTCAATCTTATGGAGATTCCCTTGACGTTTCCGAGATTACTTCCGGAATTTTCTCTAACCCTCTTTTTGAATTCAATAATGAGTATACTTCTTGCAAACTTAATCCTCTTTTCGATGGAGGGTTAGAGGATGTTGAGGGCGAGGAGGATCTTCTTTCTAATCTTGATGAGCCCATACCGGAACTCACAGATCCTCCTCGTATTCTCGAATCTCTTCATGAGGAGTTCTCAGAAGAACTCACTCATATCATACCTCCTCCGGAGTATGATTATTTTGTTATTGAAGAAGATCCTGACCCGGGGGGAGATGTACTCTATCATGAGAGTTTACTTGTCGATGATATCCTCCCGACTCTCCCGCCCGAGGTCTTTGTTGATTATAACCATAAGAGCTTCAATGTTGATATTCAAGATCAGAAAAATGGTAATCTTGAGGATGAAGAATGGATCTTCATTGTGATTAAGATCCTTCTCCCTTTATTCACCTACTCGGTGACTTCTCCTCTCTTTCACTCCTTTGGGAGTGAAGATACAATCTTTGACCCCGGCATCTCTCTTTCTTTTAAGCCGCGGGTATCTCATCGGAGTGGAACTTTCATATGCTTCAGTGTTTATCCAAACATTTTGAACGAAAGTCCGATTGAGATTTTCTTTTCCACATGCTCCCCCAAGGACAAATAAATTCGGGGCGAGTCTAAGCTATACGACTCGATAAAAAAAACAAGCGCTTCGTGGGAGGCACCCCATGCTTATCCTTCTATCTTCTTATCTATTTTCTAATAAAGTGACATGAGGAGGATTCCCTTCTCCATTTCTTGTGTTTCGTGTTTTCTGTGATGTGTCCAGGAATGCCCGATGATGAAGACTCTCGTGCTCGTAGTTTCCTTCACGCTACTCGAGTTTCATCATTCGCTGCTTATCAATATCCTAAAATCTTATCGTTTTACGTTTATCTTTGGCATAATTAATAAACGGCCTTAGATTTATGCAGGAGAACCCTTACCTTTAAGACATTGAGGACAATGTCTCGTTTTAGTCTGGGGGGGGGGGGGGGTAATCTGTCGATTTGATTTTTGCCTTGCATTTTTGCCGTTTACTCATGCAATCCCGTTTTTCCTCCAAAATTGAAAAAATCAAAAAAATGATAAAAATTTTAAAATTTTTTGCAAAAATATAATAAATTTTGACATTTTTGTTGACTTTCCGCTGGTGAGGGTAGGAATAAAATTCTGACTTGACCGGGCGTGTTGAGCCCTAGCTTGTCCCCTTAACCATTTATAATCTATAAGCTCGTGCTAGTCTTTTACACAAGGAGCTATAAAATGCGAATTCTTTTTAAGAGTTTGCAAGTTCCCGTATTTGACTTTATATATGCATGGCTTGATTATTTGGCTAAGCATTCGCGGATCTTATTATTTAAGATTTTAAATTTGCGAAGAACGAGAAATGATAGAGTTGTTTATAAGTTAGATTGCTAAACGTGGAGTAGTTGGATCTCTTTAAAGCTCATCAAAGTTACTTGTGGCTTTTTGTTCCCATAAGCTTGTTTCACTCAAAAATAGTAATCTAGGAATAATTAAAGGTATTTTGGTTTTGGCGATAATTAGTTTTTATTTCTTCCTTAGAGAATTCTTGCTTATGAAAGTTGGGTACACATCAAGGTACTGTCAGTGTTACGGTGTAATAGACTATTCCATCTTGCCGGCTCGCAACCGATGTTGGGATTGTTATAAAAGCCGTAGGACTTGGGGTTTGGCAACACAAATAATTAATGATAATGAATAATAATAATAATAATAATAATAATCCAAAGCCATAAAAAGTTTTCTACATCTTGCCGGTTCGCATCCGATGTTGTAGACTTCTAATAAAGGCAGAGGAAAAATTCCAAGGTCATAATAGACTATCACATCTTGCCGGTTCGCAGCCGATATTGTGATTGTTATAAAGGGCCAAGGATTAAATACGTTAATGTGCTTAAATAATGTTAAAAATGCCAAACTTCGACTCCGGGGATATCCTAATAAAAGCTTCTGTCTCTGGACTCGTAGATGAGTTGTTTCGGTCGTATATAAAAGGGATATCCTCAAAATCATGTTAAATCAGAGACCTTGATGTGGACCTCATTTTTGTATGCAACGGTTTTCGAGGGAAGGTTTGGAAACTACTTAGCATCTAAACTAGGTATCTTTATCGGATTAAAACTTATCGAAACGAGAATTTGAAGAAATTCATTTCTCACCAAAAATAAAATAAATAGAGGAAAATAGAAATTTGGGAACAAGGAGTCCACAATTAGCTTTCTGGGTAGTGTCGGCAATCTAACTTGTAAATAACAATGATTTCGTTTTTAAGCTTAGTTTGGGGACTCGTGAAAAATCAGGAACGACGAATTTTATCCGTATGGTCACTTCTTCATGAGTCGTGTTTCCTACTCGAAGACCCTAAAAAGTTATCGCTAGATAATGATTGTCAACAAAGCCGTCACATGATTATGAGAAAAATACAAAAATAGAATAAAAGGAAAAATGAGGAGTTTTTAGAACTTAAGATTTCTTGATCTCTTTTGAAAATTTTGCTACTTTTTAAAGTTAGTAAAAAGAGATTGGAAATTTTCGGTTTCAAAAACGTGTTTTTATAACATTGCGTGAGGACACAGCAATATCTTAGTCTGGGGGATTTTTGGTATGTGCTTAAACACATACCATTTCTCGACCAAAACTGGACCCAAATAAACCAAAAACCCGACCAAAATGCCAAATATATTGTGTTTTTGTGTTTTTACATATGCAGGCACGGATATCGAAGAAAAGGACAAAAACAAGCAAAAACCGGGAAAACGAGCACGAGATATGGAAGTGATATTTATAGCCGATGCCGGGAAACAAAAAGTCAAAGTCAACCCTTGAAGTTTCATCATTTGACAAGATTGACCCTTGATAGTATTTTGAAGAATATGGCAAGATCAGTCCCTGAGATTCCAAGTAATACACATTTGGTCCTTATGATAAATCCTAAACTACACCTATATCCGGATTTAACTCTAACCGAAAATCCAATCCATATTAAATCCCAAAGCCCATCACCACATTAACCCACGACCCAATCTATTAAATAAAACCCGGATCATCCCAAAACCCACACTACCCGATCCACACCCAAACAAATAACCCGGTCAAAGGTTTATTAAAGCTCGGTCAAACAAAGATAAAAAAAAATAATAACACACCCGCGCCCCAATTCTTACCTTACCCAGAAAAACAACTGTTCCCTACGAACCCTAATTATTTACCATACAAAATTACTATAATTAAGGGCAATCATGTCAAATCATTGGGCTTTTAGAAGTGTCAGGAGTGTCAGAAAGGGCAGAGACGCACGAATGGGGTACGTGGCAAGCCCTTATTGGACGAGACACCTCAGAGGATTTGATCATACGGCTGAAAAGATTTGGGATTTGATCAAGGGTTGGAAATGGATCAAAAGAAACACAATGGCACACGGATTGATGACTTGGCATCCATCTCTTCAGGCTATAAATTGAGACCCTCTTTCCACAAAAATAGTGTTAGGTTTTTTAGGTTTAGGAGTAGGATAAATTAGGCTTATTACTCTGCTTATTTGTATTTTCATTTTAAGTTTTCAATCAGTTGTACTCAGTTTTTAGTATTAATGGAAGTCAAACTTTTGGTCAAAATTACTGTTACTCTGCTTATCAGCTTATTTCTGGTACTTTTCTTTCTTTTTAAGCTTAATTGATCTTAATGAGATTCAGTAATGATAGTTTATTGGTTATTATCAGCTTAATCATGTTTTTGTTCAAAATTCTCATTTAAGTCAATTCTAGTATAAACTGCTTAATTCTGTTTCAGTGCTCATTTTTAATTCAGGATTGCTTATTAATTATTGTATTAGTAATGTGATCAGTAGTCAAGAAAATTTTTAGGTTTGTTTGTAGTTCAATAGTTTAATATTGCAATAGTAGATTTCATAGGTTGTGTTTGGAATTAAGGCTGATATAGAAGGACAACTGATCATCAAGTGTTGACACTGTTATATTGCATTCTTATTATTGATAATCTAGTGTATCAGTAGGATTCAGCACAATTTAAGTGGCTATAAGGCCTTTTGAGGTTTTTGAATTTACTAGAGCACTTCTAAGATCTAGACTGCCTCAATAAGCTCAGCAATAAGCTGAGCTTAATTAGAGTTCCACTTTGGCATATCTAGGTGCATTTGAGTAGTTTAAGATAGTTCCTAAAGTTTAGTTTGCACTAGAGTAGTTTTGCACTAAGTTTGCGCCAAAAATAGTGAACTGCTGCACAAAAAGTTATGCAGACATAGTTGTTATAGCTGCTGATCTGGAGTGGATTGTAGCTTATTTAATTAAGCTGAGGTTCTCAATTTTGGTTTTTAGTTAGTCCACATAGCTAGCTTGAAGCTCATAATCTGGGATCCACATTTAGAGCTTATTTGGATAGCTTTTTCTAGGTCTGAAATACCCTTCATCAGGACTGCTAATTTGCTTGTTCCATTTTCAGTCAAATAGCACTTTTCTAGGCTTAATTTAGATAAGCAAATGAAGTTGAAAATTGGAATTTGAAGTACTTTTGGGTAGCTAGTAGTTCTGAGAAAGTTTTGCCCCCATAAGATTCCATCTTACTGCTTATTGGGACTGCTTATCTAGGCTCCAAAGTTGGCTGTTTAGCCCACACTTCTGTCTCATCATTGTGACTATTCTAGTGCTTTTCTGCTTATTCTGGATGTTTGTGTGTGCTTATTAAGTTGTTTCTAGTTTGTTTTAGTTAGTTGAATAGTTTTTGATCAGTAGATTAAATTTTGGTTCAGTTTAGCTTATCTTTGGCTTATTTCCAACTGCTTATTTCAACTGTTCTGCTTATTAGGGTTTATTCAGCTTCTGAATTTATTTTTCTTAGATTAAAATTTTAATTTTAGCTTTACTCAAATTTTTCCAGATTTTTCCAAACTGTTTTACTATTTTTAAATCATTTAAATAGTTTTAATTAGTTTTTAATTCATAAAAAATTATTAAAAAGTCAAAAAAATATTTTTCTTTTTCCAAAAATTTTCTTTTATCAGTTTTAATATAGGAAAATTATTTTTATATTTTTAGGTTTTAAATTTTAAAAATTCACTTTTATTTACGTTTTATAATTCGTCGCGTAACGTTTTTAAATTCAATTTTCGTTCTTAGATTTTCATGCTTAGCTTAATTGTTTCATTAGCATAATTAGTTATTTCTTTTATACATTTCATTGCTTGTAGTATAAAAACACCAATCAATCACTCTTTTCACTTACATTCACCACACAATTCGACAACGTTAACGACAACTCGATATTCGACCTTCGTTGGGACACGACCCGGGGAAAACGCATACGTTGCTTTTTCCTTTGGAAATATAAAATAACGAATCACCGCCACCATCACCGTTATTACGCCGCCACCACTGTCAACATCAATAGATTCCGCCACCAACACCACCGGTTCTCTCTAAATCCGGTGTTGTTTGAGTTTCGGTGGTTTCATTGATGTTTATGTGGTCTCGAAGGTGTTTTTGGTGATGTTTTACTGTGGTGTTTTGGTAGGATATATCTGGATAACGTGTTTGGAATTGTTTGTTGGTCTTCTATATATTTGGTGTGTTCAAATCTGTTAAGATCTATATCTAATTTTGTGGTTTCTTGGTTTGAAACTGTTGCCTGATTTGTTAAGTGTGTTTATGGTGGTCTTGGTTTGTTTTTGGTTGTTTGGTTGTCGGATATGTGTAATCTTGCTAAACAACTAATGTTGTTCGGCTCGTATGCTGCTAAGTTTCCCAGTTTTTATCTTTAGTGGTTTTATAAACTACTATGTTTCGAGATCATCACATATTTTCATATTTTTCATATTTGTTTGTGGATTTATGGTGTTGATAAGTATTTTTTTTGGATCTATGATATATGTTTTAGTTTGATTTTGCGTACTTTGGTTACGGTGGTTCTTCATATCTATTTAGTTGCCTAATTGTGATGGTTTTAATGTTTAGTGGTTTGGAAAATTGTGGCTTTGACATTTTTTTATAGGTTGTCTTTGACATCATTAATGTAGATCTACCAAGTTTTTGGTGGATTCGGTTTTATGTGTTTGTATGTATATTATTATAAAGCTACCAATATTATTTTTTAGGCTGATTTGTGAACTACAAGATATGGCTCAAACTGTGTACATTTTGAGGTTGTTTTGTGAAATACTTTGGTGGTTATAGTCTCGGTTGGTGTGTTTTGTTGGTGGTTGTATGATAGTTGTTTCTGGTTGTGGGTAGCGTTGGTGGTTTTCAATGGGTTATCCATGAGGTTGTTGCACAATACGTGTTAGTCGGTAGTAATGCTGAAATCTGGTTGTGTGTTTAGAAATGATGCTTTTTGGGTTTGTTGTGTATGGTTATGATGAATATGGGGGCAGTTAACGAAGTTGTATCTAAGAATGCAACTGGTTTTTTGCAGCCAAAGACAAAATCTGAGCCAAATTTCCAAAAGTTGAAACTTTAACCTTTCGAAAAATTTGAACACATCAATAAAGAAGACATACATGCTGTAGAGTGACAGAGACTATAACTATATTGAGCAACAGACATATGCAAAAAAGAAATTTGTAGTCATATGAAAAGATACAAGCTTTTATGATTTTCAAACTTTGCTAATTTGTTAATACTAGACAACCAAATAAGGGAAAGATATAAGGAACAATAGAGTCTCGCCTGCATCTGCGAGTGAAAACAAGAATAAAACGGAAGAAGTAGAAGAACACCCTAGGAATTTATCGCTTTCGAATAAGAAACATATGTCATCAGAATGTAATGTTAAGAGTACTGATTCTAGTGCATGTAATGACTCTGTTTGTTTAATGTACAAGAAATCTTTGTCTGAAAATGCTTGTGATGATATTGTTTCGAATAATGTGAATGTGAATGACAAGCCTGAACAGAAAGATGTTCCTTCAGGAACTAGTGCTAAGACTAGATATATTCAAAGACTTATTGCAAAATCTAGGAAAACCACTGGTAGAATATTGCCTAGGAACTATCTTAAGTTGTGCATGTGGAAACCAACGGGTAGAGAATTCACTATAGTAAATGGTAAATTAATGGCTCCAAAAGAACCGGTAAAAACCGTATATGAATGTGATTCGTCTGTTACCCCTAACCCCATGGAACCAAATGATAAACGGTTTCCAAATGCACAATCTTTTGTTATTGGTAGGTTATCGAAATATGTCTTTGGATCGTCGACTCGGGTTGCTCCAAGCACATGACCGAGAATCTGAAGCTGCTGATCAACTTTGTATGGAAGTTCATGGGAACTGTTTGCTTTGGAAATGATCATGTAGCAGCTATTCTGGGTTATGGAGATCTTCAGTTTGGGATTTACTTAATCACTCGAGTTTACTACGTCGAAGGGTTGGGACACAATCTGTTTTCAGTCGGGCAGTTTTACGATGCAGATTTAGAGGTTGCATTTAGGAGAAATACTTGCTTCGTTAGGAATTTGATTGGAGATGATCTCTTAACCGAAAATCGTGGCACCAATCTCTATGCTATCGACATAAACCAAATGGCCTCATTATCACCAATTTGTCTCATGACAAGAGCATGCGAACCAAATTCATGGTTGTGGCACAGACGATTATCCCATCTCAACTTCGACACCTTAACTAAGCTTGCCAAAGACAACATCGTTACCGGTCTCCCTATGTTCAAATACACCAAAGATCACCTATGTCCATCCTGTGAGCAAGGCAAAAGCAAAAGGGCGACATATAAACCTAAAACCGTACCTAGTTCAGTCGATAAGTTACATTTGTTGTACATGGACTTATGTGGCCCAATGAGAGTTGAAAGTATCAATGGGAAGAAGTATATTCTTATTATCGTCGATGACTATTCAAGATATACATGGGTAAAGTTTCTGAGGTCTAAAGACGAAGCACCAGGCATCATCATCACCTTTCTGAAGCGTATACAAGTCTTACTTCAAGCTCCAGTAAGGATTGTAAGAACCTACAATGGCACAGAATTCACTAACCAGGAGTTAAGAACATATTTTGAAGATACTGGAATCACTCACCAGACATCAGATGTTAGAACTCCACAGCAGAATGGGGTAGTTGAAAGAAGAAACAGAACTCTTGTGAAAGCTGCTCGCACGATGCTGATATATTCTAGTGCACCGTTATTCTTATGGGCTGATGCTGTTGCCACTGCTTGTTTCACTCAGAACCGTTCCCTAATCCATCCAAGATTCAATAAAACCCCATATGAGTTAGTGAACAACAGAAAACCCGACATCTCTTACCTTCATGTATTTGGCGCTTTGTGCTATCCTACGAATGACAGAGAAGATCTGGGGAAACTGAAGGCTAAGGGTGATATTGGAATCTTCATTGGTTACTCAGAAAACTCGAGGGCATTCAGGGTGTATAACAGAAGAACTAAAGGGATAATAGAGACGATGAATGTGAAGTTTGACGAGATTTCACAAATGGCTTCTGAGAGACTCGCTCTAGAACCCGCGCTTAACCCAATGACTTCTAATCATACCCGATTAGGACCCGCACCAAACGGCCAAACTTCTGGACATATCAGTTCAGGACTCGTACCCTAAGGTGCTCAATCAACCAACACCGAAAAACCTACAAATCAAGAACTGGAAAATTTCTTCGAGTTTATGTATGATGAGTACTATGGTGGAGCTTCGAAAAATGCATCACAACAAGGTTCCGCTGCACCCGCTCAACAACATCAACCACCACCACCACCACCACAAGATGCATCCACAACAATCGAAGCTGACGCACCAACTCCCTCAACATCATCAACATCTACTCCAGCAACTCCAGTAATTGAGATTGTGTTACCAAGAGTTGATGAGCAAAACCAAACAACACAAATTCAAGAAGAACAACAACTAAATGATGCTGTGTTAGAAGAAGAACCATTCGAAAACCCATTCGGAACGGATTCTGCTGAATCTTCTTCTAGGTTACATGAACAATCTAACACGCATTCGTCAAATCCAAGGTACCCTTCAACGTTACAGTGGACTAAAGACCATCCAATAGATCACGTTATTGGTGAACCTTCAAGGCCAGTTCAGACGAGAAGACAACTCGCCACCGATTCCAATATGTGCATCTACGTCTGCTCAGTCAGTCTAAAAGAGCCAAAGAACATTCGGGAGGCGATGATAGATAATGCTTGGATTGAAGCAATGCAGGAAGAACTTCTCCAATATCAATTACATGACACTTGGGATTTAGTGCCAAGACTAATCGACAAACTTGTCATTGATCTTAAGTGGTTATGGAAAAACAAAAAGGATGAAGAGATGACTGTAATTCGTAACAAAGCTCGTCTTGTGGCCAAGGGATTCAGACAGGAAAAGGGGATAGATTTTGAAGAGTCATTCGCACCAGTAGCAAGGCTTGAGGCAGTCAGGATTTTCATAGCCTATGCAGCTCACAAAAACATCACGGTCTATCAGATGGATATCAAGATGGCTTTCTTGAATGGAACTCTGAAAGAAGAAGTGTACGTGAGTCAGCCAGACGGATTCGTTGACAAAGATCATCCAGACTACGTCTACAAGCTAAAGAAAGCTATCTATGGTTTGAAACAAGCCCCAAGGGCGTGGTACGACGAATTATCATCTTTCCTACTTCTTAATAATTTCACCAAAGGAACAATTGAACCGACCTTGTTTACAAGAAAATTCAAAGATGACATTTTGATTGTTCAGATTTACGTGGACGACATAATCTTTGGGTCCACTAATCCGAAACATTCAAAACATTTTGAAAATCTCATGAAAAGTAAATTTGAAATGTCCATGATGGGCGAATTAAAATTCTTCCTTGGATTTCAAATCCATCAATCCCATCGTGGTATTTTCATTAATCAGGCTAAATATACAATTGAGATTTTAAAGAAACATGGAATGGTAAAATTGTGACTCTGTTGGTAATCCAATGGTCACTTCACCCAAAATAGGTGTTGATTTATATGGGAAACCCATGGATCCGAAGAAATATCGAAGCATGATTGGTTCTCTCATGTATCTAACAGCTAGTCGACCCGATATTCATTTTGCTGTCTGTTTATTAGCACGATTTCAGGCAAGGGCTACCGAACTGCACCTCCAAGAGGTTAAATGGATCTTTCGGTACCTACGAAGATCCATCAACATGGGACTTTGGTATCCAAAGGATTCGGAGTTTAAACTAAGAGCCTTTTTAGATGCGGACCATGCTGGTTGCCAAGTTACAGCAAAAAGTACATCCGGTGGAGCACAATTTTTGGGAGAAAAGCTAGTAGGCTGGTCATCAAGGAAACAAGATTGTACGGTGTTATCAACCGCAGAAGCCGAGTATGTGTCTCTTTCTGCGTGTTGTGCCCAAGTTCTATGGATGAGGACACAACTCACAGATTATGGTTTTACTTTCGATCGCATACCTATGTATTGTGATTCGAAAAGTGCCATAGCCATCTCGTGCAATCCCGTGCATCACTCGAAGACCAAGCATATTAGACTCCGCTACCACTTCATAAAGGAATACGTTGAAAATGGTACTGTTGAATTATTTTTCGTGAAGACTGAATACCAACTCGTCGATTTATTTACTAAAGCCCTCCCAAAAGTGAGGTTTGATAACTTAGTTCGACGAATTGGAATGCGAAGCCTAACTCCCGAAGAGTTAGAAAGTCTTCTCGAATCTACTTGAATTATCTCAAAAAACTTCGCATGTAAATATTTTTAAAAAACAAAATACAAAATTTGAAAAACCAACAAAAAAAAATATAAAAATAAAAAACTTTCAAAAATACAAAAACAATATAAAACATAAAAACCAAAAATATTCTTCTCACGACATGTCTCTCGTATAATCGATATTCTGTACGTACCTAGAAATATCATTCAACAATGATACGGGCATGTACAGATGCTTGAGCGAGAGTTCATTTAAATGTTTTCTAAAACATGTCGTTTCTCAATTCTAATCAGACGGCTTTCGTATATTTCAGTACGAAACCCGCGCTACAATGATGACTTCTGATTATTTCAAATCAGGACTTGCATTGTTAATGGCAAAAGAAAACAAAGAATCCTTGAGCACATGATCAAGATTTTTCAAAAAGATTTTTCAAAATCTCTCTCCAAATTATGTGCTCAAGATTCTTCAAAAAAGAAAACTCCCTCCATACCCTTAAAACTGATTTTAAACTCAAATGTTTAACAAATATGCTTTATTTAAGGGCGGGTTTTAAAAAGAAAATTCAAAATGTTCCAAATTCATGTATAAATGATCCATCTATCTCTCCAAAAAGCTCTCATTTAATCAGTTGATATCCAAAATATCACAACATGATATTTTTGAGGGGGAGAAGACGTGATTAAAATTTGATCAAAAAAGATTTAAAGATCGTGGCTTGAATCTCAATAAGAGCTATACAAAAAGACTCAGATCTGAACCCTCGAATTGACGAAACTAAATGTTTGTTATCGAAAAGACTTGTCCGGGACGGGTAATAATTTCAAGCTGGTTATCCAGTGATGTAAACGTGTCTCGCAAATGACTTGTCTTAGTAGAATGTACCAATTCGAGAGATGATCATTGAATATGACCGGGACGGGTAATAATTTCAAGCTAGTCTAACTAGTGATGTAAACGTGTCTCGCAAAGGTCATGTTCATTGAAAATCGATCATTTCAAGAGTGTGAACTCTACCCAACATTTGCAATTTTATCTTAAAAATGCATGAGCACATGTGAAGGGGGAGTATTTAAAAAATGCAAAACTCTCGAAGTGTTAACTAAATGTGTTTATTCATAAACACTTTGAGAGATATTTTCACAAAATGTTTTATGGCAAGTGATCAACAAATCTAGGATAATCATGGAGTAATAAGGTGATTATGGCTAGGTTATGTCCTATGATCCGCTAGAGCCGGAGGGATCTACCCAAGGACAATTCCAATAGATTAGAATTAGAAGTCCTTAGGTAAGATTGAAAAAAGGAGTTAAATGAGAAAGGAGAAAGAAGGGGTTGAAGAATTAAAAATAAAAGTTTAATGAAACGGTGAAAAGAAATAGCCCTCCATGAAAACTTAGGGCAGAAACCGGGTCAATACATCTGCTATCGGTATTCACTAAGGTAATACTGATATTGAAGACAAGACGTCATGGACCCAGTGACGCACTGCACCACCCCTCCTAGCCACTCAGATATCTCTTAAAAGATATTTGTTTCATTTCTCACGGAGAACACTACATAATCTATCGGCCTCTCACTCCGAGATGTGTTGATATTGAAAAGGTGGTACTCTGCTCCATGCCTCCGACTACTAAAACCAAAACGCACTATCGAGTCTAGAGCCATGAGATTCATTAACATATCTCTTAGGAACACTTCCATAAGAATACCCTTGTGTTCACCAAAATGGACACAAGGTGTACAAGAGTCTTAATGAGATCTTCGGATCTTGCCATATATATCATGATGGTTACATGCTTCAAACGGTCTACAGTCGTGGGGTGATCTCCAGCGACTCACTGAATCGTGAGTGCACTTCGGTGTGTCCGTGTAAGCCCTCTCGGGGGTATCCGGTTCAGAACGGCCTGGGTTAAGATTGGAGAAAGTCTTCACAATATGCTGTTGACAATCTCGAAGTCTAAACCTGTAAGCGATTGATGATTTATCATTAACGGTTTTATGCAGCTACCTACAAACATCCATCAACCATCATCAGATACATCAAACATCTTCACCTCCACATACTCATACTTATGAAGATCATCCTCAACAAAGCTCAAGTGTAAAAGTTCAAGACAAAAGGATCAAGTTAAAGACAAAGTGTAACGACAAAGTCAAAAAGCTAATCAAGATGTCAAGAACAAGTTCATACATCAAATGATGAAAGAATAAGGGGAGATTGTTAGCATAAATATAAAGTCCAAGAAGTATGAGCATGTTGGAGGACACGACGCATAATCACACGAAGATATTGATCAAGGCAAGAACCACCAAAAGGCGATTACTTTGAAGATCACATTACATGAAGGAACGATGAATGAAGACTATTCTACAATGACACACAAAGTTAAAGACAACAAAGACGAAAGACCAAATCACTGGGAGCATCATTGAAATGACCATCCCTTAGGGGGAGATTGTTAGCATTTAACTTATAAAGTAAAGTGATGGTCATTTGTTCAAATAGAACTTTGTGTCACTATGTAATAGTCTAGGATTAATGGGCCCTTGTTGTAAGCTAGTAAGTTATTGTTTAAGTTAGTAAAATATCATGTAACCCAACAAGGCCCAACCGATCCACATGAAAGCCCATCTCAAAGCCTTATGGCGTCACAACACTTGTGTAAATAGGCACTCTCACCTCACAAATGGGTGTGTCTCATGGTGCCGAATTGTCAAGGTGAGGTGAGAAGTGTGTGTGCTTTATGAGTGTGTTTGTTTCTTTCTTTGCAAGATAATAAACATTCGGTACTTGTTCACATACGATCCATACTTCTCATCTTGTTCTTCTTGTTGAGTTGCATCGAATAGCATAGTTTAGTGTATGATAAAGTAGATAGATTAGGTCTTACATTACTGTATGAAACTTTCATAAACCGTTCACTCCTTGATGACTGAGATTGTGGACTACTGCGTTTCTTCTTACACAAAAGATACACACAACATAATACGACGAGCAATGTCGGTGCAATCACAATGACTCATATGAAGAAAGGAAACCTTTTTTTCTTACTACCCATCTCCTTGCATTTGGGTAACTCAAGTGTAACCAAACCACCACAAAGCCTATCGTTCCCCAAAACCGAAAATAAACTTGCATTGGCAAACACTCCTTCAACCGGTACTTCACCCTCAAAATCATTAAAGGATAGGTTCAAATACTCTAAGGATTTCCATTTGCCTAAAAATTGTGGAATTTTGCCTGATAAATTATTTTGAGAAATGCCGAGTACCTCCAATCCTTTTAAGGAACTTAATGAAGATGGTATTACGCCTTGAAATATATTGCCACTAAGGTTTAACGTTGTAAGGATAATGCAGTCACCAAGGCTAAACCACCATACCAAGTTCCCAAACATCACCTCTGTTATCACTTTCTGCTTCTTTCTATCGCCATTAATCCACTGTAAGTAACTAAGCAGATTTAGAAATGAATAATGTGAATGGTAGTGCTGATAAGGTCTTTGATAATGTGTCTGATAAGAATGTTAATGCTGCAAAAAATATAGTGCAAAAGAAACTTGTGTTTAAACCTACTGATGATGGTAATGAAGTGGTTATTTTTTATGATGAAATGGTAAAGATTGTGGGTTGTAAGATGAATTAAGGTACCACTTGTTGATAAGAATGTGGGTAGATTTGGTCTTAATGGGCATTGTTTCTTTAAGTCTCGGCATGAGGAGGGACTTAATAGAGTAATTGAACAAGGGCCTTGGTTAGTCAATAACAAGCCTCTAATTGTTCAAAGATGGGATCCTGATATATACGTATTGTGGCTGTTGAACCTACTACTTTGCCAGTATGGATTAAGTTGTTTGATGTTCCTATGGAGGCGAGTTTTGGTGTGTCGAAAGGTATAAGTGCTATTGCTAGTAGTGTTGGGAAGCCTCGTGTTATGGACACTATGACTGCAAATAAGGGGAGTAATGGAGGCTAAAAAAGAATTAAAAGAAACTATTAATTTGCAGTATAAGGGGAGTAATGGAGTAGTGAAAGGCCATAAAACAATAAGAGTGGAGTATAGCCGGAAACCTCATACCTCTGTGTTTGGGCATACTTTTGAGAAGTGTGGGAAAAGACCAAGAAGTGAGGAAGATATTGCGACATAAGGGATTATTAAGAAAACCCATATGAATAATAATGTTGATAGTGGAAATGAAGGATTTGTGGAAGTTAATAATAAGAATAAAGGGGGTGCTAATAATAAGAATAAAGGAGTGAATAATGCTGGTAAAATAAGTGGTACTTCTGAAGGGGGGCTGAGATTAGAAAGACTGGTGGCAATAATCTAGGTAAGAATGTGAGGAATCAAAGGGGTACTAATGGTCGAAACAGGAAGAAGGGGCAGGATGGGTCTGTTGTAAATAAGATAAAGATGGTAATGAATAAGAAGATGCAGGAGCTTAATTTGTTAAAAGATAGAATGGTTGTAGATAAGTATTTGAATAAGAAGATTGTTCCCTCTGATGAAGAAATTAGTAACTGGTCAATAGATATCGTAGAACTTTCACTTGTAAGTAATGAGTGTTACACGAGTCTCCAGAGTATTTGTTAGCTTTCCATTGTTTGTAGAAGTCAGAGTAATGTCAAATAAACAGATTCAGGCACGAAAAACTTTGCATGTGCGATATCACTTTCTTCTACCCTCTCTTCTGGACTAAAGAATACAGACCGGACTGAAAGCATATATACAACAGGAACTGGCTCATTTTTAGCCCAATATCAGTCAGATTCCGTGTGTTGTTCAATGCTCCCGATATCCTTAGTTGACACATGGAGTTAAGAATGTTATCTTTAGGTGGAGTGTCCATGAATTCGAAATCAAGCAAATTGTCGATTTTTAACGACTTTAGAAGCAAAAGTACGTTCCTGAGATTAGCCTTCTGGATTTCTGCGACGGGTTGTTGAAGCATTTCTTCTTTGTACGCGTTTTCTACAAAAAGACGGTGACAAGCTAGTACCGGGGCCAGTCCTACCTGCTCGACCTGCCCATTGGTTAGCAGCTTTAAAGGAAAACTTACCTATAGTTGTCAAGATTTGCATCTTTCAACGTTTCACGCAGAAGGACACCATTTGTCATATGCTGCAAACACAACAGCGTAAAGGAACACTTTGATACTTTAAATAGTTAATAGTATTCTGCAGATATAAAGTTAGTGTTTTCTTAGTACAACCGACCTTCCCATTTTTCTTATAACCATCTTCGTGCAAATACTGCAACAATAAAATATTACAAATGTTACAGATCAAAATAAGATGCAACAGTTAGCCAACATATAGTATTCGTGGTCGGAATGTTACCTCAGTCAGTTGTGTTGTCTTTCCAGAACCAGTCTCGCCTACAACCACAACCACTTAATTCTCTCGTATTACTTATTTCACAAAACAGTCATATATAAGTTAAAACGTCACATTGAATTAAAATATAAGTGTTCTTAACAAGTAGCAGCTAAACTTTGATATACGATATTGATATTCCTTTTTATGCAATCCCATATTTTGCTGAAACATTCCACATATTAACTCTTGATTGAAGAATATATTCAGGTTTTTGGGGTTACACGTAATTAAATAGCTGCAAACGAAAACCATATCTGCAACAAATCATCTTGCACAGAAAATAGTGGGAGGTATTAACGTTTTCTGACAGTGATTTTGACTTTACAAAATCGCTTACTGCTTCACTCGCTTTCATGTGTTGGCCAAGTTTTGCATTTCCTTTAAAAACAACTTCTCCATCTTCACCAACTACTGCCGTATCAGCACCAATCTGCTCTGCAGACTTTTGAACACCAAGGATATAACCAAGCTTTGAACTAGCAAGTTCCCAAAAACAATGACGCGATTTACTCATACTGTACTTTGTTTTTCATGAAGTTCACAATCCTTTAAAAGCATTATGGGTTATGCTTGTTTTGTAAACACAATCCTCCCGTCTAGAAATGGAGGCTTTGTATCTGAAATAAGATAGCTAAAATTCAGCAGCTGTCTCTTAAATCACAAATGCCAGAAAACGGAAAATTACCAATTTGACCCGTGTGATATGGGACCTATTAAAAAATGTACCCATTTTCAAAAGTTTATATCAAAATGAACCTATATTTAGCAAACTACCCAAAATCTGTTAGCGTTACCAGGTTCCAAAAGCAGTCAGTACAGCAACTAACCAACACTAGTACAGATGGCTATTTCGACCCGTTTTACTTTTGAACTTTTTTACTCATAATTAACATACTGACTACTTATTAATGGAGAGTACCAAAAAAAATTATATAATTTTTTTTATTCTATTTTACTGAGCTGCAACAGGCCCTTTGAAGCTGTTTTTCTGGCTACATCGACCCGTATAAAATGGTTCAGTTCAGATTGTGTTAAAAAGATATAAACAGCTTAAAAAACAGATGCAACATGTCGGTTCTGGTCTTTCATAGCTTAAAATTCAGGTCCTGCATGTCGGTTCGGGCTATGTAAAAAATATATTAAAATTAAAAATAACTTAAAACGGGTCAGTTCGGGTCATTTCGTTAAAAAAGTAAATATGGCGTATTAATCATTTGTAAAACTAGATGAAAAAAACATTAAGGATACCCAAATGCTACATACCATGCATGTTGTATTAAAACAACAATGATGACCGTAAAGCTGCACATTAAGGGCTTAAGGGCTGTTTGGGCTTGCTTAGACTAAACAGCAATACGCAGTTTTGAGTTTGGGATTGCTTATCCAAACGCTTATCAGATGAAAATAGAATTGTACTAACTGTATAAGGAATACAAAAAGTATCATATCAAAGAAACAAAGAATATATAGTTGAACTATATTTCATACTTTCGAACCAAAAGCCCCAACTAATATATAGAAATACTCCAACCTTTATAAGTCATCTTACAACCTTTATCGATGATAAATATCTTGTTACAAATCCACAAACCAGTACTACCATCAACATTATCAGTAAAAATACATCTACTCCCCAACTTGGTGTTAACCCAAACACCCTTTGAACCCATAAATCTACAGCTGAAGACAACATAACTATTCAAAACAATACCCATAAAACTTAACCAACTAATACCATTTAACAAATTATTCCAATTATGAAAAGACAGTTAAACTGCCAAGTATCACACCAAATCCAAACACCAATATGTCCCAGAACAGACTGGCTAATGAACAGAGAGATAAAACTGAGATAATAATGTTCAAAAAACCAATATGTCCCAAAAAGCTTATATAAATGCCAAAGAATAAAACCAGCTGAAAAAACAAAACAAAAAAACATTGCCTTGCAAATCCAAATTCAGCATGAGCATAAAAATGATGCTCATACACATCCTCTGCCATCGTTATATCGCCCCATTTTTACTTATGAATGTTTTAGTATTGGGTCCAACCATGTTAACATGAAAACTTTAACTTTTCTCAGTAAGATATTCAAGAAAAGTTAAATTTATAGAACTATAAGTCAAAGAATATGAATAACAGTAGCATTTTCATTAAGAAATCAAACAGTATGATTAACACAATATTGTGGCAATTAAAACTTAAGTAGAATTCAACTCCAAAAATACGATTGAGGAGGATTAAACAACACTTAATCATAAACACATTTGACACATACGATACATCACCAGGAAAGGAAACATACTCTTACGTCTCTTAAACATATGCAACAAGAAAATTAAACCACAATTACAAACATCTTTAACAACTTAACATTTATTTAACTACGACATGCACTGCTCTTTGTAGCAGTTACTCTCAACTTCACCATACAAGCTTGATGATAGACCTGAAAGAGTTCAAAAATAAAACCATGTTAGTGATGACTTATTAACAAACTCACGTAAAATCATATTATGCAAAAGGAGAGAACAGAGTACCATATATATTTTGAAGCACATCGAGAATACGCTGCAACTCATTGACAACAATTTCAATTTTCGATCGTTGGGGTGGGGAATCCATAGAGCATGATACTCCAATCTTGATAGTTGCAACCAAACATTCTTCCACTTTCTTTGCATTCGCTTCCGTACTTTGCAACACAATTGCATCATCATCAATAACATCGACTACATGATTTGGTAATGCCATGTAAGCAAATTTATGAAGGTTAAGACCTTCAATAAACATGTCGTCTGTTGGCTTTTTCCCAGTCATCACCTCTAGTAATAATATTCCAAAACTATAGACGTCCCCACAAGTTGTCATATCGCTCCCGATACCATACTCTACAAATGAATAACAATTAATTAATTTACAAACTTTAACCTGTAATATAAGCATCATGGAATAGAAGTGGAATTACCTGGAGGTGCATAACCAATTGTTCCTTTAACCCCGGTTGAGCTGTTTTGGTTTAAGTCTGTACCAAGTAGTCGAGCTAAGCCAAAGTCTCCAACATGAGCCACCATATCATCATCAAGTAGAATGTTACTTGGCTTCAAGTCACCGTGAACAATCGTTGTTTGGCAGCGATTGTGAAGATAATCAAGTGCAGTGGCAACATCTCTCAAAATATTTATTCTTTGAAGAAGGTTGAGTTTCAATGCATATGCACTTGAATGAAGCCAATCGTGTACACTTCCATTGGGCATAAACTCGTAAACCAGAGCTTTAAAATCATTGCCTTGGAAATCAGTACTTGAACATGAAGTTATTATCTTCAACAGATTACGATGTCTAATATTACGCCATGCTTCACATTCTGCTATAAAGCTTTTGTGTGCTCCTCGACTTTGAAGATGTAGAACTTTAACTGCAACAGATTTATCATCATTAGAATCGAGGATTCCCTTATAAACAGAGCTGTGCCCACCCTCGCCAATCAAATTTGCTGTAGAGAACCCATCAGTAGCCTTGAGAAGCTGCTTGTATGAAACTTTCAAGAACCTTTCATTCCCTGAAGATTGAGACGGTTGATTATTGCGTTCCTTCTTACACAAAAGATACACACAACATAATATTATGAGCAACGTCGGTGCAATCACAATGACTAATATGAAGAAAGGAAACCTTTTTTTCTTACTACCCGTCTCCTTGCATTTGGGTAACTCAAGTTTAACCAAACCACCACAAAGCCTATTGTTCCCCAAAACCGAAAATGCACTTGCATTTGCAAACACTCCTACAACCGGTACTTCACCCTCAAAATCATTAAAGGATAGGTTCAAAAACTCTAAGGAATTCCATTTCTCTAAGAATTGAGGAATTTTTCCTGATAAATTATTTTGAGAAATGTCGAGTACCTTCAATCCTCTCAAGGAACCGAATGAAGGTGGTATTATGCCTTCAAATATGTTGCCACTAAGGTACAACTCTACAAGGTTAATACACTCACCAAGGCTACTAGTAATGTTGCCTGATAATTTATTATAAGATAAATCAAGACCGCTCAACATCTTGAGGTCTTTAATCTCTGATGGAATTGAACCATACAGGCTGTTGTGAGAAAGATCTAAATAATTTGTTAGTGATGGAAGTTGAAGAAGTTGCTTGGGTATTTTTCCACTAAGTCTATTGTGTGAAAGGTATAAAAGAATAAGTTCTTTACAATTCTCAAAGCTTGATGGAATATGGCCTTCTAATTTGTTTGAACCTAAATCAAGTTTAGTCAACAATGATAGGTTCCCAATGTCATCAGGGATAGGCCCTAAAAATTGATTTCTAGATAGACTAAGCAATTGTAGCTTTTTTAGTTTACCAATGGTAGTGGGGATTTTTCCTTTGAATCGATTAGCTCTTAAATCTAAAAAGGTCAAACCATCTAGACTACCTATACTTGAAGGTAGGCTTCCAAATAATTGATTGTCTCCTAAACTTAGTCTGCTAAGTTGATCAGAAAGATTACCTATTGATATTGGAAGCACTCCTATAAGGTTGCAATTATAAAGTCCCAAATCTACTAATCTGGTGCAGTTTCTCAAAGAATCTACGAACCTCATGTCATCAGCTTCTCCACGTCCATGGAAGTTGTTATACTGTAATCTAATTATATTAATATCTCTTAGTTTTGAAAAGTCGATAGTCAACTTCCCACTAAAACTGTTGTTTGCCATTTCAAGATATCTTAATTTAGAACAATTAGAAATAGAAGGTGGAAAACTCCAGTTAGTTCGTTACCCCATAACTGAAGGACCTCAAGATTTGGGAGTTGATTACCAATTTCTGAAGGAAGACTACCAGTGAGGTGATTACCAGCTAAGGAAAATTTAACTAGGAGTGAGAGGTTGAAAATGGAATGAGGGATGCTTCCATATAAGTTGCAGCCACCAGAGTAAAATCCCGTCAAGCTTTTCCAAAGACCCAAGGTATCTGGAATTCTCCCACCCAACGGGTTCCCAACAGCAGAGAACACTTCCATTGATGTGATATTCCCCAAGAAAGGTGGGATTCCACCTGTTAACTTACTGTCGTCAATTTCAAGACGAGTAAGTTTCGAGAGTAAACTCATTTCCTTGGGTATGCTTCCAGTTAGCTCATTTTGATAGAGCCAAAGGTCTTCAAGGTTAGAACAATGAGACAAGTTTGTTGGAATGACTCCACCGAATTTGTTTATACTAAGAGATAGAGCACGTAGCCTAGATAGACGACCAAGTTCATGGGGAATGGTTCCTTGAAAGCTGTTGTTCCTGAGATAAAGCTCACGGAGGAAGCTGAGGTTTCCTACACGAGGAGACAACGAGCCTTCTAAGCCTTTCGAACCCAGCCATAAAGCAGTCACTCGTTTGTGCCGCTTTCCACATGAAATACCACTCCAGTCACAGAAATGAAAGGAATGGTTCCACGAGGTTAGAACATTGTATGGATCATGGGTGATCTTTGACTTAAATGACAACAATGCATGATAATCAGTCTCATTACCGTCATATGAAGCAGAGACGGTGGCGGAAGTAAGACATGTTATCGCGAGACAAGAAAAGAGAAAAGAAATATGAGAGGAAGGTGATAAGTGAATTATTGCTTGTGGTGTCTTCATTTTTGGAAATTTACTTGAAATTATAAGAGTAAGTATTGGCTTTTTATAGCCGGGTTGAGCAAGAACTTTGAGGATGGCTTTTTATAATTACTTATGTAATTAAAAACTATAAATTGAAGGTATTGCGTTCCTTTATTTGAGTTCATTTGCAAATGTTTAATCGTTTAATAAGATAACCCATTAAAAGAGTTTTAGAAGAAAAGGAAAAAAAAAAATAATAATAATAATAATAATAAATAAAAAAATAGTTTTTTGACAGCTTGATTAGATTCAAAATAACAATGAAATTGAAATTTCAACATTATCTGATCTTAAAAAATGAAAAAGTTTAACAACCTCATTGACTTTCTATACAGTTATAAACATTAATTTAATTACATATCAATGTTTGATCGGATTTGGTCAAAATATTAACTTCACAAATACCAGTCCACATCAAAGTTTAACAACCTCATTGACTTTCTATACAATTACAAACATTAACTTAATTACATATCAATGTTTGATCGGATTTGGTCAAGATATTAACTTCACAAATACGAGTGCACAATCAAAGTTTAACAACCTCATTTGACTTTCTATACAATTCAAGATCAACAAATGACCTACTCATTTGAGTCAGTCACGGTCTTTTGACTTTCTATACAATTCAAGATCAACAAATGACCTACTCATTCTTATCATTATAAATTGTAACCATGTATTATTTATTGTGTAGGAAAATGAAAATTTTAAACCATTTAGAACAAAACCACCATCTAAAGAATTGCAAGATGCATGGTATCAACTCTTTGGGGATTCCGTTGCTAGTGGGTTGAATGAAATGGCGCCCGGTATGGATATAGGTACATCAAGTGAGGCGCCTATTGCTAACGTTGAATCCTTAGGTGTAGCATTTGATGATAATGCAGATACATATGAAGTATATACTCAAATATCTAATTCTCTAGATTCTCAAGAGGAAGGATTTTATACAGAGTTAATGAAAGATGTGGGCAAAGATGTCCCAACATCAAGCCAAGTTGGAGTTTCTAAACAAGTAAACAAGTCTACTAAATTAACTATGAAACCAAAAAATGTTGAGATGAAGCGAAAAGGGAGGGAATCGACAGGATCAAGAATGTTTAAAGAGTTCATGGTTACACAAAATGAGAAACAAGATCGTCTTATAGAAATTTTACAGTCTGATGTTAATAAAGATGATCCTTATAGTGCTAGTAGGTGTATGAGTGTCCTTAATGGCATGATAGATGGTGGAATGATGGCAGATGATAGTCCTCTTTGTTATCTTGCTATGGATTTGTTTAAAGATGCTGTCACACGGGAATTGTTTTTGAATATGCGGAGTGATGATTCTAGGCTAAAGTGGTTGCAACATAACCAAGATTGATGCGAATAAGCTTTTATTTTTTATGTGGCCAATGATGCATGATATGGACATCCTGTTTTATTTTGTTATGTTATGTTTTATTCGGATAGTTTATGTTATTTTGCATGGTTAATGAAGTATTTGAATAAAAATTTGTTTTATTGTTAATTTTCAATGTAATTTAATTTGTTGATTTTTTTTCTTTTTTATACTATTTTATGACTTGATATATGAACAAACTACGAGATGTTATTTGTTAATTTTGTATTTTACATATGCTTGGTCTTGTATAGGTGAACATAATCAATATGGATACCGGGAGAATAGAGAAAAAAAGAAAACATGATTGTGTACGATCAATTATGGAGTCATGGTCCTCGTCTAATATTGCTGCTGCATACTACTATAAGTATATGTACAAGGAACCATGCATGACGTCACCTCAAACAGGAGAAGCTTGGATGAATGAGGTATTAAATGGTCATCATATCCGTTCTGTGAATGCTTTTAGAATGCATTCACATGTGTTTTTAAAACTATGTGGGGAACTAGAGTCAAGTCACGGACTAAAGTCTAGTGATAGAATGACGGTTGTCGAGAAGGTGGGAATATTTGTGTACACACTTGCTTTAGGTGTGTCGAACAGGGATGTTAGTGAGCGTTTTCAACGCTCTGGAGAGACCATCAGTAGAACGTTTCATGAAGTTCTAGAGGCGATAACTGCTAGATCCAAAGGTTATCATGGTCTAGCCCGTGAGATGATTAAGCCGAAGGATCCAACCTTTCAAGAAACACCTCCTAAAATAATGAATGATAACAGATACATGCCATACTTTAAGGTATTCAGATAGTTTTTTTGCTTTCTAAATTTTATGATTTTCATTCCATATCGTGAACATCTTATATTTTGTAGGATTGCATCGGTTGTATTGATGGCACACACATAGGGGCGTGCATCCCAGAGAACGAACAAATGCCTTACATAGGTAGAAAAGGGGTACCTACTTTCAATGTGATGGCAGCGTGTGACTTTGATTTATGCTTTACCTTTATATCAGTTGGATGGGAGGGATCTGCACACGACACACGTGTATTTCTCAGTGCCATTAACAATCCATCAATGAACTTTCCAAAACCACCCAACGGTATATTTGATTGCCTTTTTTATTGTATTCTAAATTTTCAAAGGCACTAACTTTTATGTTATAAGCAGGTAAGTATTATTTAGTGGATAAAGGATATCCGGATAAAAAAGGGTATTTGGTTCCATATCCAAAGACCAGATACCATAAATCACAGTTTGAAAATGAGCCGCCTAATAACATGCAAGAAAGTTTCAATCGTTCCCATTCGTCTCTACGAAGTGCGATTGAGAGATCATTTGGAATATTGAAAAAAAGATGGAAGATACTCGGTAAAATGCCTAAATACAGCGTGAAAACTCAACTCGATGTAATTACGGTTGCATTCGCCTTGCATAATTACATTCGTAATAATGACAAAGAAGACATGGTGTTCACAACATTTGAACAACATCCAGATTACATGGGAGGTGAAGAACTTCGTGACGTACGTGGCTCGAATGCAAATAATGATGATATTTCTAGTGCAACATCTATCGAGATGAAACGAATTCGCAATGATATTGCCACTTCAATATGGAATGCACGTCGTCGGTAGTAGATTACTAGTGTATAACGGTATTATGAACTGTCCAGCATGTAAACGTAACTTTATTATTTATTTAGACAATTTTCTATTGAAATATGCATATGTCCTTTTACGTCATTTTACATATATATAAATACAGCTACATCTATGTTACCAAACGTTTTTATTTAAAAGACAGCTACTGCTCACGGCTACTGCTCACGGCTACTGCTCACAGCTACTGCTCACAGCTACAGCTCACTGCTACTGCTACTTTTACCAAACACAGCCAATATCTTATGGTTCTTGACTTAACAATTGAGAACGTGAGACATTCACATATTTTTCTTGCTTTTAGGATAATATTATGGGTTAAGTCGATAAATAGACAACAAACTTTTCTAAATTTCCACGTCTAGGTAACGGACTCATGAATATCTCATTAACATCAATATAACTTTTGAATTTGTTTCAAAGTAACCAATTTCTTGATAAGTTACCTGTTCTTAAGGTAAAATACATGTCATGCCATTTTTTATTTTATTTTAAAATGAATTATCTTTTTCCACGTCACCCTTATGACTTTTTCCACTTTTTGTGTTATGACTTTTTCAACATAACTTTTGCAGTTACTCTTCAATTTTCTTTAAATTTACCATTTTTCTTCAACATCTAATCATGGTTTCTATTTACTTACATTCAAGAATGCATAGCTCAAAAATAAAATTTCCCAACTAGAACAATTTTAAATCTTAACATCCCCAGTTCAATGAAAAAAAAAAGGTTCAATATTCCATATCTTATCATCGTATAATCATTAGAAACCTGACCACATGAAAACCTCATCCATTTACCCGTTTATCATGTACTACTGGATTTCTAGATCACTTTGCAAAAGATGTAAATAACGAGACAAAAAAAAAAAAACAACATTAAGTACCAAAACATTCCTTAGTAATTGTCAATGTTTGGATTCCAAAAGTACAAAAGAAGCATTTCTAAATAAAGTCAAGATTTAACAGCAGCATCTAACAAAAACTGAGTTGTACAACCCTTTTAAGCACAAGTTACAACTGTATAATGCACACTACATGTTACCTATTTTCCCATCCAACAACCCAAAAAACCAAACCAAACTCCCAAGTTCAGGAAATTTGCACCTAAATTGAACAAACACCAGCAGTACTTGGACCATTGTCGATATCCATTGTATCGGCTTCCTTAACATCTGCTAAAACATGAAGAAACTCGGAAGGAATAGCTGCAGGGTCGAGGTCTAGACAACCCTTTGGTGCGTTTGCAGATTCTTGACCCGTGAGCAGGCTTGAAGGTATTTGATGCGATATTTTAAGAAAGTCTTTTTCCGGGATAACTTTTGTTTCCTTACTGTCGAGATGTCGGTGAAACACTGTTTTAAACCCTGCAACTTTGACTTGTGGTGTGACGGTAATGCCTGTTTCTTCACTGTACTCGTCAACTTCCACAATTTCGTAAGTATGTTTTATTGTATCCGGTATTTTATCCCTTTTATACAGAGCAAAAGCACTTCCCTTTTTAGGGAAAACACGAATGTTACCGTTTCTCAGTTTTGTAAAGCTAGCTTAATGAGAAAAATAGTTTGGGGAGGTAACGGTTTCATGTTTTCCTAGTTGAAACTCGTCGAATGCTTCCAGGAGCCCGGGAAAAGGAAGTGGTTTCTTGTTAGGTTTTGAGCTAAGCCAACATACTTTCATCTTAAACGGGTTCAAATAAATTACTTTGTAAACTATGGAATAGTTCCAAGTCATCCCGTCACGATCATCATAAGCAGCCCAGAGTTGACCTTCTTTGAAACATTTTTCACTTCTTTCTATATCGAAATCATGAAAATATGGATCTGGTACGTCAGCCTACTTACTCTTTGAGAAGCCGTTTGCCATGTCAGCAACTTTTAGGGCCTCTGAACTCCATTCATCCAGTTTCTTCTTCACTTCCGTAGTCGCCTTCTTTATAAGCTGATTCTTGATAGGCTCTGCTACCTTAATTGCATCAAACCCCTTAATGTCTTGCTTTGTTTTAACAGATTTGACATTCTTAGATGCGGATTTAGCTTCTTTTTTAGAAATCTTATTTCTCAAAGCTTCCTCTATATTAGTGTCTAGTCCAGCTTCTTCTCAATCCCTTTTTAGTGGACCCCGCTGGGAGCTTGTACCATTACCAGCCTCAATACCCGTTATCTTACACGTTTCTGGGGCTGAAATGTTATTTCCTGTTCCTTGTGAAATTCCCGCAACTTCTGAATAAGCATTGATATTTGGTGGTGGAATCTCGGTCGCGTGAAACGGTCCATAACAAGTGGGGCATAACATATTTCTATTTAAATACTTTCTCAAGAATTCATACTGCAGTTTGCATCTCATGCATGCATACGGTCCAAAACATCTTAGGCTTCATCTGTTTACTAACCGGTAAAGGAATAGAAGTGGGACCCGTCTTGGTCGTCCCATTAACTTTATCCTTTTCTTGAGAAGTTTTAACCTCTGTTAAATAAGACCTAGGCGTCGTCTCAGGCGCTAGTTGTTCATTAGATGATGCAGGAGCTGAAGTGGACCCACCTTGGTAGTCCTGTTAACTTTGTTCTTTTTTCGAGAACCTTTGACCTTTGACGTCTCATGAGCTATCTGTTCATTGGAGGATGAAGGAACAGAAGTGGGAACCGTCTTGGCAGTCCCATTAGTCTCATCCTTTTGACTCCTCGTTTTTTTCTTTGTCTGAGTAGTAGTTTTATCCTTCTTTTGAGAAGTTGTAACCTTTCTCTGCACATCTGCGCCAGCTGTCCGGGCAGCTGCACTCTTCGTGAAAACACGTTCTGAGGAACCCTCTGCTTCAAAAAAATAAGCATGCCTTTTATGATCATATGCCAATCTTTTGTCTTTATCAGATAACAGATTCCATGCTTGAGAAACGAGCTGGAATGCCCCTTCTGCACCTAAGGACTTGTTTTTATCGGGATGAAGTGATAAAGCTAGCTTCCTATAATGTTTCTTCACAATATCATCATCTGCTAAGGGGTTCACACCAAGTTTCCTATAATAATCTGATTCACCGCTTACTTTGCTTTCGGCAGCAACATGCACATCCAGAACTGCTAATAGTTAGGAAATACCCTCCAGACCAGGAAACAAATTTGGGCCTTTAAAGCAAATTTCTTGGCACCTTTTACATTCAACGATTTCTTTCGCCCTTGTGGCTTCATCCTTATTGCATTCCATCCTTCACGAGTTCACGTAGTAAGCAGTTAATCTACTTCACCACTTCCTTAATAATGCTACTACATTCATAGTTTCAAGTAAACGTGAAGATTAGGCAATATTCTGGCCCGAGCTAGTGCTTAACCAAGCTACTACTTTTGATCGCGATTCTCAAACCTGATACAGATATACGAAGTTGATAGATTAAGCATAACGCACATGTATAAAGTATTCATAGAATGATTTCTCGCAGAAGTAAAACCATAGTAAACTATACCAGAATCCAAACATAGTAAAATATTTCCCATTTGACCTATTATATATAAAATGATTAAAATCCAACCAAAAGTGACCCGTTTCATGTAAATTGTCCCAAAAATAATAAATTTTCTGAGAGCAAGTTTGGAAGATCTGGTTACTTACTTTCAGCCAGCAAATGGCACACGTCTTATGAGTATCATCTTACTCTTTTCAAACTCGGGCACGTCACAAAGAGGACTATCTGTTAAGACGGACAACAAAACTGTTAGTACAAATGCAATATTGTCTAAATATATGCAAAATTTATGAAATTCAGAATAACTTGCCTTTATTACTTGTAGTTACTGTAGATTTTCGAGATATAACTCTGGAAAGAGTGGATGTCGTTTCGTTACATCCAACTTACTCAAATCTTGTGTCATTAAACCTTTCCGTGACATTTTCACACTTTTGAAGGATTTAAAACTTGAGTGAATTCTTTTATTGTACCTCAAAAACTCTATCTCAAGTGACATTAAACCTGCATCAAGTGAAAATTTGAAAAGTGAAAACGGATAATAACTGAAAAACCTAAATGCGAATCTGCCTGTACAACAAACAAATACTTTAACGCAACACAAATACTTACAACATAAAATCATCACGCTTAGAGGTTGACTGTTAAATTGCATTATCTGTTCAATCAAAGTTGATATATACTAAAGGTATGCCATCAAGAAAGTTGTTCGATTCAGGGTAAACATTAAACATTCATTCGAAACTGGAGCAGTTCAGATGATTAGAATAGCTATAAATTTACATGCAGTATAAAAATCAAGGAAAAATTGACAAAAGAAGTTCACAACTTCCGGTGATGTTAAATCAATGACTCGTTTGATAGTCAATAAGATGCTATTGATTCGTTGGAAATAACATTAGTGCTGGATGTTAAATCGACCCTTAGAGGTTGACTGTTAAATTGCATTATCTTTTCAATCAAAGAATTTGTTCTTCTTTTTTGAAGACATCCACTAAATATTTGGAAGTGCGTATATTCACAAGGGTATGCTAATGCAAACGTCATTCATTCAACCTAAAAAAGTCCAAACCGAACTAACCCTTTCCAAAACCACAAATAATTAACCAAGCCAGTAAACCATACGTGTCAAATTAAGCCCACACATAAATGAAGGCACTAAAGTTCACTCAAATGTGGTTTTCATTAGGTTCTGAGAAGTAACTTGCAAACATATCGCCGCAAAATCCCTTAGAATTTTTTTGTGAAATTCTACCCCAACCTTTGCTGCCAATTAGAATCCTAGCTAAAATTGGTGAATAACTAAAAAACATAAAGACAAAAGCCATACCTTGAACATATTTCAAGGCACACCTTCTGTTGCTTGGAGTATAGTGTGGAGATAAGCTGCATTCTTAAGTTGCAGATCTTGGAGGGTCGTTGGTCGTTCATACTTCCTACTCCAATAAGTCCTTCGGAGACAACAAATTATCATTCATTCTTTTCAGCATACAAAGAAAGTATCCTCATGTATATGGGGTGCACTTAATATTTCAATTCCCATGACCCATCGTCAGAAACATTCTCGGGACGAATTTCAAACCAATGGTTTTACTTCAGAATACCTACATAACAATGATTCTTATATGATTTTAGTGCTTTAAATACCACATCTTTGATTTACATAATTAATGTAGCAACTTTGACCCATTTAATTAGGAATGGGTCAATTTGGGGTTATGTTTATATATCAATAGAGATATACTTTTTTCTTTGGAAGTAAAACAAATGTTTACGTATTAATAGAGATAGACTTTTGCGCCAATTCTGTAAGCTTCTAAAACTTTTTTCGAATTTTGATACATTTGACCCAAAGAGAAGATAAGGCAAGCAGATTAGGTTAGCAATACATACCTACAAAAGTGCTAAAATGTATCATTCAAAATTTATAGTAGGTTTAATAAATATGAAGAAATAGTGGCCAACAATGCACATTCTGAAGTATATCATATTGTATGTCTAAAACGCACCTTGCTATCAACCTTAAGGACAAGCTTGTTTCCCATATAAAGAGCTCCCATCAATTGGAGCAGAGGGAAATTGAAAGGGGTGGTCACTGGTCACTGCCACCTGAAATACACAAATAAATATATGCAATATTACAGGACACTGGATGATTTCATAGCTTACAGGTATCATTCAGAAATAAGGACCCTGTCTTAACATGCTCATATACATTCAAAAAGTAACTAGGAAACTCAAAGCTTAAGCTTGTAAAATGTAAACTAATGATAAGCTACATAAAACAGACTGGGTTGCATAACGATTTTAAATATTCAATGGCGATTTATATAATCGAAGGGATTCTTACAGGTCCATAGGGCCAACGGAAACCAATGAGGGCAATTGCAGTTAACTTACTGACTATCCTTATAGCCTATTTAATCTATAAAATTAAATAAAATACCTAACAATTGCAGCATACTTCTACAGAAGTAATGAAATAATCTGTATAACACATTTATCTATTCTACAACCAAAAAACAATAGCAATGGGAGATTTCACCATAAAGATTTCCAGTTGGGCTAAAATGATACACAAGAATTTCAATGGCTACTACATTAATAGGTTCTTAATACAGGTGTTGGTCGTTGTTTATTTTCTTTACCGTTGGTTTTGGTCTCTACACCTCGGGTTCTATTGTACTTAAGCCATTTTGATATTATTGTCCTTACGCGCGTAATAGAATTGCAGACAAAAAAAAGTTTGGCCACTAACCAAACAATCTTTTTCATTGAGGCATAAAAATAAACACTTGATGTGCATATACATATATAAACCACTAATGAACACCTTAATTCATCAACTAAACTAACAAAATCAAACCCCCATATGAACAATCACAATTAAAAAATAATAATAATAAATAAATAAATAAATAAATAATAAATACACCACAAGATCCGGCCAACACCCATCGTCAAATCCGATCCGGCAGCATTCAGTCCACCGGAGTTTTGTTTGCAGCTTCAGTTTTGGTCCACCGTTGAGTCCACCGAGGCTGCAAGTGGTTTTTAGTTAGTCTGCACATGAGATTTATGCGCCTGAGTTTTGTTTCATTCTACAACAAGTGGATATTTTATTTTATTTTTTTGAAATTGTGGATATTCATTACTGCACATGAGATTTTTTATTCGCATATGTGTAGTGATATGGCATTTGTCAGTGTTTGGTTGGTTTTTTTTGTAATATAGCTATTGGTCAGTCAATAGTTTTGTTTTCTTGAGGTAATTGTGATGGCACGTTGTTTTGTTAGACCACTCGCAACGGTGAATGGCAAATTTGCGTTAAGGACGAATTTTTGGACGTTAAATGCACGTTAACGTGCGTTATCCGTTGTGACCCTTCCACGTTAACGCAGCGTTAAAGGCTACCCTTAACGCTGCGTTAAGGGTATAATGTGTAAAAAAAAAAAAAAAAAAAAATTCAAAACCGCCCCCTTAAACGGCTCTTTCATGCGTTAAAATTCAAAATGAAAAATTACAAAACAGGCCCTTGTGTTTAATACTTAACGGCTATATGTATAAAAAAAAAAAAAAAAAAAAAAAAATTCAAAACCAATTTCACTCTCCTATAAATACCCATTTCACACCACATTTTTTTTCACACTTCCACAAATCAATACACTACATCTTACGCTATCTTCTTCAACCTTCCAATAAAAAAAAATAAAAAAAAAAATAAATAAAAAATAAAAAAAAAACGTTTTTGATTCACAATGGATCCGAATCAAGCTAACAACTTTTCAGATGACGAAGAAGACATTCAGTGGATGGCATCTGTGTACGAACAAGTTGTGCAGATGGAACAACAAGAAGCACCTGGACCTTCGATTGCAGGTGGGCATATCTTTCGTGTCATCTACCGATCGAGCTCGAGCACAAAGCCTATTGGGCCTTAAAGCATGCAAACTTTGACCTAAAGACTGCGGGTGATCACCGGAAGCTTCAATTGAACGAATTAAATGAGCTTTGGGATCAAGCCTATGAGAACTCGTTAATCTACAAAGAGAAAACAAAGAGGATTCATGACTCCAAAATCAAGAACCGCGTTTTCAACATTGGTAATCGAGTCCTTCTCTTCAATTCTCGATTAAAGATTTTCTCGGGCAAGTTAAAAACCCGTTGGTCTGGGCCGTTCACCGTTGCTCAAGTTTTTCCATATGGGACCGTCGAGTTATCTCAAAACGTCGGACCAAACTTCAAGGTGAACGGTCATAAGATCAAACATTACTTTGGAGGGGACATACCATCCATGGTTGTCCCGGATCTCCAAACTTTCCCCATGGACAATTGAATTCAGGGACGAGTCAAGCTCGTGACTCGGTTGACAAAAACAAGCGCTTCGTGGGTGGCAACCCATGCTTATCATTCTATTTTCTTTCTATTTTCTAACACTAAGTGTGGGGGAATTCCTCTACTTGTTGCTTTGTTGTTGTGTGTTTGCCTTTGTTTTCAGGATTCCCGTAGATCGTGATGATTGATGCGCCTGTTTTCAATCCAGCCGCCCAATATCCGATCTTTTTACTAACATCTAGGGATATCTTATTTAATCCTTTTTGTGAAAAAGATTTCGTTTCCACACTTAGCTAGTAGTATTACCTTTTTACGTTCTATAGTGTCGGCATAATAGCCGGTACTTTGAATATTGAGGGCAATATTCAATTCTAAGTGTGGGGGGAATTCTTATTTGACCCAAATTTTAAAAAATTTCACATTTTGTACCTACTAGTCCCCTAGCACCCCCGTTTTGACCAAAATTTTAAAATTTTTATTGTCTTTTAATTAAAAATTGCATAAAAAAGAAGTGCTTTGCACATTAAAAAAATAATTTGCTATACATTAATGCTTCGGTATTATTGAAAGTTTAGACTTGATTAGGCTAGAACAAGGGGAATCCCGACTCTGCCAAAGTATTGATTTGGCTGCTACCCTTAACGTTTAGGCTAAGTTTTTACGAATTGTGCAAATGAAAATGCTAAGCGTGGAGTAGTTGGTTCTCTTTAGAGCTTATATAAGTAATATATGGCTTTTCCTCCCAGGAGCTTCTAATCTGACTAAATAAGTGCTATTTTCAAACCTTTGAACGTTAAAAACCGCTTTGTTAAGCAAAAATAAATTTTTATACAATCTTGATTTAGAGTACTAGTTCAAATTTTTATTTAAATTTTGGAACAAGCATACTTTCTTAAAATCATAATAAGAATGCAAAATGAAAGTGAGACGTTGCTTGAAAGTTGCAAAAATTAAAGTTTTGAGTATGAATAAATAAGTCCTAAGCTACGGTTCGAGATCGGTCCTTGGATCCTTATTTCCAAAAGGCGTTTAGGTCTTGGCTACCCTCTTACACCGGCCCTTGGATCTTTATTCAGGAAGGTGTAAGGTCTTGGTCTAACACCCTTGGAACCTCATTTCCGGAATGTCTAGAGTCTTGGAACTCTCCGTTGTAACGGCCCTTGGATCCTTTATTCCTAAGGTATAAGGTCTTGGAATTTCCCCGTGAAGCTCTGTAGTTTATGGTACAATAAGAAGTTAAGTTGTCAAAAAAAAAATAATAATAAAATAAAATAAAATAAAAAAGGTGAAAAAGTGATGAAAAATGAAAAAATGTATGGAAAATGTTCCTTTATGTTGCTTATGAATAAATGTGCGAAACTTGCTTTTTCTTAAATTTAAATCGGAAGTTGAACTAGTATTCGTCAAAATTGTCTAAAGGTTGGACGATAATTTGGAAATTTTTGACTTCAAAGATCCCGTGAGCTCCGATACTATTCTCGAGGGTGTAAAAACCTAGCCTCCTAAATTTTACTAAGGACAAGCTGAGAAGAAAGTCGCTACATGGAGTGATCTCACCTTTGAATCTCTAATTTCTAAATCATCGTCGGTTGCTATCTATTTAAGCTTAATATTACCTTAGCGGTAGCCTCGTAAATCTTTGGAATCGAATTTCCGCTAATTCCGGTACTATTCTCCGTGAGGTGTCAAAATCCCGGTCACCTAAAACCAACTGGTTTGGGATGTGCCGAGAAGAAAGCCGCTACATGAAAAAGGCCCTTTCGATCCTTAGATTTCGTGGTTTCCGGTGAATTAATATTAACTTAGATAAATAACAACCCTAATAAATGTCGATTTTTACGGTCAAAATTTTGAAAACGAGCACACTCACCTAAGTACTTAAATAATTGTGGGAGTGAAAAGTTAAGTCTCGGCTTACATAGTTTACTAATATAAGTAGTGTTAGCATTTTACAAAAACGTTTGCACAAGGGTTTTAAACTTAGTTGGGAAGTATAAAAAAGATGATGACGATTACAATTTCCTGGAATCACCCACTTTGTGTGATTCCCGTTCCATGATGCCATTTTTGAAAATCAAGCATGTTATTTACGTTTGATCTCGTTTAAATTACTTGCATTTTATAATAAGTCAAAACGGGATATTTTTGGTAACCTTGATATTCTTTTAATCCTTTCATTACTTTCTATGATCGGATTGCTAGTGACTAGCAATTGATTAGTGTGGGGGCTTGATGAGTGGCCTTTTACTCATCATTTTATACCCGAAAAACCCCACAAAAATGACCAAAAACACCCAAATAGACCAAATATTGTTACACATTTCCTTGGAAAGTGTTTTATGTGTTTTAGGTACAAAAGAATTGAAAACGGGGCAAATACGGACAAAATCGAGCATGGAATGGAAAAGAGCGTGAAAAGTTGGGACCGAGAAGAAATTACAAGTTCGGACCAAGATTATGCTCAAGTGGACAAACCAGCCCTTGGATTATTTCAGATTAACAAAATCAGTCCTTGTACTACTTTCAGCATATGACAAAAATAGTCCCTACTTTTTAACCCCAATTCACCACAAATCATAACAATATATCCGGATCTTAAAACTATAACCCAATCTCACAACAGCCCACACCAAAGCCCAATCCAAAACTTAAACCCACAAACCCTTTTAGTTAAAAACGGGGTCAAACAATAATCCCAAAGTCAAATCCCCAGTTACTATTGATCTTCCCTAACCTCACCCTTCTTCCCACCTAATCCTGCTAATCCCTCCCCAGTCCCTTTCTTGCTTGCCAACTCACCACCACAGTCCAAAAAACCTCACATGCCATTGTCTCCCCCCTCCTCCATGCTACGCTGGCAATCCTAAGGTACAAGAAACCATCTACGGCTCAGATTGATGGGATTGGGGACCAAGAAAAATCCAAGGGCTAGAAAAAGAAGAGAAGAAGCACAGCTGGAGTTCTCTCACACAAGAAACACAAAGAAAAGTAGGAAACCCTAGATTGTAATAGTATAAATAGTTAGTTATGAGCCAGTAGAAAAATAGGTAGTAATAGCTTATTTTTAAGGTATTTTTAGACTTTTTAGCTTTTTATTGTTCCAGCATTGTAATTTACTCTTGTTTTAATATAATTTCAGTTGTTAGTTTAATTATTCAAAAAAAATATATATATTGCTTTTTAGCTTATTTGCTTATTGTATTGCTTATTTGCTTTTCTCTGCTTATTTATGCTCTTTAGATGCTTTTAAATGATAGTCTCCACTTAGTGTAGTGTTTATGTTCATTTTTGCCTTAAAACCATTAAAAAAAAAAAAAAAAAAAAAAAAAAAAAAAAAAAAAAGCCAAAAATAGTTACTCTAGGAACTAGCTTATTAGTGCTTATTTGGATCTTAAAAATTGCTTATTAGGTGGCTAGTAAGTTAGTAGGTTAATAGTAAACATTATCATAGCTTAAATCAGTCACTTCTAATTTAAAATTTCAAAATCAGTTCTATAACTAGTGTTTGGCACAAGCTTATTTTTGGTCAAAAGTGGTTACTACTGTTCATTTACCCATATATGAGTTTTGAATGAGCTTACTAGGAGTTAGATAAGCAGGTTTCATTAGGATTTAAGCAGCTTTGGTATGTTTTGAGGTTTTGCATCAGTTGGTGAAATTTAGAATCTCAACTGCTTATTTAAGGACTCTATAAGCCAAAGCTTATTTGGACCTCACTCTTGGCATTTTTTGGAGCAATTCAGTGGTCAAAATAGAAGTTATTAATTTGATAGAGTTTCATGGAGATTTGGTAGAGTTAAGTCCAAAAAAGGCAAATCTGCACATCAGTATCTTAAACAAAGCATTTTGATTTTTGCCCTTTTCAGCTTTTATTTTCCATTTTTCATTTCTTCAATATAAGCCCAATTTAGCTAAATTTTGGTACAGAGAATCTTGGCTTGCTCACCTAGTTATTGCCCATTTTTATTAATTTTTAGAATTAGCTTATCATAGCTTATTAGTGGCTTGAAAATGCCCTATTTTGCCCTGCACCATAAGTGCATCAGCAGACCCCTATGGCCTTTTGAGCTTTTCAACGCTTATTTGCTTTAAGTTTTTGCTTATTATGAGATATTTAGTTGCTTTAGATTAGATGTTGATTACATTAGCTTATTTAGTGTTGGGTCTAAAGATGCTGCTGTTCGAGAAATACACTAAGTATTACTCTGCTGATTAGTTCAGTGACTCTGCTGATTAGACTATAACTCTGCTGTTTTGTAACTCTGCTGGATTGGAATAATAAGCAAAGTGTAACTCTGCTGCTAGCCCACGAAGACTCTGCTGCTTATTAGATATGTATAGTATGTTAAGGATAAGTATAGAAAAGATACGTAAAGATATTTTTCTTGTATAGAAAGTCTTGTAAACCGACTAGGACTCCTTACGCTATAAAAGGAGGATCTAGGGTTAGGTTAGAAATACATATCATTATTGTTTTACACTTCAAGGTTTCTTGTAACCCTATTGCTATCGAGCAATCGTATTAATATATTGAAGTGTTGTTTGATAATTCGTTTGTGCTTAATTCTTCTTAAGATCAAATATTAAGTTCCGCATAATATTTGATATACAACTCAAGATCAGTTTCTATACCGATTGCTTTAGGTTTATATCTAAAGTAATTAATAAGATCGTGAAGCTCAACTGGGATCAACAAGTGGTATCAGAGCTTGTGATCTAGAAACTGGTACCAAGAAGAATTACTAAATACAAGATCTGTTAATCATCTAAGTAAGCAATGGAATCCGATTCTACACACATGGTTACTGCATCAAGAGTCCCCATGCTCAAGACTGGAGAATACGAGATCTGGAAGATGAGAATTCAACAATACATGAGAATGGTTGATTACTCACTTTGGGAAGTTGTTCTACATGGCGACAGTCAGCCAGCCAAGACTGCTACTGGATCAGTCTTGACTCTCAAGACAAGTGAGGAGAAAGCACAGAGAAGATTGGAGGTCAAGGCTCACAGTATTCTCATGATGGGAATACCTAATGATTATCAACTAAGTTTTAATCATATTGAGTCTGCTAAGGATTTATGGGAAGCAATTGAACTTCGATTTGGTGGGAATGAAGCTACCAAGAAATCAAGAAAGAATCTACTGATGCATCAGTTTGAAACTTTTACTGCTTTGAGTTCTGAGAACATTGAGGGAACTTATGATAGGCTTCATAAGCTGACCAGTCAGATGGCTCTATTGAAGATTGATGTATCTCAAGAAGACATCAATTTAAAATTTCTGAGAAGTCTATCTTCTGAATGGAACACTCACACAGTGATTTGGAGGCACAAGGAAGATTTTGAGAAGATGACTTTGGATGATCTGTATAACAACTTGAAAGTATATGAATCTGAAGTCAAGGGATTGTCAAGTTCATATTCTACCACAAACAATCTTGCTTTTGTTTCCTCAAGCAACAAGAATTCTGGTAGTCATCAAGAACAGCACTCTGCTGCTGGTACTTTCATTCCTGCTGCTGGTTCACATGTCTCTGCTGCTGACTCTACCAACACCAACACCATCAGTGATGCTGCTATTTGTGCTTATTTGGCTGAACTTACTACAAGTACTTCAGTTATGCCTCAAGATCTGGATGAACTTGATCCTGATGATGTTGAAGAGATTGATATGCAATGGCAGTTTGCAATGCTAACAATGAGGGCAAGAAGGTTTCTTAAAAGAACTGGTAAAGAGATGAAGTTCAGAAGAAACAAGAATGTGGGATTTGACAAATCAAAGGCTGAATGTTTTAACTGTCATAAGAAGGGACACTTTGCAAGAGAGTGCAGAGCACCAAAAAGAAACAATGAGAATGTCAAGAAGTCTATTGATGAAGAGCCAAATCCTACTACTGCTATGGTGTCATGTGATGGGTTAGGAGAGTATGACTGGAGTGATCATGCTGAAGATGGTCCAAATTGTGCATTGATAGCTGAAGAGGAACCTCAAGTACAACATTTTGCTCTCATGGCCTACTCTTCCTCTGGATCAGACTCTGAGGTATCCAATGAATCATCTTGTTCTTTTAAATCATGTTCTGATACAATTGAAATACTTAAGTCTAGCAATGGAAACCTTAAAATGGAGAATGAAACACTTAAGTTAGACAATCTTAGTTATGAATATGGTTTAAAGAATTTAGAAGAGAAGCTCGAATTTTATAAAAAGGCTGAAATTGAATATCTAGATAAAATCACTAGTCTAGAAATTGAGCTTATTAAGAAAGATTGTGAGATTAAGGTTCTTATGGGGAAAGTAGAAGAGGCTGAACAGGCTAAAGATTCAGCTATAAGTGAGACTGAAAAACATATTGTTAAGGTGGAAAAACAACAATTTGCCACTGACATTCTCAGTAAACCAATAGGAAGACATTTTGTAGACTCAGGAAGTGGTCTAGGATATAATGCTGTTGCTCACCCTAAGAGACTTAGTGCCAATGCCCCTCCTACTAGGACATTGTCTTTCATACCTGAGTCTGAGGCCAAACCTGTAGGTGAAACTAGTGAAACTAAAATAGAGTCACCTAAGGTTGAGAAAAAGTGGTCTGATGCACCCCTTATTGAAGATTGGGAGTCTGACAGTGATGATGAAGTTGTAGAATCTGATTCAACCCCTAAGAACAAAAAGGAAAGAATTCCTGCTATTGTTGAATCAAAAGCACCTAAGGCTAAAAAGGTTGAGTTTGTTAAGCCTAAGCTAGGTAAAGGTATCTCTAGGAAGATGGCTGAGTATAATAACACACCTAGAGTATATCCTAAGAAAACCAATAACTTGCCTAGAGGAAACCAGAGAAATTGGAACAACCTAGTTTCACAAAGATTAGGTACTGATTTTCAATTACTTAAAAAGGCATGTTATGGTTGTGGTAGTTTTGAACATCTGCAAGATGAGTGCTACTACTATCAGAAACCAGTTTGGAACCAATATACAAGGGTGAACCATAGAAACTTTGCTAGAAAGACTCACCCACATCCCAAAAGAAACATGGTTCCCAAGGAAGTTTTGATGAGAGATGGTGTTTCTAGAGTTATCTCACCTATTGCACCAAAAGGGCCCATAAAGAAGGACATAGTTGATTCTGCTGTTAAGGCAAACTCTGCTGCTAAAGCAGACTCTGCTGTTTTGCCTAAAGTTGTTACTGATACTGTTGTGGGCAACCATTTTTATGCTGTTAAGGCCTCAGCTTGCTGGGTCTGGAAACCTAAAGTTAAAGTTATAGATCATGTTCTCAGACACAGCAGTGCACCAATGCAGTTGAAGAAATTTGACTACTTTGATGCACAAGGCAGATCCAAGTCAGTAATGGCTTGGGTCCCAAAGAGAAACTAATTCTCTTACTTTTTGTGCAGGGCAATCTACAAAAGGAGCTAAAGGATAAATGCATTTTTGATAGTGGATGCTCTTCACATATGACTGGAGACCAGAGCAATTTGGAAAATTTTGAAGCTTTGGATGGTGGATATGTTGCCTTTGAGAATGATCCTAAAGAAGGTAAAATTGTTGGTAAAGGCATCATCAGAACTGGAAAATTGGATTTTGAAAAAGTGTATTTGGTAAATGGACTAAAGTTCAATCTTTTTAGTGTCTCACAAATGTGTGACAGAAAGAATTTTGTTCTTTTTACAGACACTGAGTGTCTTGTCTTATCTCCCGACTATAAGATACCTGATGATCAATTAGTACTTCTTAAAGTCCCTAGAAATGACAACATATACAGTGTGGACATAAAAAACATTATTCCCAAAAGAGATTTAACTTGTCTGTCTGCCAAAGCCACTATTGATGAATCCAAACTATGGCACAGAAGGCTTGGCCATTTGAACTACAAGGCTATCAACAAGTTGGTGAAAGGGAACTTGGTCAGAGGATTACCTTCAAAGGTTTTTGAGAATCCTGAAGTATGTGTTGCTTGTCAGATGGGAAAGCAACATAGAGCATCTTGTAAGTCCAAATTGGTGAATTCTATTACTGAACGATTGTTTATGTTACACATGGATCTATTTGGACCTACTTATGTGAAAAGTTTGAACAAAAAGATGTATGGCTTAGTGGTCACTGATGATTTTAGTAGATTTACTTGGGTTTTCTTCTTAGCTACTAAGGATGAGACACCTGGCATTCTTAAGGCTTTTATTACAAGGATAGAAAACCTATTTAATCACAAGGTTAAGATCATCAGATGTGACAATGGAACTGAATTTAAGAATCAAGTAATGAATCAGTTCTGTGAGGAAAAGGGGATAACTAGACAATTTAGTGTGGCTAGAACTCCTTAGCAAAATGGTGTTGCTGAAAGGAGAAATAGAACATTAATTGAGGCTGCTAGGACCATGTTGTCAGAGTCTAAGTTACCCATTATCTTTTTGGCTGAAGCAGTCAACACTGCTTGCTATGTGCAAAATAGAAGTAAGATAGTTAAGCCTCACAACAAGACCCCTTATGAGTTATTACATGGTAGGAAACCTCTGATAGATTTCTTTAGACCATTTTGGTGTCATGTCACTATCTTAAACACCATTGACCACTTAGGCAAGTTTAGTGAGAAAGCAGACATAGGTTACTTTGTTGGATACTCCACTGAAAGTAAGGCTTTTAGGGTCTTCAATCAAAGGACTGGGCATGTGGTGGAAAATTTACATGTTAAAATTAGAGAAACCACACCTAATGTTGATGGAAAAGGTCCTGAATGGATGTTTGATATTGATTCTTTAACCAAAAGTATGAATTATCAACCAGTCATTGCAGGTACTACTAACATGTCTGCAGGTACACAAACTAACCCCAATGCAGGTACACAAGCAAAGAAGGATGGATCTGCAGAGGAGTTTGTTTTGATTAAAAAGTGGAAGTATGATCAGTTCTTCTCTCCAACAGATAAAGAGGGAAAGAGTTCAGATGATGATGCTGTTCATAAGGAAGTACCAAAGGTTAATGCAGAAGGTGATGATGAACCTTCTCATGATGATAAGGAAAGGAATGAAGAGTCAGAAATTGATGGGCAACAAGGGAATAAACATAGCAGCAGTTCTCTCAACTCTGCTGCCAGGCCAAAACACTCTGCTGATAGGCCAAAACACTCTGCTGTTAGGCCAAAACACTCTGTTGTTAGGTTTGGTAACTCTGCTGCTATGCCCAAGGACTCTACTGCTGAAAAAGATGGTGATTCTTATGATGATACTTCAAATGAGCTACCTGAATTAGAAGAAGTATATGTGGATACTGATGATGAAATTGTTGATGTTTTTGGTGCTGAAGCTGATTTATCCAATTTGGAGACTGATATACCTGTTAGTCCCAATCCAACAACCAGAATCCACAAGAATCATCCAAAGGAGCAGATAATTGGTGATGTTCACTCTGCTGTTCAGACCAGAAGTAAATCAAAAGGTTTGAGTGATTTGCTTGATCAGGGATTGTTTGCTCAAACACTTAAGAAGAGGAATAGCCACAAGGATTTACAGAATTGCATGTTTGCCTGTTTCTTATCTCAAGAAGAACCCAAAACCATTCACAAGGCTATGAAAGATGAAAGTTGGGTTGAAGCTATGCAAGAGGAGTTGCTGCAGTTCAAGCTTCAAGAAGTCTGGACATTGGTGGATTTGCCTAATGGAAAAAGAGCAATTGGTACTAAATGGGTGTTCAGATGCAAAAGAGATGAAAGAGGAATTGTTATTAGAAACAAGGCTAGATTGGTGGCTCAGGGATACACTCAGGAAGAAGGAATAGATTATGATGAGGTATTTGCCCCAGTTGCAAGAATTGAAGCTATTAGACTATTCTTGGCATATGCCTCATACAAGAATTTTCCTGTGTATCAAATGGATGTGAAAAGTGCTTTCTTGTATGGAAAGATTCCTGAAGAGGTATATGTGATGCAACCACCTGGGTTTGAAGATCCTAAGTATCCTGATAGGGTCTACAAAGTGAAGAAAGCATTGTATGGACTACATCAAGCTCCTAGAGCTTGGTATGACACCTTATCCAAGTATTTGTTGAACAATGGTTTTTGCAGAGGAACCATTGATAAAACATTGTTCATTAAGAAAGACAAAAAGGATATCCTACTTGTTCTGGTTTATGTAGATGATATCATTTTTGGGTCTAAAAATAAGGTGTTATGTGAAGGATTTGAAAAGCTTATGCACAACAGGTTTGAAATGAGTTTTATGGGAGAACTTACTTTCTTTTTGGGGCTTCAATTCAAGCAGAAAACAGATGGGATTTTTATTAGCCAAGACAAGTATGTGGCTGATATGTTGAAGAAATTTGGTTTCAATGATGTGAAGGCAGCTAAGACACCAATGGATAAAAACAAACCTTTGCTCAAGGATGAAGATGGGGAAGAGGTTGATGTACATCTTTATAGATCAATGATTGGTTCATTGATGTATCTGACTGCTTCAAGGCCAGATATCATGTTTTCTGTGTGTGCTTGTGCAAGATTTCAAGTGCCCCCAAAAGTTTCACACTTGAAAGTGGTCAAAAGAATTTTTAGGTACCTAAAGGGTCAACCTAAATTGGGCCTTTGGTATCCTAATAATTCACCCTTTGACTTGATAGCATACTCAGATAGTGACTATGCTGGAGCTAGTTTGGATAGAAAGTCAACCACTGGAGGCTGTCAGTACCTTGGTCATAGGCTAATCTCATGGCAATGCAAGAAACAGACTGTTGTGGCTAACTCAACAACTGAAGCAGAATATTGATGAAGCGAAAAGTGTACCGCTTTTAGGGGGTCATTTAAGCCCTAAATCGTATTTATTTGATCAAATATTGCCCTAAATCGTTCCTTTTGTCATTTTAGGTACTTTTGAGAAGAAATCTGGAAAAGGAAGCATTTTGGACGTTTTTGGAGCATAAAAGTGAAGAAAACGACAAAGTCTCAAAATCGGCTAAAAAGTACCTTTGACGGCGTCAGGAATTTCCCCAGACGGCGTCATGGCTTGGCAAAAGTGGTGGATATGAAAATTACTCATGATAAGCCAGAGAATTTTGCATGAAAAATCTGACGGCGTCACCCTTTGAAGTGATCAAGGTCGTCACGGTTTAAACTAAAGAGGGACAGCGTCAAGCTCAATTCTGACGGCGTCACCCCTTGATAGGCCAGAACGGATTTTGGAGCACTAAAGAGGGACGGCGTCAGGAAGGCCATCCGGGAACCCTAAAAGCGGCGAGGTGACGGCGTCAAGTCCTATAACGTGACGCCGTCAGACCTTAAACTCTATATATAGTTTTGCAATTTTTTGTCATTGGGGTGGAACTTTGTGTGTAACCTTTTGGGAGGAAACCCTAAGACGATTTTAGCAGCTTTTTCAAGGATTTTTGCCTTAAGATCTTCCATGTTACATTGAAGATAAGTTATCAATTAATCATTCAATATGTCTATGTGTTGTTTGATTCTATCTTGTTCTTGTCTTTTGTTTAACATGCTAGGCTAGGTTTTCTTTGTGTTTGCTTAGATCTAATGAAACCTAACTATTGATTGTTGGTTATTAGTGTGTTATTAATTGTATTGGATGATTGTTCATCGATGTTAGGCTTAAGAAAACTGGCTAACTTCCTATACGGTAACTTGCTTGAACGTCTTAAGAAACATGAACCAATGCGTACTAAGGTTTTTATGGTTGTATTTAATGCATGAGCGAATTCTAGTGATCCCATGTTAGGAGCTTCTTAGCCGGCTCGACATAGGAGTGAAGTAGGAGCTTATAGAGTTGGGGAAGTACGTACGCCACCCCACGATTGGTATTAAGGAATACACCCGTCATCCACGCAATTAATACACACTAATCAACCGGTAAAAGATAGTTAGGGAGTAAGGAAATCTAAGTAAACACATTTCTCTCCATATAAGTTTCATCAACCTTTTCATTTTCTGTTATTTTATTTTATTTGCATTCGTAGTTATTTGGGTTAGTTGACTAGCAACTAATTTCGCCCACTCTTTCAAACCCGAGATTTTACTTGCTTTCATAAAAAAATATAAAAATACAAAAAGAATTTTCTCTCACCCTTAGACCTATTAGAGTAGTTTTTCATACCTAACGAACACTATTCCCTGTGGAGAACGATCAATCCCCCGTACTTACCACTATACTATACTACATCGGTCAGGTACACTGCCTGGTGGGGTTGTAAGCCTCTTGAGATCCCTCGAGAGGTAAAACCTGTTGTAAGGTTGCAAAACCACGCATCAAGTTTTTGGCGCCGCTGCCGGGGAATAGTTATTGTTTAGGTTGAATTTTTATTTTATAGGTCTACTCACTAGATTCCTTTCTAGTGAGATTTTTATTTTATTTTTCTAGGTTTTCTTTAGTCTATCTTTTTTTCTTCGTTTCTTTGTTCGTAACCATTACCATCCGACATCATGGAAGGTGGTAATATCCTCGATCCCAACAACCCACCACAACAACCACCACCTCCTAGAGCCCGTACTTTAGGAGAGTACTCCCGTCCTAGCCACCATGGCTATCGAAACACCATTGAGCTCACTCAAGGAGCCAATGTCACTCCCTTGCGATCCGACACCATCCGGTTGGTGCAAAGCGGATGCGCATTCCATGGACTTCGTTCCGAAGATCCTAACCAACATCTCAAGGACTTTCTCAAAATCGTTGATTCTATAGACCTTGATGTTGCCACTCGAGAGACGACCCGACTGCGTCTCTTTCAATTCTCTCTGCGGGACCAAGCTAGTCAATGGCTAGAGCGTCTACCCGCAGGATCCATCACCTCTTGGGATGATCTCACCACTCGTTTCCTTGCTCAGTTTTTCCCACCAGGAAGAACTACCAAGCTAAGGAATGATATCTTGATGTTCCAACAACGTCAAGGCGAAACCCTCTACGAGGCATGGACTCGATTCAAGGACTTACTCCAAAAAGTCCCTCACCATGGCATAGAACTTTGGCTCCAAGTCCAAATCTTCTATGACCATATCAATCTCTACACGAGGCAAACCATTGACCAATCGGCCGGTGGCAAGCTACGTGATCTAAGTGCGGAACAATCATGGGCTCTCCTAGAAGATCTTGCTCTTTATGACAACGAAAGTTGGAGTGATCCCCGTGATTTGAATAAAACGGTCAGGGCAATATCTTTGCCTTCGAACAATTCAAGTACTTCAGACCGTAGGATCATAGAACTTGAAGACCAAGTCAAGTTTCTCATGAAATCCTACGAGGCTCCTAAACCTTCAAGCCAAGTGAACAAAATCACTTCTTCGTGTAAATTATGTAGTGGTCCCCACAACACTCATGATTGCATGGAACTCCCCAAACAGGCTTTCAAAGAATTCGCATCCTCGCGAATCGATAAGGCGGGAGATAAGTGGCTCACTACTAATTATGGACACAAGAATTCCGAAGATAGGTATGAGGCATGGAAGAGTAAGCCAAATTTTAGTTGGAACCAAACTCGAAGCGTATCATTCAATGACTCTACCCCACTCACCTGGTCTGAACATTATCCTCAGCAACATACGCATAAACAACAAAATCGCGAGGAATCACTGCAAAAATTCATTCTCTCTCAAGAAACACAGCTCTCCAAACTTGAGAATCAATTCAGACAACAGCAAGTTGATATGAACAACAAGGTTGATAACCTGTTAAAGGTTATCAATGATCGCCTTGCTGGCAGGTCAACTTGTGAGTTGGCACGAGTTAATGAGATCAAATCTGTTACGGTGACTCACCAAACACCCCCTCCTGTAAAAATCAAGCACCCTAGTAAACTCTTCAAACACATATCACAAAACGGAAAAGAAACTGGAGATACTCATACCCCTTCGAAACCTCTCCACTTCGTGAACACCATTACAACAATACCTGTTCCTAAACCCAATCTGGACCAACAATCAACCGAGAATGTGGACAATGAAATGGAGGGTGAAGTTCCCGAAAAGAACCCCGAGGCGCCCGACGACTATCTAGACTCACCAAAGAACTCGAGTACAAAAGAGGTGAGTGATGAGGAGGGCTCGGAAGAGAAATCCGAAATGCCTCATGGGCTCCCAGTACTGCTAGACCGCCCCCTGGTGGAGGAACTTGAGAGGGGCACAGCAAAGTTGCCTATTGGATTTGGAGAGAGAATAGAGGATGGCGCTCCCAGGGTCTTTAAGATATCTTGCACCACTAGGAAAAAGTTCATTAAAGATGCCTACATAAACACCAACTCTTCTATGAATGCAATATCCCTTTCTCTATATAACGAAGCCTTCACCAAACAGGTCAAATATGAAGGGTCTAATATCATCGGGGTAATAAGAAGGGTACCAATTGTGATAGAAAAGTTCCTCTTTCATATCGAGCTAACTGTATTTAATAACATGGACTCTATCATCAGCCCATCCTTAGCTAGCCTTGTTCTAGGCAAACCATTCATAAACGCAACGGGAGTGATACTTGACGAGGATGATAGTAGTGCATTATTTACCGATGGTGTCAGGAAAGTGATTTTTCGGGATGGCGGTGAAGAAGTGTATGAGTGATCCGTCCCAGACTAGTTATCTTTTATTTCTCTATCACACAAGTCAACCACTTGTGAATGGTCAACCGTAATAAATGATAAAATATAAACAGCCTCAGAACGAATACTCGTGTGTAGTGTGTGAAACCAGGCAAGTGATCACCCGGATCGTTTCCCAACGAGATGTGAATGGAAAACTGTGAAAAGCTAGGATTAGAGTGATTGATGATTTAGATTGCTTTTGATTTTGCTTTATTTAACAATTCTAAATAACAAACAAAAACAGATATACACAGGAAAATAAAACGCGAATTAAATAATCTGAAAACGCGCAACGAAAAATCTAAAATGGGACAAAAAATAAAATTTATAAAATTTAAAACCTAAAAATGTAAAATAACTTAAAACTTATTTAAAAACTTAAATTATATATTTTTTATACTTTTTATTTAATTATTATTAATTATTTATTATTTAATAACTTATTAAACTATTTAAATTTATAAAAAATACTAAATGGGCAAAGAAAAATCTAAAACTTTTTCTAAAAATATTATAAGATGAGAAAAAGCTAAGAAAATTATAAAAATGAAAATTACTTAATTAAAATTTAAAAAGATAAATTCTATTAAATAGAAGCTATCACTTTATTTCTATTTTTAAGTTTTCTTAAGGACTAAAAATATTTTTATATTTTTCCTAGATTAAAAATGACAAAATAAAATTATGAAAATTGGATTTATATTTTTCTGATTATTTTTCTATTTTTTATGATTTAATTACTATTAAAAACTAATAAAAATGATTAAAAATATTAAAAGACTTAGGAAAATTATGAAAAATTACAGATAATTCTAAAATTTTATTAGAAAGATAAGAAAAATAAAAGTGGAAGCTGGCTAAGCCTAAAAAGCAGATTTGGGCTAATAAGCAGTTGTGAATAAGCCCAAAATAAGCTAATAAGCTAGGAAAATTTACCAAATGATCAGGACAAGTTAAACCAACTTAGATAAGCTTAAAACAACTTATTTCAAACAACCAATCCCACAGATTAAGCAAATGAGCACTTGGCTGTTGTGGATTTTAAGACAGAAACCTCAGAAATGGCCCCAACTTTGCAGACAGATTAAGCAGGTAATAAGCTACTGAGATGGAATATTATGGGGGCAAAACTTAGCCTATACTACTGGGTATCTAAAAAACACAAAAGCCCTATCACAACACACCAATTGGTGTTCAATTAAAGCCTAGATCAGCAGCATCAACTGCTAGGCTTGAACCTGGATTTTTGACTTTTTAACTTTTGCACCACAGTTGACTTATGTGAATCTAAACTGAGTCTAATTGATTACTTGATGTTTATTAACCCTAAGTGAACCTAAATCAAGCACCCTAAACTAGTTCTAAGCTCAAATCAAGGATTTGGCATGCCCATTCCACAACAGATGGACTGTTAATGGAGTATGCATACGATTTTGACTTTTTGCTTCAAACTAACTGTTTATATGCCTAAGTTATCTATAAATACCCTAATGCAAGTTGATGAGACAGAAAATAAAGCAGAAAAATGGCTAAAATACTCTAAATGCAGTTAAACCAAACACCACTTTATAAGGCTGTTTATGAAGATTTCAAAGTGTCTCAATGATTCATGCCAATATTTTGATTCATGAACATATAAACTGCTAACATGAACTTAAATGAACACCTAAACACACTTTATAACAACAAATAACCATAAATCATTAATATACTAATATAACTCTGAAAATGGAATACAAAGCAACTTCAAAATTTAAAACACAACTTACTTATTTTAAACTACAATATCACTTAACAACAAACAAACAAACATAAAAACACAGGAATCAAACATATAAACTAATGCTACAGTAATTTCAAAGAAAATGAGAAAATGAGCTTACAAATGGTTAAGACTGAGAACCAATGAAACAAGGACTGAGAACCAACCTAACAGCCTCCCAAAAGGCTACTAAACCAAGTACATCCAGAATTTAACTTGCTCCTTGCACCAATGATCATACACACTGATTTTTGAATTTTACACTATTTATTTGACTATTTTTTATGTTTTTTAGTAATACTGAGTTACAAGTCTTCTAAGTGGATTCTAAGCTTCAACAAACTTATAAGTGACTGAATTGAGATTACTGGAACAGGAAACAACAAGATTTAACAACCTTTAAGTGAAAATGTAAATTTCACTTTGAAAATGCCAAAATTGAAATCAAACTGAGAAATGAAACTGAGAACTTTTGAAATTATCTTTCATTAACATAAAGAACATGATACAACATGAAAAGTAAACTGAGTTTAAAGTTTTCAACATGAAAATTAAATAGTACACTACGAAATGGTCTAAAAGCTTGACAAGTTTATTCTACTGCTTCCTTTCTTCTTTATAGTGACTTTTCTTGTCCTTTGCAGCTTCCTGGAACTTTCCCACTTTGATTGTGAGCCTTTGGATTACTGAGACACATCATAGCCATTGATTTGCAATTTGGCGGGAAAAGTCAATTTGACTATTTAGGATAGCGTAAAGCAGTTTTAGGGCTTGGAAGTTGTGGCTAGTTAGGGTGGACAAGTGGGGATAGTTGGGGGGTGAGGTGGTGGTGAAACCACTGAGGTGGAGGATGGTATTGATGGTGGTTTTGGTTGTGTGAGGGAGAAGAGGGAAAAAAGGACGGGGTGGTTTTTGTTTGTGGGTTTGACCGAGGGTTGACTGGTTTTATTAATAAAGGGGTGGGGATTGGGCTGTGATGGAATGGGCCTTGGGGTAGTGGGTTTTATTTAATAGTGGGTTAGGTATATTTGGATTTTTGGGTTTAGTGATAAGGATCCGTTTGGTTTTGTTTGTAGAATAAATCACAAGGACCAAATTTGCCAAATCTGAAAAGTTGAGGGGCCTGTTGTGACATTCTTCCAAAGTTTTCACATAAGGACCAAACCTGTCAAATGAGATAAACCAAGGACCATAAATGTAATTATTTTCCATTTTAAACTTTCAAGGACTATTTATGTCATTTTCAAAACTTCAGGGACCTAAGTTGTCATTTTTGCAATTTTAAACTTCAAGGACTAAGTTTGAAAACTAATGAATCCCTAAGGACCTTAAATGACTTTTTACATGATTTGAACATCCAGGGACTAGTTTTGCCATTTTATGAAAGTTCAGGGACTGAAACTGTAAATTATGTATATTTTGCATGTTTTTCATCAGTTTTCAATCCTTTTGCATTTGTAACACCTAAAAACACAATTTAATGATATTTCCTGTATTTAATGGCATTTCTGAGTGTTTTCAGATGTTTTAGCAGTCTAAATGGGTATAAAATGATGAGTATTTACACACTCATCAATGAGTATCAACCATCAGCAATTTGCAACACATGGGGGCTACACGGTAGAAGGCCTGGCCGAATTAAGCAACGTGATCCGAATAATCTCAAAATACCTTGCATGATTGGTCACAAGCATTTTTATAATGTTTACATTGACACATGTTTACCCAAAAATGTGATGTCTTTGTTTCATTATAACAACATTTGCAGATGGGGAATGATTCATAAAGGGATGGATGACGTTGGCATAGATAATGATGTGCAGGTGTTTGTAGGAAATATGACATTCACTATGAGCTTCGCAATCGTCGATAATATCGAAAAGTACATCGATCCCAGGTTATCACAAGTTGTTTTTGGGGCACCTTTTTGCAATGCCACAAGCTTGGTTGTGGACGAGCTCAATGGGATCATGACTTTCATCGATGGGATTAGGGAAATCTCATACCAAACGCCTTACAAGATGAGAGAATTCAATGAGATTGATTATGGAGGGCTCGATGAGCTAAGTTCCCAACTCGTGTTATGTGACGATGATGTGAGACGGGGATGTAAGGACACTTTTGACCTGTCAAGTGGATTCTTTAAGCATGATAAGGAGCTTAGTTCTAAATACCAAAACAATCCTTTTGATCTCGAGGATCCGAAATACCTTTACTATGAGAGTAATTCTGATTGAGAATCAAATGAAAATGGCCTAGGAACCGTGACCAATGATGGAGTCACGTAATGTATGTGACTTTGAGTCTAGCTACAAGACTCGTTAATAAAGAAAAGCGCTTCTTGGGAGGCAACCCAAGCTTTATTTGCTTTGTGTGTTTATTTATTTGTTTGTTTGATTTTATTTGTTTCCGTATGTGTGTTTAATTTTATTATTATTGATTCATGTTCAAAAGTAAATTGTGAAAATGCTTTATCTTGTTTTTAACTTCGTCTTAACTACATATAAAGGTATTTTGCAAAAGTTAAGTGTAAGGGAAATCTAAATCGGTTTATTAGAACACAAATGAACATGAATCATAATAATAATAAATTAACATACATATTAGTATTTGTTTGAGTCAAATGCTTGTATCGAGTCATAATGATGTTTTGCAGGATTTCCAGGAAGTAAGGTATAGTTTTTTCCAAAATTTTTCCGGAAACTTAACATGAGAATTCTGTCAGATCATTTCTGACGGTGTCAGGATTTAAAACCTGACGGCGTCAGGTTTAATTTTCGGAAAATTTTTGAAAGTTTTGTTTTCATAAAAAGTTTTTATTAAATCTCTAACTTATAATCTCCAGGAATCTGCAAAATTATCATTCCACAAGCATTATATCCTTATATATAGAGTTTATCCCGCCGATGTTATGCATGTTTTCGTGTTTGTTTTCTCAGGTTTAACAGGTTATTTTGGACAAGGAAATGTTTGTTGGATCAAGCTTTTGGCGATGCATTAGTCATGGAGCTTCAACATTACTTTGGAAGAAGATCTAACCGTGTTACCACATTATCCACCGAGCGAATCAGGGGAGTATTTGATTTCATTCTTTTACTTTATGCTTTTACATCTTGTTATTTGAACATTGGGGACAATGTTCATCTTAAGTGTAAGGGGGGGGGGGTAAAAGTACGATACTTTAGAGAATACAATTACGCTTGATTTTTGTTTGTTTAATAGTAGATGTGTAATAAAACTGAGATAAATACCTGTTAGGGTAATTTTAGTGCCAAATTTAAAATTTTTTACAACATTTAGGAGTGAAACTTTGATCTTAATGAGCGTCTCACGGATAGGAGTTATATGACTAGCACAAAAACCGTACCACTAAAAAATTTTCCACCCCCAAATATGTGAGGTTCGCCCCTAGAATTGGTAGGAAAAGCATTTATGCTATGATGTGTGTACCGGTAGCACTTAGATTCTGGAACTTGCGTTAGGACCATTCCGAGGCCACAAGTGAGACTACATTCGTGTAGTTAGATTTACTACATGATAAGAGGCATTAGGATTAACCCATTGTTTTACACCTGTGTTTTTGTTATAATTACTTTGGCTACATTGGTCAAGTAATTCTCCCACACCCTTTGCGTTGTACTTATTTTTAGTACACGATACCCCTAGTACACCCCTCAGAGCCTATCTTTTCGTTTCGACCTTTAAGCATTTTACTTAAAGGAAGAATTTGTTACACCCCACTAAAATGTACACCCAAATCGCCTTAGCCTACCTTGTATGCACTCATTTTTAGTGCATTATTGTGACATCATTTATTTAAACCCCAAGTTAATTATCTAGTTGATTACATGGTTGCTAAGTCGAGTCATATCCTTGTACATATTGTTTTGGGATGATTGGGACTCATGGGTAAAGTACTAGTGTAACGGAGTAATGGGGAAGAACATCATTTATTACCCCCATATGTGCTAAATATTTTAAAAGTACTCCAAGTTTTTCAATTATCTTAATTCGAGTCATTAGAATAATTATTTGTAAAGTTATGTAAAAGTTCAAGTGTAAGGGGAATGCAATGCCCCTATGATGTATTATTTTGGATGGTAGGGCAAAAGTGTATGCAAAAAAAAAAAAAAAAAAAAAAAAAAAAAAAAAAGGAAAAATCAAGAAAAATACAAAAAAAATGAGAAAAAGAAAAAGTTGAAAAAACATACGGACTACCATCCCGTTTCATTTTATGTTTTTGTTATTTTGTTTTTAGCTTAAGATTGAGTCGAGTCTTGGCTTAGCAACATTGTATAGTACATGTAATTAATCAAGATCTTTAACTCGCCACCAGTAAAATATCCCTTATCCAACAAAACCGTGTTTATCATATCCCTACACCTAACGTTATAACCCATTTAAAAGCCCTATTTGATAGTTTATCTTAGGTGCTTACGCCTAGTGGAGGAGGTTTTTGATCCTTTCCCAAGCCTATGGTAATCTATTTGCTATGACAGGTAGTGAGAGATATTATCCGTTTTCATTTATGAGATTTATTTTGATGACACTTGAGAGATGTGAGTATCTAAACACTACTTGTGAGGTGCTAGTCTATAATCTCCGTGCTTATTATGATTAAAGTGGAACGACTATTTGTTGTAATTACTTTTATATTAGTGTTAAATGACCCCTAACTTGTATTTTGATTAGAATAAAAGCGCATTTGCTTGAGGACAAGCAAATCTCAAGTGTAAGGGTATTTGATGAAGCGAAAAGTGTACCGCTTTTAGGGGGTCATTTAAGCCCTAAATCGTATTTATTTGATCAAATATTGCCCTAAATCGTTCCTTTTGTCATTTTAGGTACTTTTGAGAAGAAATCTGGAAAAGGAAGCATTTTGGATGTTTTTGGAGCATAAAAGTGAAGAAAACGACAAAGTCTCAAAATCGGCTAAAAAGTACCTTTGACGGCGTCAGGAATTTCCCCAGACGGCGTCATGGCTTGGCAAAAGTGGTGGATATGAAAATTACTCATGATAAGCCAGAGAATTTTGCATGAAAAATCTGACGGCGTCACCCTTTGAAGTGATCAAGGTCGTCACGGTTTAAACTAAAGAGGGACGGCGTCAAGCTCAATTCTGACGGCGTCACCCCTTGATAGGCCAGAACGGATTTTGGAGCACTAAAGAGGGACGGCGTCAGGAAGGCCATCCGGGAACCCTAAAAGCGGCGAGGTGACGGCGTCAAGTCCTATAACGTGACGCCGTCAGACCTTAAACTCTATATATAGTTTTGCAATTTTTTGTCATTGGGGTGGAACTTTGTGTGTAACCTTTTGGGAGGAAACCCTAAGACGATTTTAGCAGCTTTTTCAAGGCTTTTTGCCTTGAGATCTTCTATGTTACATTGAAGATAAGTTATCAATTAATCATTCAATATGTCTATGTGTTGTTTGATTCTATCTTGTTCTTGTCTTTTGTTTAACATGCTAGGCTAGGTTTTCTTTGTGTTTGCTTAGATCTAATGAAACCTAACTATTGATTGTTGGTTATTAGTGTGTTATTAATTGTATTGGATGATTGTTCATCGATGTTAGGCTTAAGAAAACTGGCTAACTTCCTATACGATAACTTGCTTGAACGTCTTAAGAAACATGAACCAATGCGTACTAAGGTTTTTATGGTTGTATTTAATGCATGAGCGAATTCTAGTGATCCCATGTTAGGAGCTTCTTAGCCGGCTCGACATAGGAGTGAAGTAGGAGCTTATAGAGTTGGGGAAGTACGTACGCCACCCCACGATTGGTATTAAGGAATACACCCGTCATCCACGCAATTAATACACACTAATCAACCGGTAAAAGATAGTTAGGGAGTAAGGAAATCTAAGTAAACACATTTCTCTCCATATAAGTTTCATCAACCTTTTCATTTTCTGTTATTTTATTTTATTTGCATTCGTAGTTATTTGGGTTAGTTGACTAGCAACTAATTCCGCCCACTCTTTCAAACCCGAGATTTTACTTGCTTTTATAAAAAAAATAAAAATACAAAAAGAATCTTCTCTCACCCTTAGACCTATTAGAGTAGTTTTTCATACCTAACGAACACTATTCCCTGTGAAGAACGATCAATCCCCCGTACTTACCACTACACTATACTACATCGGTCAGGTACACTGCCTGGTGGGGTTGTAAGCCTCTTGAGATCCCTCGAGAGGTAAAACCTGTTGTAAGGTTGCAAAACCACGCATCAAATATGTTGCTGCTTCTAGCTGCTGTGGTCAAGTGCTCTGGATTCAGAACCAATTGCTGGACTATGGGTACAATTTCATGAACACCAAAATTTATATTGACAACAACAGCACAATGTGTATTATCAAGAATCCTGTTTTTCATTCTAAAACAAAACACATAGAGATAAGACATCATTTTATTAGAGATTGTTATGAGAAAAAGTTAATTCAAGTGGTTAAAATACATACTGACAATAATGTTGCTGATCTACTTACCAAAAGTTTTGATATAAGTAGATTTCAATTTTTAGTTGCTAGTATTGGCATGATAAATCTTTAATCTTTAAACATCTTATCTTTGTATGTTTTTGTAAACTTTTGTAAGGATTTGTGCTATTGTTTAGTCAAAGTCTGGTGTTAAGTCAAAATTTGTTGTTTCTTAAATTGTTTGTTGTTTAGTTGTTTGTTGCTATGCTACTCTGCTGCTATTGTGGGATATTCTTGCTTGTGTTTGTGGTTTTCTACTAACCTTTTGCAGATATACATGAATACACAATCAAGTAAAGCAAGGAAAGATAAAGTTCATTGATCACAAAAGCAAAAGTACAAAATAAAGTTTCCATACATCCATTGTTCAAAAGAAGTTCAAAAGAAAACAAGGCCAAAGATTTCACAACCTAAACAAACTTATCCCAAATCAAGCTTTTTCCTTTCCCTTCCCAACAAAGTCAGGCATCACCTTACTGCGAGGTCCTCTGGTTCCCATATGTTCCGACACTTGCTTGCAAGGAAGTGCCAATATCACTGGTCTTGGTGGTGGACTCTGCTGTTGGCTTGAGGATGGAGCTTGTTTCTTCTCCTGCTTTTTCTTTGGAACAGGGACTTCCTGCTCCACTGTACTTGGCTTTGGTTGCGGCGGATTGACACTCTTCGCAAAGGCGGCAGCAGCGTTCTCCATTTGTCTCTGAAGCTCGACAGTCAAGGGATGGTTAGGAGGATCGATTTCCCAAGAACCTTGATAATATGTCATGGATTTTGGCCATGCTGCTGTTTCATCATCATCGCTAGAGTCTTCAAAGGAAGATGGAGTCGATGGAAGCGGGTCAGACACGTCTTCTTCAACAATCGCTTTGCCTTTTGATTGTGCAGACAATGAACTTGGGGAAAATAATTTGCCCATCCTTGTGAAGTATCTGAAGAGGAATCTGATGAAATGTCAATGATCGGTGCTTTGGATGAACTCACGGTTATTATTATTTTTTGTGTGTGTTAGGGTTTGTGAAATTGGGGATTTGCTAAGAGAATGAGGGATTTATAGACTTAAATGAGGAGTTGGTAGCTGATTAAGGGATTAAATTTGGAGATTTTGGAAAGTTGACTTTTGGTCAAACCTTTCATAACTCTGCTGCTGAGTTTGAAAGTAAAGGGGTTAAATTGGAAATTTTGGCGCGTCTTAAAACCTAATTCGATCAAAACGGTCTCACACACCAATTTGATCTCATTACTTTTTAATTGCTCAAAACTACATCTAATTCTCACCCAAAACCATTAATTCACCACCTTATATTCAAAACCCCCAAACTCCAAATGGCTCGAAGAAAGTTTCCTGATGAGCATAATCAGATTGCATTTCTTAGTAAGGTTTCAGCTGCTGAAGGATTTCATGAAGTTATGGATTTTCTCAGTGCATCTCGATTAAGGTATGCTTTAACAGTTGATCCACCCATTATTAAATCTCATATGCACCAGTTTTGGTCAACTGTTAAGCTTGATACACTCGACGGGGAGGAAAGGTTGATTGGTAATGTAGATGGAGAGAGTATTGTAGTTAGTGAAACCTCTATTAAGAGAAGCCTTCGTCTATCAGGTGTTCCAACACCCCCTAATCTTACCACTGAGGTTATTTTAACTGAGCTTGAGAAAATTGGGTATGAGAGGACTGAGACTACTTTAACTTTTTATAAAGGTCTGCTTTGCCCACATTGGAAGTTTTTGTTGCATACTCTTCAACACTGTTTGTTTCCCAAAGTAGGTGGATGGAATGAATTTAGTGCTCCTCAAGCCATGGCCTTAGTTTGTTTGGCCACAGGACAACCATTTGATTTTTCATCCATGATTTTTGAGGGTATGAAGAAGTATGTTAAGAAGCAATTTTATTTGTATCCAAGGTTTTTACAGCTCATCATAAACCATCAACTTAAAGAACCTTTGGAACATACCAACATTGAGCCAAGTAGCAGAATGGCAATCAAAATGTTTGCTTTTCTGAAGAAGAATGGAAAAGGTTTTTCTGGTGCTATCACTCCCCTATCTCAATACATGTTGGATATTGTGGCTGCTATTAATGAGGATGAAGAGGCTGGAACTCCCACAGCTTCCCATCACACATCCTCATCTACAAGTTTGAATGTATCATCATCCACTGAACCCCAAAATACCCACTCACCTAGGACTTCACAACAAGAGGACATTGTGACACCTCAGACCAATGTCAGTATGGATGCAGATGAGGCTGGTACAGGTGATGTAGGTACCATGATGGAAGAGGCTGGCACTACTGTTTCCAACTTAGTAGTTGAACAGGACAGTGCTAACATACTTAAGACCTCGACCATGGCAACATCTATTGTAGAAGGTTCTCAAGAACCTAATACAACTGATGGTAACCCCAGCCAAATGGCTAATATGGGGGGCTCAGATGTTCAACCTAGGGTTGAGACTGAGTTTGTGTCCAACAATTCACCTCTCGGAGAAGGTAACACATCTTGAAGTGATGAGGACAGGGATGAAACACATGAATTGATGGACACTGATGTACAAATTGACAATGCCCATGATACACCTCTCGGACCAGGTAACACAGGTCGAAGTGTTGAGGCTAGCATTGAACTTGAAACAGAGGATTTGACGGTTAAAACACCTGTACACAATGCCAAATCCAGTGATCAACCTCTCGGGTCAGGTTGCACAGACCGAAGTTGTGAGGATATCATGAAACAATTAAAAGAATTGACGGATACCTGTACACAATTGTCAAAGGAGGTCATTTGTAAAACCCCGAAACTAATATAATCCGGAATGACAAAAATACCATCGAATTTAAAATTTTGAGAACATATAAAAACTATACAAGTATTGTTAATCCACTTAACCTAAGTTCCAATTTAACTAAAAACCTTACATTACAACATATGTGGTACAAAAAAAAAAAGAAAAGAACATACTAAGCTATATGTGTGCCGCCCCCCCCCCCCCCCCCTCCCCCCCCCTTGCCCATAAGGAGGTCCAAATGCATGATTGCTAGATATTTGGCAAGCCTATAATGTGATTTATTCTTCCCTAAAATACACTAAACCAATATCTCGGTCTTCACTTATCCCATAATACCGATTCTTCAAACAACCCTAATTCCTCCATCAAAAAAAAAAAAAAAAAAAAAAAAAAAAAAAAAAAACCTTCGGCTTTTTTTTTTTTTTTTTTTTTTTTTTGTGTGCTGCTGCTACGATTCAAAGAACCACCAAAGAAGCCTTGAATCTTGTTTTAATTCGTGTCTCAATCATCACAAGGTAACCCTATAATCCTAATGTTAATCCATACTAATTTGTGAATCAAAAACTAATCTAAATCATGTGTTCTTCCCTTCTATTTGCTGCTGCCAATCGACCCAAGGAAGGAGGAGGAGAAAAGACCCAATTCGTGCGGTGTTTTGATCTTGTGTTCGTGTTCTTCGTGGTCTACAAGGGTATCGTGTTGTCTTTGCTCAATCCTTGTTCTTGTTTTTTTTTGTTCTAGCCGAAATTATGGTGCAAAAGATGTCACATAAAATCATAAAAAGAAAACCCTAAAATCTATGATATGCAATTCGATCCTGGTGTGTGTGATGGTTTTAATTCGTTTTGATTACGTTAAGACCCATGATATTTGACCTAAATATGTTATGGACTCACCTAAAATCGTTGGTGTCAAGAACTAATGAATAGAATGACTAAAACCCTAAATTACACATATTTCTGTGATGACTGCTTCTGAGCTGGAAAATTGTTCGACTTTAACCGGCTATAACTAAATGATGTGAACGTATATTTTGGTGTTTTAAGAGTCTAAAATTAAGTTCAATGAAATGGCTACCTAGGAAAATTTAGTTTGTAATTTTTAGAGGCCTGGAAGGTTACTTTTTGATTTTTAGAAAATTATGTATCTGATCGGATTTGTGAGTCTGGAAAATTAGTCCGGGTTTATGATTTTTAATTTTCAAACCTTGTCGAGTTAGAAGGTTTCCTTTGAACTGGGTAATCTTTAGTATGTCTATTACTTCTTGGAATTTTTTTAGATTTTTGTGAATTTTTCTTAAAAGGTTTTTAATTAATAACTTTTCGTATAGTAAAATTAATCAGAAATCTGGACGAGTTGGTTTAATATGAATTTTAATCCATAGCTATGCTACTTAATAAAATATGGAAAATTTCTATAAAATACTTAAGACATTGAGGAACCTGTGTGAATTTTTATAGATTTTATTTCGAATTATTAATATGATTTATGAATTAATTGAAACGTATTAAAATCGTATGTATATAAGACTGCTACGGGTTTAAAAGGAAATTAAAAGGTGTTTGTGTTTATTTTATAAACTAAAGGGTTTAAATGGTTAATTGCTAAAACTAATGGACCTAACTTGTGAACACCTGTAACTTTATAGTAATTACACTTTACACCCTAAAGTTATGAGAATTTCATATTAAACCCTAAACTTATGATGATTGCCTAATAAACCCTAAATCATGGAAACCTACTTTATTTACCCTAGATTTTTGTAAAAGACATCATGAACCCTAAACTATGAATACGATCATCTGTAATACTTTGAATGGACAAACGGGAATGCTATAACTTAACGTTACTAAATATAGAAACCTACTATCTTTGGGAAGTTACCTAAAATAGAAAGACAACTAAAATGAAGCATTATGATTATATGAAACTTATAAGTACCATTATGATTATTTGTAGATCGGGTGAAGAGGGAGTGATCTCCTGCTTGATTTGCTTTTCGTTTCATTCTTTTGCTTGCGTGTTTGTTAAGGTACGGATATTCTGTCTTACTCTAAGACACTTTGCTTCGTACATATATGCGTTCCCTTTTCACTAGGGATATTTCTTATGATCCGATGACTGCTATGATTCCCTTTTGTTTGATTCTTGGCTCTCATTGTATGACTGCCAATCCTATATGATTCATTCTGACATTTAAATTAAATGTCTCTGCTATGATATGATTATTTGTTTGCCATGCTTTGTTGAGATACACTTTCGTTTCTCTTGCTATGCTTTGATTATGATTTGGTATGATATGATATTCCGTGCCTGAGCTTAACTAGTTCTGGAGGTACCAGGACCATGTCTAGGATGGCACCCTAGGCATGACACTCCCGTAGAGGTGTGATAGATCTACGGCGTTCCCCCTTATGTGTATGTATTATTTGTGATCACTATTGGCCATTTATGCGTGTGTGTGACCAGTCTAGTACTGGCATACATACTTTTGATGGGAGCGTATGGATGCATCCTAGGATTTATGTGTATGTATGATTATGGTGACCAGGTGGTGTGTGCCTTACACTCCTTCTCACACTTTTGGTACTTAGAGGTCTCCCCTCTTCGTGCACTTTTATGATATGATATGATATGATTTGACGGATTTTTGTATGGAGTTCTTATGGCACATCCTTATATGACATTTTCTTTATTTCCATTTCGTTCTTATATTCAGTTCTCATGCACTCTTATCTTTTGATATGCTTTGATTCGTATGACTTATGATTATGCTTTCGTATCTTTCTTTCCTTCGTTGCTTATGCTTATTTACCCTTATGATTTGTTATTCGTATATATCCGTTCACTGGGCTTTTTAAGCTCAGCCGCATGTTTTCTTTCTTATGCGGCAGGTAATAAGCAGGGCGACGGGCATGGGGATGAGAGAGTAGATTATTGAGAGACCCATTTTGTTTATCATTTGTAGTCCATTGTTTCGGACATTTCATTATTTCCGCACTTCGAATATTATTTTACTTTGGTTTTGTATGGTTAACCCATTATGCGTTGGGATTATCTTTGATACTAGACTTGATGTTCAAGGCCTAGTTATTTATTAAAGACTTCCGCTTGCGTTTATGTATGCTTTGTATGACACCATAATGTGATATCTTGACCTTGGCGGGTCGGGGTGTTACATCATTGGTCTTAAGAAGGAGCTAAAGACAGTCAAAGCTTCTCAGGGTGCTGAAATCAGAAGACTTAAGCTTAGGATTACACATCTTGAGGGGTTGCTGAGATCAAGATCTTCACAGTTGAAGGTTTTCAAACCAAGTTTGGGAGAGGATGCTCCCAAACAGGGGAGGAATGAAGCAGAGGATAATATGGCTCAAGGGGAGGCTGAGATGGAATTTGATAAGACTGTTGCTGGTGTTGCAGAAAATGAGGATCATATAGTTGAGAATGTTGGTTCTGGTACGGATAATGTTGAAAAAGATGTTGGAAGTAAACCTGCTGCTGATGTTGGTGACAAGAAGTCAAAGAATGATTCTGCTGCTGGTGCAGGACATTCTGCTATTGCTTCAGAAATGGGTTCTGCTGCTGAAACAGATGAAGACACAATACCCATAGCTCAAATGCTGCTAAATCTTAAACCAAATTCACCAAAATCACAAAAAGTTATCCCAACACCTGAACCACAATCACAACCAGCTGCTCAACCTTTACCAAAACCAAAACAAGTGACTGTCTCAAGACCTAAAGCCAAAGGAGTTGTCATACAAGAGCCTGTGCCAACAAGAAAACCTGTTCAACCACCTACCTACAAAGGTAAGGGTAAGAAGAAAATGGTAGAAGAACTTGAACCTTATCCTGATCCTAATGAATTTCCAATTGAGGAATGGCCTAGACATTTGCAAGAAAGGTGGGATGCAGAAGAAGCTCAGAGGGTTGCTGATGAAGAAAAAGCTGAGTATGATAAAGCAATAGAGAAACAAAAGCAACAATCTGAGAAACAATCTGAAGTTGAAGCAAAAGTGGCTGCATGGGAAAATGAGCAGGCAAGATGTAAAGCTGCTATGGCATGGGAGAGAGTGAAAGTAGAGATGGAAGATGTTTTTACAGATGAAGGTATTAATGACTGGTTTCATCAAGCCATTGTAGAGAATAAGAAAAGGCTTCTGGTTGCAAGAAAGAATAAAAAGGTGAATAAACCACCAACTGCAAGGCAACAGAGAACTCTTCATGAGCAATATCTGAGGAATATGAAGGGTTGGAAATTGAAGGAGTTGAAGCCATACTCTAATGAAGAAGTAAAGCAGAAGTTTTAGGCTGCTAAGAAAGAGATGGAGAGAAAATTTAAACCTTTAACTGATGCTGAGATCAAAGAGTTGACAAGAATCAAAGTAGCATCAAATGCTTATATGAATCCTGAGTCAACTGTTAAAATGGCCAAAGTATCAGATGTTGAGAAAGAGAAAGAGAATGTAGTTGTAACACCCCGACCCGACAAGGGTAAAGATATCACAAATATATGGTTTCATATCAGATAAACATAGTATCCATGCATAAAAATAGCGGAAGTCAAATACATAATCCCACAATAAGTCAACATGACTTAATCCAAAATGAAAGGAAATAAAAGAAATACATAAGTTCAATGCCCAAACAATGGCAAAATAAAGTCTAATGAAAATCAAATGGTAGATAAGCTATAAAGAATAAGCTCCACTCAAGTGCACTCAACCCCAAAGCCATGCCCAGCTCCTAGCTTAATTACCTGCCGTGTGAAAAGAAAACACGGCTGAGCTACACGAGCTCAGTGAACAGATATAACGATAACAAGCAGTAGAATAAGGAATAATAGAATGAATGAGACAAAGTTAAGCATCAATATGAATTAGCAGTAATGAAAGATAAAGAGTAAGGTGTAGGAAAACAGTAATCCTCTACGAGCCCCAGTATCAGTAATCAGTAATCAGTGTAATCATGTAACCATATAATCATATAGAGGGGAGACCTCTCAGTAAACCAGTACTCATGAGGGGAGTCCTCAAACAGTAAGTGGAGTGATCAGCTCCCAGTATGTGAAAGACGTGTATCGCACACACCATCAGTCACCAGTAATACAGTAATCAATAACAGTAACAGTAACAGTAACAGTTCTAGGATGCATCCATACGCCCCTGGTGGCCATAAACCTCCCAACACCAAATAAATACATAAAAGGGACGGAACAGGTCATCACTCTCCTGCCCTAGAGTCATGCCATTGGTGCATCAATGACATGGTCATGAAACCCTCATGACTAGTTATGGCTCGTAGTATCAAACTGTGGGTCAGTGGTCAAGTATCAGTATTCAGTATTCAGTTTAGTTTCATAGTTCAATATCCAGTTCAGAATAACAGACAGTTCATATCAGGTGGTTCAGTAACAGAGGTTCAATATCAGTAGGTTCAATATAAGAAAGGTTCAGTATCAGTAGGTCAATGTCAAAGGTTCATAGAAACAAGGAACATGGCAGTGAATCAGAAATCAACATGAGACGAAGGCACCTTACTAAAGAAGGGCAGAATATCTGTACCTTATTGCTGACAAAGGAAACACACTGAAATAAGATGATCAAGATCACAGAACTACTCCCTCTTCACACCTAGAGGAGTAAAGACATGATTACTAAAGATCCCATTAAGTAACTTTCTATTTTTAGCAGGTTTCCATTTTTAGAAAGTTTCCATATTTAGTAAGTTCCCATATTTAGTAATTAGGTTAAGTTAATATTAGTTTATCCAAGTTCACAATTAATATCCATGAGGTTTCATAATTTACATGTTTAGTCCCTTAACTTAATGAAATTACATTTTAGTCCTTAAGCTATTCATATTAACATGTTAGGCACATTAGTTTTACAAATTACACCTTTTATCCTTCATTTATAATGTAGTACGACTTAGAACCCTCAAAATATAATATTTACAACTCAAGTCCCTCAAGTTATCATAATTACAATTTTAGTCCTTATTTTTATAAAAATCAAAATTTAATTAATAACAATTACATAATAGCCCCTTAAATTATCAAAATGACATAAGGTATTCTAAATATGATTTAATACACGAATTACCCATGAGTTTTCCCAAAATTACAGTTTTAGTCCCTCTAGTATAATTAATTATAAATCGATATAAACTTTATATATATATTTCCAAAAACAACCTTTAAACATTTATTTTACATGAAAGGTCCTTCCAATAATTTATCATACGACTCCCACATGATTTCTAAAGTTCCAAAAGTAGCCCACAAGTTTCATAAAGTACCATACGACCCCTTAAACTTTAAAAAGAAATCGTATATCCTTTATTTTCATTCGAAATCAACCCTAACCAATCCAAATAATTATCCAATGATTACTAGTCAATTATTAATCCTTAACAAACCCTAAATTCATGATCCAAAACCCTAACTCGATTGGTTTACTATTTTTCCCAAATTATTTTCTAAACCCGGTTTTATACTTAATTCGAAAATAATTCTCTTAGGCCATGATAATTCGATTACACATTTTTCTTATGTTAACCTGATCATAAGGTGTCCATAAAAATTAATCACAAGGTTCAATTCGATCGTATACATTTATTTTAGATATATGGTTTGATTTATAGAATTAATTTACAAACGATAGAAAGATCATGCATGAATTGATTTTCATATTTTATATGGTGTTCTTAATGATCAAAGTGTAAGGGAAAATTGCCAAACCGAGATTCGAACGCAAATAATGGGCAGAACAGATTAGTGCACTCGACTTGGTCCAAAATCAAAACAACTCCACGAGCTCTCCTCCGACCTTGTAAACAATTTTCGTGGATCATGTACAACATGAGGAACATGAGAAAAATATTGGACAATTTTATTAGAGGACGCATGAATTAATTCGATTGATACCTTATGCTTTATATCGCTCAACAAGAATTTGTCTCCCCCGATCGATCCAAGCTTCCAACGTGGTTCCAGATATTTTTCATGGATTAAGAGAGTCGTGAGGGACGTGGGAAAAATACTATAACAAGTGTACAAGATCAATTCGAACGTATGGAAATTAGAATACCTTATCGAGACCTTCGGTTTGAAATAATTTCTCTGGTTCGACCCGAGCTCCAACAATTCGACAAGCACTCTCCAATGTTTCTATGATGATCAAAGATTGTAGGAAAAATAATGTGGATGGCTGGAAAAATTGTGTGGTGGCTATACGAATTATTCTTGAGGCGTGCTAGGGTTTTGGTGATACTCGGTTGAAATTTTGAAGAAAATAACGATATGGAGAGGATATATGTGAGGTAATGCCGAGATTGTGGGGAGTGTGGGCTGCTAAAATCATGGAGATACATTGGACCGACTCATGCTTATCAATGTGATTGAACATTTCCATTATTAGCTCATGATTTGAATTTTAAAAGGTCTAAATGCGTACATGTAAGTAAATTCGGCTAGGATGGGTTTTAAAAGGTCTATATGACTTAATTTATGTGTTATATGTGACTTAGGATCATTTGGTAACTTAGTTTATTTATTTGTTAAGCTTTGGAACCACTTTGGTGCATTAAGGACTTGTTTTGATAAAGTTTTTGCTCGCAGGGGCATTTTAGTCATTTTGCATGTTATAGAATTTCAGGTATTACAACTTCTTCCCCACTAACAGAAAAATTTCGTCCTCGAAATTTGCAAGAACATGAGAAAGGAAACATAACAGAAACGAAACTGAACATACCAGATCAAAACATGAAATGAGGATAACTCGATCGTATTGACTCTTCGGTCTCCCAGGTTGCCTCGCGTGCTGGGTGATTCCGCCAAAGAATCTTTACAAAAGGAATGACTTTATTTCTCATAACGCGTTCCTGACGCTCTAGAACCGCCTCCGGTTCTTCAGATAAGGTCATATCGGGACGGATTTGATCAAACGGATAAGAAGCCACATGCAGAGGGTGATAGTTGTATCCCCTCAAAAGAGATACATGAAATACATTATGAACATGAGCCAACTGAGGTGGTAGAGCTAGACGATACGATACTTCTCCGATACGCTCCAGAATTTCAAAAGGTCCAATAAACCGAGGGCTGAGCTTGCCCTTAATACCAAAACGTTTGACGCCTCGGAACGGAGATACTTTAAGAAATACCCGGTCGCCGACATTAAACTCTAGATCCCGACGATGCTTATCCGCATAACTCTTTTGACGTGCCCGTGCCTCTTTCAATTTCTCTTTAGCCGTAGCAACCTTTTCATTTGTGACCTCAATCATCTCAGGTCCTTCAAGGAGACGTTCCCCTACTTCATCCCAACATACCGGTGCTCTGCACTTCCGTCCATATAACATTTCAAAAGGTGCCATATCGATGCTCGCGTGCCAACTGTTATTATAGGCGAACTCTACCAAACACAGGTAATCATCCCAACTACCCGTCCATTCCAACGCACACGCCCGTAACATATCCTCTAATGTCTGGATGGTCCTCTCCGACTGACCATCAGTTTGGGGATGAAAAGCGGTACTGAACTTAAGACGAACACCCCAAACTTTATGTAATCCTTTCCAGAAGCGCGAAGTAAAACGAGGATCACGATCAGAAACGATAGAAGAAGGAGTGCCATGTAATCTAACAATCTCCTGCGTGAAAATTTCTGACAACTTACTAACACTGTAGCTCATACGGATGGGTAAGAAATGAGCGGATTTAGTTAGCCGATCAACGACCACCCAAATCGCGTCATGTTTCCTACGAGTCAACGGTAAACCACAAACAAAATCCATGGATATTTCATCCCACTTCCAAACTGGAATCTCCAAAGGCTGCAATAACCCACTAGCTCTCTGGTGTTCAATCTTGACCTGCTGACAGGTCATACATCTAGCTACAACCGATGCCACATCCTGCTTCATGCCGTTCCACCAGAAGTGCTGCTTCAGATCCCTATACATCTTGGTAGAACCAGGATGGATAGAAAAAGGAGAACTATGAGCCTCAGTCAACAAGGCCTCACGTAGATCAGAATCATCAGGAACACATAGTCGATCTCCATACCATACCACACCACTATCATCAACCCGAAACTCAGACTGCTTACCTTCCTCGACATTCTGTACAATAGCCCAGAGTTCACCATCGTCCTTCTGAGCTTCCTTAATCCGCAGCATCAAGTTTGATTCCACCTTCAGACTCGCCCAAAAACCACTAACGCCTTTTTCACATAGCTCAATCTCTAACCGCTCTAAATCCTGAAGAATACGAGGCTCGATATTCATACTAGCAATCATACCCGATTTCCTGCTGAGTGCATCGGCAACAACATTCGCCTTGCCGGGATGATACTGGATATTAGTGTCATAATCTTTTAGAAGCTCCAACCATCTCCTCTGCCTCATGTTGAGCTCCTTCTGAGTAAATATGTATTTGAGACTCTTATGATCCGTGAAGATATCACATGATTCACCGTATAAGTAATGTCTCTATATTTTCAACGCAAATACCACAGCTGCCAACTCTAGATCATGGGTCGGATAATTTTCCTCATAGGGTTTTAACTGCCTTGAAGCATAGGCAATTACTTTCCCGTTTTGCATGAGAACACAACCTAAACCCTTCTTGGAAGCGTCACTATAAATCTGAAATCCTCCCGAACCCGACGGTAAGGTCAAAATAGGTGCAGAAACTAGTCGTCGTTTCAACTCTTCAAAGCTCTGCTCGCGTTCATCCGTCCACACAAACTTTTCACCCTTTCTCATCAACTGAGTCAACGGTAAAGCCAACTTAGAAAAACCCTCGACAAAACGTCGATAGTAGCCAGCTAACCCCAGAAAACTCCTGACTTCGGTTACCGTGGTAGGTCTTGGCCATTTTGTGATAGCCTCAACCTTAGCTGGATCCATGGTAATCCCATCTGCAGACACGATGTGACCAAGGAAAGCAACTCGGTCCAACCAGAATTCACACTTGGAAAATTTAGCGTATAATTTCTGCTGCCTCAGAATACCCAAAACAGTACGCAAATGCTGCTCGTGCTCTTCCGCCGACTTAGAATATACCAGAATATCATCAATGAAAACGATGACGAATTTATCAAGAAATTCATGGAAGACTCGGTTCATTAAGTCCATAAATACTGCAGGAGCATTTGTTAACCCAAAAGGCATAACCAAGAACTCATAATGTCCATACCGGGTACGGAAAGCAGTCTTAGAAATGTCCTGCTCTTTAACCCGCAACTGGTGATAACCAGATCGCAAGTCAATTTTGGAGAATACTTTAGCTCCCTGCAACTGATCGAACAAGTCATCGATGCGTGGTAGCGGATAACGGTTTCGAATAGTGATGCGGTTTAGTTCCCGGTAATCAATACACAACCGCATAGACCCATCTTTCTTCTTTACAAAAAGTACAGGAGCACCCCATGGCGACACACTTGGGCGAATAAATCCACAGTCCAATAACTCTTCAAGCTGTTCCTTTAACTCTTTAAGTTCCACCGGTGCCATCCGGTACGGAGCCTTAGAGATAGGCTCAGCGCCGGGAATCAGATCGATAGCAAATTCAACCTCTCTGGCCGGAGCAAGACCAGGAAGTTTTTCAGGGAAAACATCAGAAAATTCCCGAACAACATGAACAATATTAATATCAGGACCCTCGACAGATGAATCCTTAACAGAGGCCAAATAACCTTGGCAACCATGAGATATTAGAGTCCTTGCTTTCATAGCAGAGATAATTTTCACAGATTTCAGAGAGCGTGTTTCATGAAAGACAAATTCAGGCTGAGTTAGATCACCAAAGATTACTTTGCGAGCATGACAGTCAATGGTGGCTCTATGAAAAGATAACCAATCCATGCCCAGGATAACGTCAAAATCAGTCATGTCCAGAGGAAGTAAGTTTGCCGAACGGATTCGGTCATCGAATCGTATAGGACAGTTTACATATTCATGATCAATAAGAGTACTGAGTTTCATGGGAGTGGAGAGGGATACTTGATTATTTAGTGGTGTTGGTAATATATTAAGTTTCTTAACCAATTTCATAGATATGATGGAATGTGTAGCTCCAGTATCAAAAAGTGTGAAAATAGCATGATCACCAATATATAAAACACCCGTAATCGTACCTGAAGACTGTGCTGCCTGATCACGCGTCATAGAATATACCCGGCCAGTGTTAGGTGGTGGAGGGGGTGGTTTCAAATAGTTCCCGGCTGCCTCCGGGTGTTTAGGGCAGTCTTTCACTCTATGCTCCGTAGAACCGCATCTAAAACATGCCCCAGTAGCCACACGACAAGCCCCAGCATGACGTTTCCCACAAGTAGTGCAAATAGGAAAAGAATAAGAACCCCCAGCCGCACCTCCTTGAGAACTAGAACCTGAAGCCCTGCCCTGCTGATTACCCCTACCAGTCTGGTCTCTCCACTGTTTCTGACCGTTGTTGCGTCCTGAGCGATCATCTCCCTGCCTAGTAGTGGACCTGGAATCCTGCCCTCTAGTATCCGACCTCCTCTGATCATGATTCCTGCCAGCCTGACCCTGATGGTCGTATCGTCGATCCCCCTGTCCACGGGAATCATAACTCCTGTCATTCCGACCCTTAAAATCCCTGCTCTGACCCTGAGTCTGAATCCTATCCCCATCTCTATTCCTCTTATACCCAGATCCCTGATGAAATATCTCAATATTGCGAGCTGCGTCGCAACATTCTGCCGGGTCCCGAAACTCATCATTAAGTATGCGGTCTAGTACCCACCTAATACAATAGCAAAAGAAAATGTATTAATGTCTATTGGTACCAACCATCAACTTAAATAGGTTACTAACCTCTTGAGTCCCCATTTGTATTGCCTAGCCTGCTGCTTAGAATCTCCAGCAAGCGGACCCACAAAACTCACTAATCGCTGAAACCGCTCCAGATACTGCCCAGCATTTTCAGAATCAAGCTGAGAGACAGTGTTGTACTCCCTAATGAACCTCTGCTGCTCGGAAACTGGGAAGTACCGATTATAGAATGTGGTACGAAAATCAACCCATGAACAACCAAGAACGTATGCATCACCACCCTTTGCTTCTTTGTGCGCTTTCCACCAATTGAGCGCGTCACCCTCTAACTTGAACACAGCCAGACGAGTCTTGAACCCGTCCTCACAACCTAACACCTCGAACAGTTTCTCCATGTTGGTGATCCAGTCTTCTGCTGCATGAGGAGTAGCAGCAGAAGAGAAGGACAACGGCTTGAGCTTATTAAAACTCTCCAGCCACCCATTAATGGTAGTGGGTCGGCCCCCACCACCAGAAGAACTGCCAGCACCCCCAGATGGACCAGCTCCACCACTGATAAGCCGGTTGACCACCGCCTCAGTGTTAAGGCCCGGTAGCAGACGGGCTACAGCATTAGCCACCATTTCCTCCAGATTGGGGATTTCATCATCTCCTCCACTGTTATACTCCTGATGACGAGTGTTAACCATCTATAGAATTACAAAGACGATTAGTAAGGTGAAGTAAAAATATGACAGAGCAGAATAAGGAAAGAGTACGCGAAAGGGAAAGCCTAATGTCTACCCAATCCTCACAGGTCAAAGGCCTAAGCCAACGGGTTTCGGAAACCTGTCTCTCTGATACCATAAATTGTAACACCCCGACCCGACAAGGGTAAAGATATCACAAATATATGGTTTCATATCAGATAAACATAGTATCCATGCATAAAAATAGCGGAAGTCAAATACATAATCCCACAATAAGTCAACATGACTTAATCCAAAATGAAAGGAAATAAAAGAAGTACATAAGTTCAATGCCCAAACAATGGCAACATAAAGTCTAATGAAAATCAAATGGTAGATAAGCTATAAAGAATAAGCTCCACTCAAGTGCACTCAACCCCAAAGCCATGCCCAGCTCCTAGCTTAATTACCTGCCGTGTGAAAAGAAAACACGGCTGAGCTACACGAGCTCAGTGAACAGATATAACGATAACAAGCAGTGGAATAAGGAATAATAGAATGAATGAGACAAAGTTAAGCATCAATATGAATTAGCAGTAATGAAAGATAAAGAGTAAGGTGTAGGAAAACAGTAATCCTCTACGAGCCCCAGTATCAGTAATCAGTAATCAGTGTAATCATGTAACCATATAATCATATAGAGGGGAGACCTCTCAGTAAACCAGTAATCATGAGGGGAGTCCTCAAACAGTAAGTGGAGTGATCAGCTCCCAGTATGTGAAAGACGTGTATCGCACACACCATCAGTCACCAGTAATACAGTAATCAATAACAGTAACAGTAACAGTAACAGTAACAGTTCTAGGATGCATCCATACGCCCCTGGTGGCCATAAACCTCCCAACACCAAATAAATACATAAAAGGGACGGAACAGGTCATCACTCTCCTGCCCTAGAGTCATGCCATCGGTGCATCAATGACATGGTCATGAAACCCTCATGACTAGTTATGGCTCGTAGTATCAAACTGTGGGTCAGTGGTCAAGTATCAGTATTCAGTATTCAGTTTAGTTTCATAGTTCAATATCCAGTTCAGAATAACAGACAGTTCATATCAGGTGGTTCAGTAACAGAGGTTCAATATCAGTAGGTTCAATATAAGAAAGGTTCAGTATCAGTAGGTCAATGTCAAAGGTTCATAGAAACAAGGAACATGGCAGTGAATCAGAAATCAACATGAGACGAAGGCACCTTACTAAAGAAGGGCAGAATATCTGTACCTTATTGCTGACAAAGGAAACACACTGAAATAAGATGATCAAGATCACAGGACTACTCCCTCTTCACACCTAGAGGAGTAAAGACATGATTACTAAAGATCCCATTTCTATATTAAGTAACTTTCTATTTTTAGCAGGTTTCCATTTTTAGAAAGTTTCCATATTTAGTAAGTTCCCATATTTAGTAATTAGGTTAAGTTAATATTAGTTTATCCAAGTTCACAATTAATATCCATGAGGTTTCATAATTTACATGTTTAGTCCCTTAACTTAATGAAATTACATTTTAGTCCTTAAGCTATTCATATTAACATGTTAGGCACATTAGTTTTACAAATTACACCTTTTATCCTTCATTTATAATGTAGTACGACTTAGAACCCTCAAAATATAATATTTACAACTCAAGTCCCTCAAGTTATCATAATTACAATTTTAGTCCTTATTTTTATAAAAATCAAAATTTAATTAATAACAATTACATAATAGCCCCTTAAATTATCAAAATGACATAAGGTATTCTAAATATGATTTAATACACGAATTACCCATGAGTTTTCCCAAAATTACAGTTTTAGTCCCTCTAGTATAATTAATTATAAATCGATATAAACTTTATATATATATTTCCAAAAACAACCTTTAAACATTTATTTTACATGAAAGGTCCTTCCAATAATTTATCATACGACTCCCACATGATTTCTAAAGTTCCAAAAGTAGCCCACAAGTTTCATAAAGTACCATACGACCCCTTAAACTTTAAAAAGAAATCGTATATCCTTTATTTTCATTCGAAATCAACCCTAACCAATCCAAATAATTATCCAATGATTACTAGTCAATTATTAATCCTTAACAAACCCTAAATTCATGATCCAAAACCCTAACTCGATTGGTTTACTATTTTTCCCAAATTATTTTCTAAACCCGGTTTTATACTTAATTCGAAAATAATTCTCTTAGGCCATGATAATTCGATTACACATTTTTCTTATGTTAACCTGATCATAAGGTGTCCATAAAAATTAATCACAAGGTTCAATTCGATCGTATACATTTATTTTAGATATATGGTTTGATTTATAGAATTAATTTACAAACGATAGAAAGATCATGCATGAATTGATTTTCATATTTTATATGGTGTTCTTAATGATCAAAGTGTAAGGGAAAATTGCCAAACCGAGATTCGAACGTAAATAATGGGCAGAACAGATTAGTGCACTCGACTTGGTCCAAAATCAAAACAACTCCACGAGCTCTCCTCCGACCTTGTAAACAATTTTCGTGGATCATGTACAACATGAGGAACATGAGAAAAATATTGGACAATTTTATTAGAGGACGCATGAATTAATTCGATTGATACCTTATGCTTTATATCGCTCAACAAGAATTTGTCTCCCCCGATCGATCCAAGCTTCCAACGTGGTTCCAGCTATTTTTCATGGATTAAGAGAGTCGTGAGGGACGTGTGAAAAATACTATAACAAGTGTACAAGATCGATTCGAACGTATGGAAATTAGAATACCTTATCGAGACCTTCGGTTTGAAATAATTTCTCTGGTTCGACCCGAGCTCCAACAATTCGACAAGCACTCTCCAATGTTTCTATGATGATCAAAGATTATAGGAAAAATAATGTGGATGGCTGGAAAAATTGTGTGGTGGCTATACGAATTATTCTTAAGGCGTGCTAGGGTTTTGGTGATACTCGGTTGAACTTTTGAAGAAAATAACGATATGGAGAGGATATATGTGAGGTAATGCCGAGATTGTGGGGAGTGTGGGCTGCTAAAATCATGGAGATACATTGGACCGACTCATGCTTATCAATGTGATTGAACATTTCCATTATTAGCTCATGATTTGAATTTAAAAAGGTCTAAATGCGTACATGTAAGTAAATTCGGCTAGGATGGGTTTTAAAAGGTCTATATGACTTAATTTATGTGTTATATGTGACTTAGGATCATTTGGTAACTTAGTTTATTTATTTGTTAAGCTTTGGAACCACTTTGGTGCATTAAGGACTTGTTTTGATAAAGTTTTTGCTCGCAGGGGCATTTTAGTCATTTTGCATGTTATAGAATTTCAGGTATTACAAAGAGAAAGAGAATGTAGTTGAAGAGGAAAAGCCTGAACCTACTGTTGGTATAAAGAGATATGGTAGAAGAATAAAGCAGGTGGCTAGGAAGAAGAGAAGAACTCAGTCATTGGTGATGAGTGACTCAGAAAAAGAAGAAAGTGATGAGCATCATCTTGAAGAGGTGACTGCTGATGATATGAAAAGAACAATGGATCTCACAGCTCATGTACCACAAAAGGAACCAGAGATAGTAAATGCAGTTCCTTTAGATACCAAGTATTCAATCATATCTTATTCACATACAGTCAGGGATGGAAGTGAAGCTTACTGGGAGGTTATGAGGTCTAATCATCTTTGTTATGGATTTGTTAGATTTTCTCAGATGCTACATTTTATGGATAGAGATGATGTGATACAGATGTGGAGATTGTATAAAGAAAAATATAGTGATCAGAGACCAGAGGTGATATATGAAAGAATTCACTATTATTTTTTGAAGAACATGTTTGAGCCTGATGAGAGAGATCTTGAATGGAGGGATTTGTTGAACTCTAGAGTTGATAAGTGGTATTTGTATCAATCTTGTGGAGTACATGAATTGGTTTGTAAGGGTGTTAAGGTCTACCTTCTTGTGGAGAAGGAATACCCTTTGAATAACAACACAGCAGTTATTACTCAGATGTTAAAACCTGGAATGTTGACATTGCAAAAGAGTTTCTTTTCAGATGATCAGGCTTATAAACTGATAAGGAAATATGAGAAGATTCTTGAATCAAAGACTTCAAAACAGTAAAGTGTTTGGAAGCATCCTCCTAGTGATTAGCTGGGTTTAAAGGAAACTTGATGATTTTTGGAGAAAAATATCAAGTTTAGGGGAGGATTGTTGGGTCTAAAGATGCTGCTGTTCGAGAAATACACTAAGTATTACTCTGCTGATCAGTTAAGTGACTCTGCTGATTAGACTATAACTCTGCTGTTTTGTAACTCTGCTGGATTGGAATAATAAGCAAAGTGTAACTCTGCTGCTAGCCCACGAAGACTCTGCTGCTTATTAGATATGTATAGTATGTTAAGGATAAGTATAGAAAAGATACGTAAAGATATTTTTCTTGTATAGAAAGTCTTGTAAACCGACTAGGACTCCTTACGCTATAAAAGGAGGATCTAGGGTTAGGTTAGATATACGTATCATTATTGTTTTACACTTCAAGGTTTCTTGTAACCCTATTGCTATCGAGCAATCGTATTAATATATTGAAGTGTTGTTTGATAATTCGTTTGTGCTTAATTCTTCTTAAGATCAAATATTAAGTTCCGCATAATATTTGATATACAACTCAAGATCAGTTTCTATACCGATTGATTTAGGTTTATATCTAAAGTAATTAATAAGATCGTGAAGCTCAACTGGGATCAACATTTAGTTTCATCTTAGCTTAGTTTAGCTTATTAGAATTTGCTTTGACTACTTTTGCTTGATTCCCCTATTGTGCCTTCTGATTAGATTTTGCTCAGCTTTATCTAAGCTTATTGCTTATTTTAGTGGTTTATTGAGTGTTCCCCTTAGCTTATTGATAAACACTCAGTTTTGCTTATTATAAGCTTATCCATTTTATAGCTTATTTGCCCTTTTTCCTATTTCCCCTTGGATAACCAACTGATCAGACCCTTTTTGTGCTTATTCTAAGCTTAATTTAGGTTTTCAAAAATAGTTCCGATTGTAATAGTTACTCATTTTTTAGTGCTTAATGAGTTTCAAAAAGAAAAACAAAAAAATAAATAAATAAATAAAAACAAAAAGTGCCAAAACTGGGATTCGAACCTCAGTCACCCAGCTCACAACGCACACCACACACCAACTGCCCTAGGGTCTTTTGTCAGTTAATCTTTGCATTATTTTTTATTTAACCCTCCTTTTCATTCTAAGCTTATTTCATCCATTTAGCTTATTAACAGCTTATTCAAAAAAGCTAGCACCTCATTTTTATTTTTCCTAGGATCTCAATATCATTTAGGAGTTTTCTGAAATTTTCCAGATTTTTCCAGTTTCAGTTAGTATTTTTAATTAATTTTTCTTTTAAATTTAGTTTTTAATTATTAATAAAAAATATAAAAGTCAAAAAAATATAATTCTTTTTTCTAAAATTTTATTTTATCATTTAGGACTTAGGAAAATTAAATTTGCATCCGTAGGGTTAATTTTTATAGATTTTGACGTTTAGGCTTGTTTCCCGTTTACGTTTCGATTTTAGTAATTTGATTTTTGTTTTCCTAGACTCATAACCAAAACTGAAAATCCATATTTCAAGTATTTTAATACCAAACCTCAAACGACATCCTCCATTCATGCCTCGTTGGGACACGACCCGTGTATCACTTATCCGGATTATTATATCGTATTGTGTTGAGTGTTGCTTGATAACCTTTTTCCTATAGGGTTAACTTGTGATTAGCAACCAATCAGTTACTCTCGTCGAGTCGTATTTAATTATTTGTCATCATTTATTATTTATTTATGCTGAGCCGCGGTTATTTAGTTAGTCGTTAGTGATTATTTATTCGTTTGTTAACGATATGAGCGTTTCGGATATTTGAAAACGTTATGGGATATAAATTGCAACATATGAGATACTTTATATTTATCGATTGGACTTGAATAATATTGTAATGATGTAACATTGTGGACAAGGATTGGACATATTGGATATACGGTATTAGTTATTTGGACTATTATGGACCCTTTGGTACAAGAGACGGAAGGATACGTTAGACTCATAAGAGCTTAACCTATCTGGACCCGAACTATACAAAACGGTCGATAAAACTAAACAACTAATATTCACGCGAATGATATGTCCAATTATATATTTAAAACTTGTAAAACTTGTCGATAATTAAATTATTCAAATAAGTCGTATGACTTGGGAACATCTTATAAACGGGCACTTCATGCCGAAATTTCGTAAAAGATTTTATAAACTTAAACTATTTATGATTTATTAAATGTTCCAAAATCTTTTCAAAACTCTTATGTTTTAACGAATATAACATCTATTTTGGGAAAAATAGGGGAAAAGCCGAAACTATCTATCGATGTGGTTTATTTGTTTATTTATTCTTTTTCTGATTTTATTCTTTCTTTCATATTCCTTTCTTCTTCTTCTCTCGTCTTTCTTGAGTATTCGTTCGTATTCGCCATTGAAACTAAAACCTTTTTATACGAGTATTGTTTATTAAAACATTTCAAGTATTATTTCTGAGTTATGTTATTTAAATTGATTAGGTTATGCTGAGGTTCATTTGCTGTGCCGTACCATCTGATTGTTTATCTCGTTTTCTCTGTGACTAAGGTGTGATTCATAGCCCCACTTTTAATACTTTTAAATGTTTATAAATCCCGTGGGGGAGATACATGCTACTTACTATTTTCTGAGCACAATTGTTTACTTGTATGCTATATCCTGATTGACGCTATGAATGCTAAGTACCTTTCTTGCCAAACGCAAGTCCCTCGATCATGAACCATTAATCACCTGCGGGTGAGCGCGATTATAGTATATAGGCCTATAGGATTTGACCATCCCACCCCTGTTGACCGGGTAGGCAACATGGGTGTGCTATAGTTGAGTTAACTAGGTATTTGGCAAGATACCTGGCTTTGGGGGCAACTATTATGATTATGAAATTTCGTGGTTACTGTCGACTTACGCCAGAGTTTCTGATGCCGGTTAACGCATTGTGTGTCATGAGCTTAGCAAGATATCCTGATTGATTATGTGACGCTTACCCGATATTTGCATTTGTTGCTTATATCTTCCAGAATAAAATTCTTGTGCTCAACTATTATTTTATTAAACCTATGGATTACACTCAACCTTTGTGTTGACTTTTTAGCATATTTATCTCAGGTAATTGAAGTATGAAGTGTGCACGAGGAAGGGCTGGAGGTTCAGGATGGCTATCTGTGGGTTATGTTTTGTTATTTCTATCTTAATTTCCGCTGCAAACTATTTCATTTTTCCGCTGCAAACTATTTCATTTTCGCTGATAAATGTGTTAAGAGTCTTTTGAACTCTAATGGTTGAACTTTGTATTTGAATGTGGTGTTTTATTAAAAAAAGTCTCGTTATGAGATCGTTTATCTATGATTTTGACTCACTACCCCTCAAGTAATACCCCTAACTATGTTCTGCTGCCATATTCCGAGTTGGGGGTGTTACAGAATGGTATCAGAGCCAAGGTTTATAGAGAACGAGATCATACTCGACTATAAACATTTTTCATGTGAGTCAAAACATTTTTCGAAATCGATAGCCATCAGCCTTCCGTGCCACTTCACTCGTAAGTACTTTATTACTGTATGTTTGGATTTTCATTACTATTTCATTTTTTTATGAAATCATTTTTGGCTAGAAATTTTTATACTTGTCCCGATGCTCCATGGAGAGTATTATGACTACATCAGTCCCTACCGGTCAGTTATCAGTTGCACCAGTTGATCACCCCTTGCACCACCGAGTCCAGAGATGGACCCACCCCCTGTTGATGTGCCTCACCCGGATGATGAGGAGATGAATGATGATAAGGAGATAGGAGACCGTCAGTAGAGATTAGTGATCATTTTATTTATAGTAGTTTGCTGTTGTAGTAGTAGTTTACCTTGTACGTATTGAACTGACTAGTTTCGGTTGGTAGATTTGATAAGAAACTTGTAGTCGTTTTGCATATCTTGCAAGACTGATGACGAGTATCAAATCTATGATGTATTTTGGTGATGTACTATTATGATGTTGAATGGACGCTATATTATGATGTATCATTGTGTTATTAACCTTGTGTTATGATTCTGTTACATCAATCAAAATACTTATAATGTTGTACATTATGATGATTGATAGAATTATGCCGCCTAAGGGAATGAACCCGGCTGCGATTCAAAAATTAATTGAAGAAGGCATAGCTGCGGCCTTTGCCGGTCAAGCAGGTGCTAATAATCAGAATGCTGGGCAAGCGAATGTGGGGCAAGCGAACGTTGAGCAAGCAGGAGTGCAGCCTGTTCCGGAGAAACGTTCCTGTACCTACAAAGAATTCATGAGCTGCAAGCCCACTACTTTCAAGGGAGCAGAAGGAGCTGTCGGCCTAACACAATGGTTTGAAAGGATGGAATCAGTGTTTCTGTTGAGTAACTGCCCAGAAGACTGCAAGGTAAAGTATGTCGCAGGAAGCTTGGTGGAGCATGCTCTGTCCTGGTGGAATGCATATCGCAGTGATGTCGGGTTAGAGAGAGCTTACAGTATGTCTTGGGAAGATTTTAAAAGGGAGATGATGAAAAAGTACTGCTCCCACAGTGATATGAGAAAATTGGATACAGAATTCTACTACTTGGCTGTGAAAGGTGTTGACCTTGCAACCTATGTCTGCCGATTCCAAGAATTGAAAGTTTTCTGTGCCTATATGGTGTCGGATAATGAAAAGCTGCTTGAGAAGTTTATTGGAGGTTTACCGGCCTGTATTGAAGGAAATGTGATGTCATATAATTCTCAAACTTTGGACAATGCAATCCGTATCGTTGAACGACTAATGGATCAGGCAATCAAGAATGGAACTGCTCAGAAGGGTAACAGCTTTGATCATAAGAGGAAGTGGGATGATCACAGGAAGAACAACAATCACAACAGCCACAACAACCACAACAACTACAACACCCGTAACAACAACAATCACCTTCACCATAACCATCACTCCAACAACAACAATAACCAGTACCGCAATAACAATCACCACAATCAACAGAATCGACGCCAAGAGGTTGTCAGAGCATATCACAGACTGGGGGATATGCTGGGAATTACCCATACTGTAACAAATGTAACCAACACCATTCTGTACCCTGCACAGTGAGATGTCAGAAGTGCAACAAGGTTGGTCATGCTGCTAAGAACTGTAAGGGAAAGGCTGTGGCCATAGGGAGTAATGCACAACCGGTTGTTACTTGCTTTGGGTGTGGAGAACGTGGACACTACAAGAACGAGTGCCCAAAGAATAATGGACAAAGGACTGAAGGCGCTCGGGGCAGAGCATACGTGCTGGGAAATGGAGAGCAGTATCAGGACCCAAATGTAGTTACCGGTACGTTTCTACTCAACAACCTTCATGTTAAAGTCTTATTCGATTCTGGTGCTGATATGAGCTTTGTATCCTCTAAGATTTCACCATTACTGAACCTCACCCCTACCACACTAGACACCAACTATAGTATTGAACTAGCTAATGGAAACCTGGTTAATACTTGCACCGTAATCCGAGACTGTACTCTAAACCTTCTAGATCACCCGTTTAGCATCGACCTTATGCCCATTGAACTCGGAAGTTTTGATGTAGTTGTGGGAATGGATTGGTTGTCCAAACATCGAGCCAGCATTATTTGCGGTGAACGGGTTGTTCATATCCCTCTTGATGACGAGACTTTGGTTGTCCGCGGAGACCGTAGTGGAACCCGTCTGAGTATCATTTCCTGCATTAAGACCCTGAAGTACATCGAGAAAGGCTGTCATGCGTTTTTAGCACAAGTGTCCGAGAAAGAGTCTGGAGATAAGCGACTCGAGGACGTCCCGATTGTGCGTGATTTCTCTGAGGTATTCCCTGAAGATCTACCTGGATTTCCACCGGCTCGACAAGTGGAATTTCTAATTGATTTAGTCCCAGGAGCTGCACCCGTGGCCCGTGCTCCGTATCGACTCGCTCCTACCGAGATGCAAGAACTGTCTAAGCAGTTGCAAGAGTTGTTGGATAAAGGGTTAATTCAACCTAGTTCATCACCGTGGGGAGCACCGGTGTTGTTCGTAAAGAAAAAAGATGGGTCGTTTAGAATGTGCATTGACTATCGCGAATTGAACAAGCTGACCGTGAAGAATCGCTACCCTTTACCGAGGATTGATGATTTGTTTGACCAGTTGCAAGGATCAGATTACTACTCGAAGATAGATTTGAGGTCAGGGTACCACCAACTTAGAGTCCGGGAAGAGGATATTCCCAAAACGGCGTTCATGACTCACTATGGCCACTATGAATTCAAGGCAATGCCATTTGGTTTGACAAACGCACCGGCTGTATTCATGGACCTCATGAACCGAGTGTGTAAACCATACTTGGACAAGTTTGTCATAATCTTCATCGATGATATCTTGATTTACTCCAAGAGCGAAGGAGAGCACAAGCAGCATCTGATGGCAATTCTCAAGTTACTCAAGGAAGAACAATTGTACGCCAAATTCTCTAAGTGTGAATTTTGGATTCATAGAGTACAATTTCTTGGTCATGTGATTGACAACAAAAGGGTTGCACGTGGATCCCGCAAAAATTAAAGCTATTGAGAATTGGCCAACGCCTTCTAATGCTATAGAGATCCGACAATTTTTGGGATTAGCCAGGTATTACCGGAGATTCATTGAAGGATTCTCCAAAATTGCTAAACCGCCAACTGCATTGACTCAGAAGAATAAGAAGTATGAATGGGGAAACGATGAAGAAGAAGCATTCCAAATTCTGAAGATAAAATTGTGTAGTGCACCGATTTTGGCGTTGCAGGATTTTGTGGTATACTGCAATGCATTATATCATGGGTTAGGAGCAGTTTTGATGCAGAGAGGGAAAGTCATGGCATATGCTTCCCGACAACTTAAGACCCACGAGGAGAAGTATACCACGCATGATTTGAAGTTGGGAGCTGTAGTTTTTGCACTCAAGATATGGAGGCACTACCTATACGGAACGAAGTGTGTCGTGTACACCGATCACAAGAGTCTTCAGCATATCTTAGATCAGAAGGAGCTGAATATGAGACAACGACGATGGTTAGAAACTCTAAGTGATTACAACTGTGAAATCAGATATCACCCAGGAAAGGCAAACGTTGTGGCTGATGCCTTGAGCCGAAAGGAACGATTGAAACCTCTACGAGTTTGAGCTTTAGCTTTGACCATCAATTTGAATCTCCCCGCTCAAATTCTCCGTGCTCAAGAAGAAGCAGTGAAACAAGAAGATCTCCAGAGTGAGAGTCTTTATGGAATGATACAGAAGAAGTTTGAGAAGCGTTCAGACGGAACATTGTGTTTTAAAGGAAGAAGATAGGTGCCACGCTATGGAGGACTGTGAGACTTGATCATGCATGAGTCTCATAAGTCAAAGTATTTTATCTACCCAAGATCCGACAAAATGTATCATGATCTCAAGGCACTATACTGGTGGCCGAATATGAAAGCTGAAGTTGCTGACTATGTTCGAAAGTGTTTGACGTATGCAAAAGTTAAGGCCGAACATCAGAAACCGTCTGGTCTTCTGCAACAGCCTAAGATTCCTGAATGGAAATGGGAACGGATCACGATGGATTTCGTCACCAAACTCCCAAGAACTGCAACTGGTATCGACGCTATATGGGTCATAGTCGATCGATTGACGAAATCAGCCCATTTTCTACCGATCAAGGAGAATTACAGTATGGATAAGTTGACAAGGCTCTACGTGAAGGAGATAGTATCGAGACATGGGGCTCCCATATCTATCATCTCTGACAGAGACAACAGGTTTACTTCAAATTTTTGGCAGTCGCTACAGGATGCTTTTGGTACGAACCTCGACATGAGCATTGCATATCACCCGCAGACAGATGGCCAGAGCGAGAGGACAATTCAGACATTAGAGGATATGCTTCGGGCCTGCGTGATTGATTTTGGGAATGGGTGGGATACCCATTTGCCTTTGGTTGAATTTTCATACAACAACAGTTATCATGCAAGCATTAAGGCTGCACCGTTTGAGGCATTGTATGGCCGGAAATGTCGATCACCCATTTGTTGGGCTGAGGTAGGAGAAGCTCAGCTCATTGGACCGGATCTGGTTCGTGAGACCACAGAAAAGATTGTACAGATTAAGAACCGATTGAAGATCGCGCGAGACCGTCAGAAATATTACGCGGATGTGAGACGCAAACCCCTTGAGTTTCAGGTTGGGGATCGAGTCATGTTGAAAGTTTCACCATGGAAATGAGTGATTCGGTTTGGCAAACGCGGAAAGCTGAACCCAAGGTACATCGGACCGTTCAAGATTCTGAACAGGGTTGGTCCTGTAGCCTATAGACTGGAATTGCCACCTGAGCTCAGTAGAGTACATCCTGTATTCCATGTGTCTAATTTGAATAAATGCTTGTCCGATGAGACAGTCGTGATTTCGCTCGATGAGATTCAAGTTGATGAACAATTGCATTTTGTTGAGAAACCCGTTGAGATTATGGAGCGTGAGATCAAACGACTGAAGAAGAACCAAATTCCCCTTGTGAAAGTTCGCTGGAATTCCAAGAGAGGACCTGAATTCACCTGGGAACGCGAGGACCAGTTCAAACACAAATACCCTCACCTCTTTGAAACCGGTACTGATAAGTTGAACTGAAATCCGGGACGGATTTCCCAATATGATGTATGTGCTGTAACACCCGGTAATTTTTCAAACCTTTTCTAGCCAATTATTTTAAAACTTTGCATTACCTGAGAACTTAAACTTTTTATTACACTTATTTGGGCTTGAGAAACGAGAGATATTGCGAGAAATGAGAATATTGTCCCTATTAGTGAACCGGCACAACCTAGAAAGTACAAAACATATCGTATTTGCCAAATATATTGAGTTCGTGAAAGTATTGCATATTCATACTCGTTTTTATTGGAAAAATTATTTCGGGAACAATGACTCAAGTTTCGTTAATTTTTGAGTCCGTTTGGTATGTCAAATGGGTCCCGTAGTGTTTGTTGCAAAAGAATAGCCAAAGTGGCAGAATCAGTCCCTCCGCTCCATATTTACATTACACACCCCTCATTTTCAATTTTACACTTTCAGTCCCTCCCTAAAAATATAAATACCCCCATAATTAATAAAATCCTCATTCACTATTCACTCACACTCTCTCTTCTCTCTCTCTATCTTCGCCGGCGAGCATCTCCGTCCGGCCACCACCCACCGCCGGCCAAGATTTCGGCCACCGAAATTTTTTTTGGCGAATCATTTTCTTTGCCGAATCGATAGATCGGCTGTTTTTATTAGTATCTGGAAAATTTGAGCCCTTGGCTCCCACCACAACCACCCTCACGCGCCACCACCTCCGCTGCCATCACCACCGAGCCACCACCACACACCCACGTCGCCTTCTCTTTCGGTAAAACCCACCCACGCGCCCTTATTTCTTATTTTCTTTAATATTTTTGAAACCCTAATTTAAATATATTTTTTTATTTATTTATTATATTTAATCCGAAAAAATAGATATGTTTTGTTGATAAAAATGGTGATAAAAATTGTAAAACCCTCGTGTGGAACCCTCCTTTCCCCTTCTTGGTGACTCGGTCAACTCACCGAGTCAAGGGTTTGATTATTTTGATGTTTTATTGTTCTTTTGTTATTTCTTTTGACGTGGTATTGTTTTTGTTGAGTTTGGTATTGATTTGAGTCCGTTTGGTTGTTCACTGTTTCGGCAGTCGGCATATAGCCGAGCCGTGACTCACGGCGAGTCACGGCAAGTTGAGAATATGTTAGGATTAGCTATTTTGATGTTTGTGTTGATTTGGATTTGCGTTGGAATATTGATATGCTGGCAGTTTCAGTTTGTTTGTGTCGTTTGGATTATTATTTTTTAGTTAGTATAAGTTAGCGACAAGATTAGTTAATAATGATGAACTTGCAGTTGTCGTTTTGGATTATGTTGCATTTTGGATAAAATGTGTCGAATGGGAAAATTATTTTGATATAAAGATTAAATAAAGTAGGTTAGAATTAAGATTTAGATAATGTGGAAAATAGTTGTGTTGTGTCGGATATATATGCGGGCGAGAGCCTCAACGGCTCGGATTGAGTCGAGTCGTGACTCGTGGCGAGTCACGGCCAAGGTTATTTACGTGACGTTTTATTTGTTTAATTGTTACTCTCGTCGAGTCGTATTTAATTATTTGTCGTCATTTATTATTTATTTACGTTGAGCCGCGGTTATTTAGTTAGTCGTTAGTGATTATTTATTCGTTTGTTATCGATATGAGCGTTTCGGATATTTGAAAACGTTATGGGATATAAATTGCAACATATGAGATACTTTATATTTATCGATTGGACTTGAATAATATTGTAATGATGTAACATTGTGGAAAAGGATTGGACGTATTGGATTTACGGTATTAGTTATTTGGACTATTATGGACCCTTTGGTAAAAGAGACGGAAGGATACGTTAGACTCATAAGAGCTTAACCTATCTGGACCCGAACTATACAAAACGGTCGATAAAACTAAACAACTAATATTCACGTGAATGATATGTCCAATTATATATTTAAAACTTGTAAAACTTGTCGATAATTAAATTATTCAAATAAGTCGTATGACTTGGGAACGTCTTATAAACGGGCACTTCATGCCGAAATTTCGTAAAAGATTTTATAAACGTAAACTATTTATGATTGATTAAATGTTCCAAAATCTTTTCAAACAAAAACACTAAGGGTGTTGGCAACCGAGCTAATGCCGCCAGCGGCTTGGGGGAGGCCGCCGACAAACACCTCCGCCAACCCCCTTGCCGCCAGCGGCTGGTGCTTTGGAATCCGGGGCAAGACGAGGCGGCATGAAGGAGGAAGCCAGAAAAAGACAAAACCCAACGGCTATTTTTTAGACCGTTTGGGTATTTTAATTTATTTTATTTTATTTTTATAATTCACCTTTTTTAAAGGAAGGAAGAAAGACTGTTAAATTAAGATAGAGTCGCACAAATGTTTAATGATACCTGCACTATCTATACATAGATGGAGAAAGGGAAAAGATGTAAGGGGGTGCAAAAGGGTTGGTAGAGGTTCAAATGGTGGTTCTTTAGCTTAATGTTAGGGGGTGCAAAAGGGTTGGGAGATGTTCAAATGGTGGTTCTTTAGCTTTTTTGAAGGGGTTCAAAAGGAGTACTTAAAGAGGCCAAAATGAGTTGAAGTATAAATAATTGAATACCACGTTTTCAAGACAAAAAATCAAACTTTTTTTGTATCCTTTTTGGTAAATCATAAGATTCTTTACATATATTTTTTATTATTTATAACATTATATATAAATAATAAATAAATAAAATAAGGCATGAATCCTCCATAGTCCTCCACTGCCATCACTTTAGCATTTCAAATTATCCTTTTTTCCTAACACATAACAGTTCCCAATCCTCCATTCTCCACCATCCTATTCAGGGTGCGTTTGGTTTGAGGGTTTATAAGGAATGGAATGAAAGAATGTAAAAAATGTGTGTTTGTTTGCATTGTGGGCCTGGGGGAATGGAATCAATCTATCAAATATTGATAGATTTGATTCCCACCTTAGTTGGGTGGTTTCAAGTGAAACCTGCGGTCCCCATTTCTTTTCTTTTCCCACATCTTTCAACCTTTCCCAAATCTGAATCCAATTCCAATCCCAATTACGAACCAAATGCACCCTCAATCTCACCCCTTCAGAATCAATGTCCCCACATTTCCGATCCGGACCACCCCTCTCCACCAATCACACCTTTTTTCTTTTTTTATTTCCTATAGAAACAAACAAACCCCATCAACTAAAACCACCACTCTCTCTCTTTTTTTTTTTTTTTTTTTTTTTTTTTTTTTTTTTTTTTGTCAACGATTATGTAAAGTATGTGTAAAATCAGTCAATATGTGGTTTTTCAAATATGTGTGTTGTTCTTGACAGGTATACATATTTGAAAACAATAGATTAGCTCATTATACACTGAATATTGACGAGATGTTTGATGAAAGGTATTCTTATAATTGTTTGTAGAAGAAAAAGCAAGAATCTATTTTTAGGTTGATGATTTTTTTAGATTTTGCTGTAAATGATGTTTAGATAACGGTGAGATTAGATTTATTAGCTTTAATTGTTAACTGATTGATTTTCCGGGTTTTGGTTTTCGAGATTTTGCTAAGCCTATGAATGTTTTTTAAGATTTGAATTGTTTTTATATGGATTTAAGACTGCTTTTGATGTTTACTTCTTGTTAGTATTTGACGATAAGTGACGGTTTAACTACCCTCGTTGGATGCGTATCTTGTGTGTGTAAATGGGGTGAATTTTGGTGTTTTGGGAAAATGTGGTATGAATTTAGGATATGAACCGTGTTTAGCTTTGATTGTTGAGTTATGATGTTTAGGTTTTTGGTTTCTGAGATTTTGTTGGTCAGTTGGTAGGATAATGATTTGAGATTGCTTTTGATGTTTGTGGCTTGTTAGTATTTGACAATAAGTGATGGTGCAACTATCCTGGTTTAATACCCGTTTAGTCAGCTCAAATGATGTGAATTTTGGTTTTTTAAAATAACATGAATTAATTTTGGATTTAGATGTTACGTACAGCTACAACTTTAAACATTAATTATGTCTCTAGAAGAGAATGATATCTACGGTGCGTGTTTGTATAAAGATTCATGTTTGTATGCGTGTTTATACAAATTAAGCTAATATATATGTGTGTGTTTGTGATCCGAGTTTTACTACTCTGTGTAAAGCAGCGTGACTTTGTGAGAGGGATACCTGTCATGGGAATATGGGATTTAGGGGGTGTTTGGGTAAGCTTGTATAAAGAACTTACACGCTGGGTAAGCTTATGCCAAAGTGCTTATTAGTTATTTGGGGGAATAAGGGGTAATGAATAACCGGATAAGTTAAGCATATGGTTATCCATATACAGTACGTCTTACTATCTTTTAGGCATGATTGAAGCTAATATAATGTGCGTTGCCTTGTTCTGCATCAAGATAAGAACCACATCATTAGTTTTTCTGGTGTACACTCATATACAGTACGTCTTAGTATCTTTTAGGCATGATTGAAGCTAATATAATGTGCGTTGCCTTGTTCTGCATCAAGATAAGTACGGATTTTCGGGCTTGACAATTTTACTCAGTGAAACTTTGAACTTAGGGGATTTGTTTAAGTTTATTTTGGGCTTATGATCTCATTTGGTTCGGCTTATATCTCATAAGCTCATCTGTATCCGTCTTTTTTCTAGCTTGTGAGCTTATCTTCCATCTTTAAGTCATAATAAGCTCACAAGTCTGAAAATAAGCCGGAAAATATGGGCGTATGAGATTTAAGCATATAGTCAAATAAGCCTAAAAATTAGCTTAAACAAACATCCCCTTATCTAGCCCCAGCTTAGTTTCTATTTGTTTGAGCTCCAAAATACACCCTAAAGCTTTACGTTTTTTTTAAAGACTTTACATACTTGTGCATACTGTACACTATCCGTTTATTACACATATCGCATTAGCTGTCGGTAATGGCTTTAAGAAAATAGGCGTTTACAGGACCAGTCTCTCACTCTTGTTCCTCTAGTTGAGTTCCAACAGATTTCAGAAACTGATTGCTCTTGGTAGTTTTGGTAACGAACAATTGTATTTATACTAGATTTTAGTTCTACGATGAGTAAAATTAAGTTTAAGTTATTTGGTTATCATATATTCTTTTGCTGATGTGTATTTTGTCCTATAGTTATCTTTATTAATTAGTCTTTCAACGAAATGTTTGTTTTACAGAAATCTGCTCCAAGGCAAATGCCGACCCCACAAGGCTACTCCTCGTCTTCTTCTTATGCGGGTTCCGGTGCACCCTCTTCAATGTATATGGGCGTAACACCTTATGCTGCTTCTCCCTTCAATGGAACATCTATGCCTCCTTATGATGGTTCTGCTTATCGTTACAACTACAACAGCCGTCTGCCTGGAGGGAACCCTTATCGTCCTCTGCAACTCTCTGCCACACCTGCTTATTCAGGTGGGCCCATGATAGGAACTGGTATGTGTTTTTTGGTTGATTTTGGCCATTTTATTGTTTAGCGTGTGTTGTTTAGAAGTTATGGTTTTGATTGGGTCAACCCGGATGCTAAATAGGGTTGGGTATCAGGTTAGATATTTTTGGCTAACTCGGGTTCGGGTCGACCGTTTGACCTGAATACGTTTTTTTTTAATATGGTTTATTATAAATTATCTATCTAAATTAGAACAAATAGGCAATTTTATGACCATTTTACTCATATTCGAACCCGAGTTCAAATAGGGTTGGGTTCGGGTATGATATTTTTAGCCTCGACCCGACTTGACCCGACCCGATTAACACCGCTACCTGCTACTATGTGACATCTTGCTGAAACTGGAATTACATCTTTTTTGCAGGTGCATTGTATGGTTTGCCTCAGCTGATGGAACAATTCGGGTTGCGGTTGCCCATTGCTTAGGCTGCCATGGTATTTCTGAATTTTGTTATATCAGTCAACTAATTGCAACGAGTAAATTTGATTATTCGTTCACCTACTCCCTATGTTAAAATGTATATAAACATGTGATGCTATATTGATGGATCATTTGGTTTTTAAATTTTTATAGGGACCACGAACTGGATTCTTTCCAGAAGAGCCATCTCAAAAGAAAGGTATGTTATATCTAACTTATTCATATACTGCTACGCAGACTAGCAGGGTGATTGTAATTTATGATCCGTTTTTCATTGTTTCACTTGCTTCTTACAGATGGAACACGAGAAAATGACTGGGAATGCCCAAAATGTGGTGTGGAAAACTAGAAGGGGGGGGGGGGGTTTGAATAGTTTTACGTCTTTTTAATTTTTATTATGAAAACTTTTGTTTACTTTTAAAAACTTAGATTCGAATTTATGTGAACTCAACTCTTGAACAATATGAACAATATAAGTAAATATAAATTAACAATGCAAGTAAAGTAATTAAATGAAATGAAAGATAGAGATGGAAAGATCTAACCGAGAGACAAAGGATTTATAGTGGTTCGGCTACAAGGACACCTTCCTTGCCCTACTCCACTCCCCGAGCACCTAACTCGAGAGTTTTCTTCACTATGTCAACAAGCTCCCTTATGGCGGAGAAAACCTTACACAACTTTAGCTTACACCGGCTTAACGACACAAAGCTAGATGTCGAGTTCTAATCGTAGCTAGAACTAATCTCACAACTTATACACAACTTCTACACGACTTATTCACACCTTCTTCACGACGCCTTCACGACTTCTTTCACGACTTCTTCTTCACAACTTCTACACAACTTGACACTACTTATTTACTCTTCTACTTCTTCACACCTTCACTACTTACACACCTTGACTTCTTCACAACTCCACTACTTACACACTAATCTAGCCTAGCCAACTATATTCACACCTATCTAACAAGTATTCACAACATATACAAATGAATGAATGATTTACAATTATGAAACACTAACTACTTGATGAAGGAGATACACCAAGTTGTAATACTTCTTGTCTTGAAGGATAGAAGTATTCTTCTTTTGCACTTGAGAGATTGAAGCTTTGGATCACTTGAAACAAAAGCTTAAGAATGTATGATCAAAGGATTTTGAAAGATAGAAGAGGGGATTTAGAACAGAAAGTTTGAGGTGCAAAAGGTGAGTAAAAATCCAGGGGAAGGCTGGTATTTATAGGCAGAAAACTGGACAGCTGGAAGGCTACTGGAGCGTGCCGGCCCCCTTAAATAGGGGGGCGGTCCCCTTAATTTTAAGGGGGCCGCCTAGCAAAATTAAGGGGGCCGCCCAAGCCAGCCGTTGCCCAGTTTTGTCTTTTTGTGGGGAAGGTTTTTCTGGAACATTTTTACTGTTTTTGGTTGAAAATTTGAATTCATATTTTTATAAAAGATTAAACATATTTATTTAATACCAAAAATGTTTAAGACATTTTGTAAAATGTTTAGTGATTAAAAAAAACTTCCTTTGATCATATAATGCATTAAGCACTTGTTTATTCATACCTTAAGTGATTAAGTTGTAGAAGTGAATTTTTACAACTAAATACTTGTTTATTTGATAAGTTTATGTTTAATGAGTTTATATTTTGTGATCATTAAAACATAGAGATATGAATAAGTATTAATAATGTTTTTAGGCATTATTTATGTTAACATGTGGAAATGTCAATTGCTCCTTCAGAACAGTCTGTAACATGAGAAAATGCAACACACCTAAACCAGGATCTCAGGTGAGATGCCATCTTTATACCAGCTTTATTTTTGGCACATTGAAGCTTTTAGCTATGTTTTATATAACGTGTCATTCTAATTTATTTTTATGACGCTAATATGCAGGTTGCAAAGCCAGCCAAGAGTTCCAGTAAGTACTTCATGTATATATTTGGTTACATGTTAGTGACGTTTGAGTCTGAATCATATATACGTATCTTATTTTGTTTCAGAAGCGGATATGCCAGAAGGGAGCTGGAAGTGTGACAAATGTAACAGCATAAACTATCCTTTTAGACCATGTGTACTCGAGCGTGTATGGGGCGTTTTTTTGCCCTTCCACGCCCAACCACGCCCATCCAACCAAAACGACGGGGCGTTTTTCTTGGAATTTCGTTTGAGGCGTTTTGTCAACAGCGTCTTCCCCCATAAATATAGCCGTTGCTAAACGGCTTCTTTGAACCAAAAAAAAAAAAAAAAAAATCACCCCACATATCTATATATATCTCATATATATATATATATATATATATACATACACATATATTTTTTATAAAAACACTCTCAAACACAATCTTTTTCCTACCCATTTTTATACAAATCTTTCCTTTTTTTTATATACAATGAGTTCTCCCTCGACTTCCTTTCTTCTTGAATCTAGTTCGGATGACGATTTCTTCGACCGAGAAACAGAAGCGGTGTCTCTTGCTGCTGGAGCTGTAGCTATGTTCGTCGCCCAAAACCCACCAAAACCGATTCTAAAAAGAAAACAAGTTGATCGAGACCGTGTCGCGGCTAACGCTAGGTTGATGGCCGATTATTTTGACGAGGGTTGCACATATAATGAACAATTATTTAGACGACGTTTTAGAATGAGCAAAAGGTTATTTTTGCGTATCGCGAAAGATTTGGAGGATCGTTTCAATTACTTTAAACAAAAACACGACATGATCGGTAACCAGGGGTTCACGTCGATACAAAAGTGCACAGCCGCAATGCGGGTGCTCGCTTACGGGGTCACCACCGACATCAACGACGATTATTTTAAGATGGCCGAGAAAACATGTCGGGACACGCTAGAGGCGTTTACAATAGGTAAAAAATTACATATATATATATATATATATATATATATATATATATATATATATATATATTATATATATATATATATATATATATTATCTATTTATTATTTTTGCTTGTTTATTGTTTATATATTTGTATATATATATATATTTTTTGTATACGTGTTTATATGTTTATATATACAGGAATAAAAGACTTGTACGAGAAGCGGTATCTAAGAAAACCAACAAAAAATGATTTGAGGCGGATATATGATGTGCACCAAGAGGCGCATGGCATACCCGGTATGATGGGTAGTATAGATTGTATGCATTGGGCATGGTCTAACTGTCCGACCGCTTGGCGAGGTCAATACCACGGGGGTAGCCACAAAGGCCCAACTTTAGTTCTTCAAGCCTTTTGCTCGTACGATCTATGGATATGAAATTCTTACTTTGGTATCCCCGGCTCCCTTAACGATATCAACGTTTTAGAGCAATCACCCGTCCTGGAAGATTTCATCTCAGGTTTGGCCCCGGTTCTCGGTTTTTATGCTAACAGTAACTTCCATCAACAAGGCTACTATTTAGGTGACGGTATATACCCGGAGTACTCGTTCATCATGAAAACGTTCAAAGATCCGATCGATCCTAAAAAAGAAAATTGGAAAAAATTACAAGAATCGGCAAGAAAGGATATTGAAAGATGTTTCGGTGTGCTCAAGAAACGTTTCGCGTTTGTGGCGAATCCTTGTCGTTTGTGGACGAAGGATAAGATTAAGGATGTTATGCGTGCGTGCCTCATTCTACACAACATGATTTTAGAGGACGAAGGACGAGCTATTTGTCAAGATTATCATCCGGACGAAGTTGACGAACCACAACCGCCACAAACACACGAACAAGCCTTACAAAACTCGGACTACATTCGAAGCCACGCTAGTCACCACGCTCTATTGGCGGATTTGATCGAGGAAGCGTGGAGTAACTGTCGAATGCGGGACGAGCACGAGGAGGACGAGACCGAGGAGGACGAGAATGAAAGTGAAGCCGAAGCAGAGAACGACGAGGCTGAGGATTACGATGATGTTAACGATACAGATTAGTAGTTTTTATTATTAATTGTATGACGTTTTTTTTTTTTTTTTTTTTTTTTTTTTTTTTTTTTTTTAATTATGTAATAGTTTTAGGATTTATTTTAATAAAATTGTCTTTTTATTAATATTATTTAGTTTTATTAATTAGTTTTAGTTATTAAAAAAACAAAAAAAACAAATAAAAAGGGTGTCACATGGCGCAAAACGCCCCACCCTCTCTTACACACCACTACACCACTTTTTCTACCAAGCCCTGACATGACCCACACTGCCACATGGCGCAAAACGCTCCCCCCTCTCTTACACACCACTACACATGGTCTTAGGACCAAATGTAACCGACAGAACTGCGGTGCAGACAAACCATTAGAATCCCAGAATTCCCCTACAGAAGAAGAAAACAAATAGGATTGTATTAATATGATTTGAAGTCAATTGCCTATCTTAAATAGGTGTCGTTTGTTTGTGTGTGCTTGTTGGACCAGGATGAGATCCTGCAACAATTGACTAGTCTTGAATTCATCAGCAGTCCCCATTTATGGTTTCTACTTTTTTACTTGGCAGTCTTTTAAAATAGATTGGAGTACTCACTCCCAAGTAGGCGACTTTCTTTTTGCTATTTATCGACTAATGCTGATACTATGAGAGTGCAAAACTGGTAAATCCATTTGGTTCAGTGCGTATGTGTTTTGGTATAGTCCAGTGAACCATGCTCATTTAGGCCATACACGAGTAGTCTAAAGTTTGTGGTAAATTAATGGCATGGTCTTGTTTTTGAATGGATTACAGTCCTATACACCCAAAACACATGAACGAACCCTGACCGGGTGTGGTATAACTTTTCTTATATGCAACTAGTTTTAGCATGTATTTGGTTGTATACGAATGAATCTTTTCCTATGTTTGCAACATTTTCCACTATAACAACAAAAAAATGAAGTGGAAAAATGGACGGTAGAAATATGTATAGTAAGAAACTAAAACAAACTGATTTCATTACTCACAATGATGAACCTACAGTAAGAAATCCATATATTCTTGAGTGTCTCGTTTCAACCACTATTAAAAGTGATACATTTCAGCCTGATCCGGTTTTGATCCATTTCCCAACCCGTCCATGTTTCCATACATTATGTTGTGCAAACCTTTTTGGTGTACGATATCATACGGCAAAATAACTATCTTAATGGGTCCTATGTGGTAAAAATGAATACGTAATGCATATAAGCTCCTAAATTGTTTTATTCCAAAAACCAAAACATTACTTTTGTAATCATATTTAGCACGATAACATCTATAGGGGATCAATGACACAATAATTGAAATGACACAATAAATACATGAAAAGACAATAATTGAAATGATAAAATAAATAAACAATTAAACAAATACATAAAAGGACAAAAAATGATAAAATAAATAAACAATTAAAAGACAAAAATATATTAAACAAATACATAAAAGGACAAAAAATGAAAAGACAAATCTATACTACAACAAATTTGTTTTGTCTTTGCACTATGAAGATTGAAATATTTTAAAGATATTCACACTTAACAATGTGAATAATTGTTTCAAAATCATCACACTTAAAAATTATGAAACGGTTTAGTTAGACCTTACCTTTTATTTCACTCCGGTACAACAAGCTAAAATGACCTCTACGCGTGCTCTTTATTTTTTGTTCGATGAGCAGATTCTCCCACACTTAAAAGTGTGAAGAATTATTTCAAACTCAAAATCATTATATTTAAAAGTGAAAAGAATTATTTCAAAGTCAAAATCATTACACTTAATAGTGCGAACAATTGTTTTAAAACACTCACTCTTAAAAGTGTGAAAAATATTCATAAATCTTCGAGTAAACTCCAAAATACATCCCTGTGGTTTGCCGAATTTCGCACCATACATCCAATTTTTTTTTTTGAGTTTTATACATCCTTCCGTTAGTAAAAGTCAAACACAATACATCCCTCCGTTAAAATAAGGACAAACGGCGCAAACCATTTCTCCGTTATCTCTTAACGAGATAAAAAAAAGTTTGCACCGTTAGTCCTATAGTTAACTCTATTTGCACCGTTAGTCCTTTGTTACGTTTTCGTCCGATTTTTTTACGTTTTCGTCCTATTTTTTACGTTTTCGTCCGATTTTTTTCGTTTTCGTCCCTTTTTTTACGTTTTCGTTCGATTTTTTACGTTTTCGTCCGATTTTTTACGTTTTTGTCTGTTTTTTTACATTTTCATCCGTTTTTTTTACGTTTTCCTCCGCTTTTTTACGTTTTCGTCCGATTTTTTACGTTTTCATTTGTTTTTTACGTGTTCGTCTGTTTTTTATGTTTTCGTCCGATTTTTTAGGTTTTCGTCTGTTTTTTTAAGTTTTCGTCTCTTTTTTTACGTTTTTCGTCTGTTTTTTTATGTTTTCGTCCGCTTTTTTTCATTTTCGTCTGTTTTTATACGTTTTCGTCCGATTTTTTACGTTTTCGTCAATTTTTTTACATTTTCGTCAGATTTTTTTCATTTTCATCCGTTTTTTTACGTTTTCGTCCATTTTTTTTCGTTTTCGTCCGATTTTTTATGTTTTCGTTCAATTTATTACGTTTTCGTCTGTTTTTTTATGTTTTCGTCCGATTTTTTACGTTTTCGTCTATTTTTTTACATTTTCGTCAGATTTTTTTCATTTTCGTATCTTTTTTTACGTTTTGGTCTGTTTCTTTACGTTTTCGTCCGCTTTTTTACGTTTTCGTCCGATTTTTTACGTTTTCGTTAGATTCTTTACGTTTTCGTCAGATTTTTTAAGTTTTCTTCCATTTTTTTTTGTGTTTTCGTCATATTTTTTACGTTTTCGTCCATTTTTTTACGTTTTCGTCCATTTTTTTTTGTTTTCGTCCCTTTTTTTTTACGTTTTCTTCCACTTTTTTACATTTTCGTCTGATTTTTTACGTTTTCGTCCGTTTTTATTTTGTTTTTGTCCCTTTTTTACATAAAAAAGCGGATGAAAACGTAAAAAAGCGGACGAAAACGTAAAAAAAAAAGATTAAAACGAAAAAAAAAATGGGCGAAAACGTAAAATAATGACGAAAACGGAAAAAAGCGGACGAAAACGAAAAAAAGTACAAAAACGAAAAAAGTAGACGAAAACGTAAAAATATGGACGAAAACGCAAAAAAAACGGATGAAAATATAAAAAAACAGACAAAAACGTAAAAAATCTGACGAAAAAGTAAAAAATCAGACAAAAACGTAAAAAAATAGACGAAAACGTAAAAAAAGGGACGAAAACGAAAAAAATCGGACGAAAACGTAAAAAAGCAGACGAAAACGTAAAAAAATCGGACGAAAACGTAAAAAATCGGACGAAAACGTAAAAAAGCGGATGAAAATGTAAAAAAACAGACGAAAACGTAAAAAATCGGACGAAAACGTAAAAAAACGTAAAAAATAATGGACGAAAACGCAAAAAAAAAAACGGATGAAAATGTAAAAAATCTGACGAAAACGAAAAAAATCGAACAAAAACGTTAAAAAAACAGACGAAAACGTAAAAAATCGGACGAAAACGTAAAAAAACAGACGAAAACGTAAAAAATCGGACGAAAACGTAAAAAATCTGACGAAAACGTAACAAAGGACTAACGGTGCAAATAGAGATAACTATAGGACTAACGGTGCAAACTTTTTCTATCTCGTTAGGAGATAACGGAGAAATGGTTTGCGCCATTTGTCCTTATTTTAACGGAGGGATGTATTGTGTTTAACTTTTGGTAACGGAGGGATGTATAAAACTCAAAAAAAAAATTTGGATGTATGGTGCGAAATTAGGCAAACCACAGGGATGTATGTTGGAGTTTACTCTAAATCTTCTCACATAAAAGTGCGAAATATTTGCTACACCTAATTGGTTCACCCGCATACTAACGTGAACTTTTTTATTCTTCTTACTTTAAAGTATGTTACGTAGCACTATTTTGTAGTAGTGCTACCCTCGTGTGTCAAGCATGTGACTGAAGATAACGATCTCATACTAACGTGTTAGGAAATTGGACATGAAACTTTTCGGGTTCAGTCAAAAAGTGAAACATTTATTCCAGGTTTCATCCAATTTTAATAGGCACCGTTACTTTCATACTAACAAAATATAGTAACTAACACACCCAACCCTTCAACCACCACCATCTCCGGCAGCCACCACCACCAAACACCAACGAAACAGTAACCCTTTAGTAAATTCCCTCAATTTAAACAAAATCCCCAAATTTTTTTTATAAAAATTAAAAAATCCCAAACCCTCTACTTTGAAGAAATGAGAGATTGGTGGAGTTGAAGATGATTAAATGCGTGTGATGTTGGAAATCGTTATTAGGTGAGGACTTTTGTTTATTACATTGGGATGATGACTTTTTTTGGACTATTATGTGTTATAGTAGTCTGATCATATGGGATTTGGGGGTGTTTGGTTAAGCTTATATAAAGAACTTATATAGGATGCCAAAGTGCTTATTAGTTATTTGGGGGAATAAGGTGTTTTTCAATGATGAATAAATGCATAAGCATAAGGTTATCCTGATACATTACATCATCTTAGCATCATTTGGGCATGATTGAAGCCAATATAATGTATGTAGCCTTGTTATCGTATCATAATTATTTAGAGCAATTTGATTTTGTGTGAGAGATAGCTGTCATTGGAATCATTGGGATTTAGGGGGTGTTTCGGTGAGCTTATTTAAAGAGCTTAATAGTTTATTGTGTTTTATTAAAGCTAAAAAGCTTATTGAATTTTTGCTTATTTTAAAGGGCTTATGTGTTTTTGAGGGGAGGATTAAGCTAATAAGCTGATTCCATTAGTTTGGGGTATTTCAAGAATGCATAAGTTTTATTAACCCTTAGCTTACCTAAACTTCCCCCTAGTATATTGTGGGCATGATTGAAGGCAAATACTGTATGTTATTTTGCTTGTAGTGAGTTATCGGCCTAGGCAGGGAGTACTCATAGTCTTAGATAGGGTTTCGAAGATATGTGTAAGAGTATGACATGTTTATAGGACTATATAAATGTTCATGGACCCTATAAGTATATGTTTAGAAACTTTAACACACTTGTTAAAATACATCAAGCCGAGTTTTTTTACGAGTTAGCACCGAGCTGACCAACTTGTGACCAAATTGAATCTTTTGGCCGATTCTGCTCAACTCGCCCTGGTCACTGGCCTTGTAGCTAGTAATCGTGGATCACTTTGTGATCCGAGTTTTACTCCTCTGTGTAGGCTTATTTTAAGAGGTTAATAAGTTGTTTAGGTATAAAAAAAGTTAAAAAGCTTATTGAAGGTGTTTGGGTAAGCTTATGTCAAAGTGCGTTATACATTGGAATGTATTTCTTTTTTCCCTAATTATCATGTGTAAAGCAGCGTGCATTTGTGAGAGGGATACCTGTCATTGGAATATGGGATTTAGGGGGTGTTTGGGTAAGCTTGTATAAAGAACTTACAGGCTGAGTAAGCTTACGCCAAAGTGCTTATTAGTTATTTGGGGGAATAAGGGGTTTTTCGATAATGAATAACTGGATAAGTTAAGCCTATGGTTATCCATATACAGTACGTCTTAGTATCTTTTAGGCATGATTGAAGCTAATATAATGTACGTTGCCTTTTTCTGCATCAAGATAAGAACCACATATCTAAAGACTTTATCTTTCTGAAGTTTGGTTATAAAAGTTGCAAGGTTCATTAGTTTTTCTGGTGTACACTCTACTTATATCCTATCTTAAGTTCCGCACCTCATTTGTAATCAGGCTCATGTATCTTGTTTGAGTGTTAATGTTTTGAGGAGTCATTCATTTTCAGTTTCCTTAATAACAGTAAGTTTACTACGTTTCAGGATTAGATGTTCTTGCAAGTGCAAAACGAGTTGAAGGATCATTTAAAGTTCCCAGACCAAAAGTTTCTTCTATGATGGCATCTATAGACGAAGATGTCATAATTTACTCATATTAGTGTTACATCAATCGGTCTATTGGAGGTTTCTCAGGTGAAATGTTGAACTCAGGGGGGTTGGTTTAAGCTTATTTTGGGCTTATGATCTTATTTGGTTCGGCTTATATCTCATAAGCTCATCTTTATCCGGTTTTTTTCTACCTTATGAGCTTATTGTCAATCTTTAAGTCATAATAAGCCCACAAGTCTGAAATTAAGCTGGAAAATATGGGCGTATGAGATATCAGTAGAGTCAAATAAGCTCATAAGCCTAAAAATAAGCTTAAACAAACATCCCCTTATTTAGCCCCAGTTTAGTTTCTATTTGTTTCAGCTCCAAAGTACACCCTAAAGCTTTACGTTTTTTCTAAAGCCTTTAGATACGTGTGCATAAAATTTATTCTCTTGTGAGTTTAGACGGGGACCCATAATTTTATTTTGTATGAGATGACACAACAAAGTATGGAATTGTATTCTGCGGTATTAATTTGTGGTGATTATGATTTAGGTGGTCGTAGAGAAGATGACTGGACCTGTCTTAGCTGTGGGAATGTCAACTTTTCTTTTCGGACAACTTGCAATATGCGCAACTGTACACAGCCAAGACCAACTGATCATAACTCAGTAAGTTACACAATCCGTTTATTACACATATCACAGTAGCTATCGTTTTTTTGGCTTTAAGAAAATAGGCGTTTTCAAGACCAGTCTCTCACTCTTGTTATGAGCTAGACATATCTACCGATTTAATTTTTGTTTGAAAGTGTGCTTTATATTCCTCTAGTTGAGTTACAACAGATTTCATAGAACCAACGCACTAAAGAAACTGATTACTATTGGTAGTTTTGGTAACGATCAGTTGTATTTATACTAGATTTTAGTTCTACGATGAGTATAATTAAGTTTAAGTTATTTGGTTATCATATATTCTTTTGCCGATATGTATTTTTTCCTATAGTTATCTTTATTAATTAGTCTTTCAACGAAATGTTTGTTTTACAGAAATCTGCTCCAAGGCAAATGCCGACCCCACAAGGCTACTCCTCGTCTTCTACTTATGCAGGTTCTGGTGCACCCTCTTCAATGTATATGGGTGTAACACCTTATGCTGCTTCTCCCCTCAATGGAACATCTATGCCTCCTTATGATGGTTCCGCTACAACAACCGTCTGCCTGGACAGGGAACCCTTATCGTCCTTTGCAACTCTCTATCCTTATGATGGTTCTGCTTATTCAGGTGGGCCCATGATAGGAACTGGTATGTGTTTGTTGGTTGATTTTGGCCTTTTTATTGTTTACCGTGTGTTGTTCAGAAATTCTGGTATTCTAATAAAACTTATCTTGTCCACCCATTTTTTTTTTTTTTTTTTTTTTTTTTTTTTTTTTTTATCTCACAATATATCTCACAAATGCCTCCAGCGAGGCTTGAACCCACAACCTCTATCTTGTCCACTTTGAATGTAAATGAAAATGCATTATCGACTTTTATATCTCTTTATGATGATTTGCATTGCGTGCTACTTTATGACATCTTGCTGAAACCAACGTTGAACCTTTTTGCAGGCGCTTTGTATGGTTTACCTCAGCTGATGGAACAATTTGGTTTGCGATTGCCCATTGCTCAGGCTACCATGGTATGTCTGATTTTTGTTATATCAATCAACTAATTGCAACGAGTAAATTTGATTATTTGTGTTAACAACATGTGTATTCTCTCTTGGGTTCCTAAAATATAAACATGTGATGCTATATTCATGGATCATTTGGTTTTTGAATTTTTATAGGGACCACGGCCTGGATTCTTTCCAGAAGAGACATCTCAAAAGAAAGGTTTGTTATATCTAACTTATTTATATACCGCTACACAGACTAGTAGATGATTGTAATTTACGATCTGTTTTTCATTGTTTCATTTGCTTCTTACAGATGGAACATGAGAAAATGACTGGGAATGCCCAAAATGTGGAAATGTCAATTTCTCCTTCAGAACAGTCTGTAACATGAGGAAATGCAACACACCTAAACCAGGATCTCAGGTCTGAGACACCGTCTTTATACCAGCTCTATTTTTGTCACATTGAAGCTTTTTAGCTATGTTTAAAACGTGTCATTCTAATTTATTTCTATGGCACTAATATGCAGGTTGCAAAACCAGCCAAGAGTTCGAGTAAGTACTTCATGTATATATTTGGTTATCTATATTTGATGTTCGATTCTAAAACTTATATATATATCTTATTTTGTTTCAGAAGCGGATATGCCAGAAGGGAGCTGGAAGTGTGACAAATGTAACAACATAAACTATCCTTTTAGGACCAAATGTAACCGACAGAACTGCGGTGCAGACAAAGCATTATAATCCCATAATTCCCCTACAGAAGAAGAAAACAATGATCAGGTCTGTATTGTTTTTGTCGAATGTTTTATTAAGTTATGTTTTTGCATGCTTACTGTCCCTATTAATGTAAAGTGGAAATACTTTCTAGTCAATTTCTGTCTTTACCTATTTACTTTATCGTTTGTTTATAATCTTGCTTTGTATTATGCTATAATGAAGAACATGGTCATCCGTCTATTTTTTATTAATGTGTTTATGTATCTACTGTTCCAGTGAGTACTAGGACATGTTTAAGAAGGTCCAGAGTTGTCCAGCAGTTGCTCAGTATGGGTCTGAAAGTCAGTCATGTCGTCGTCGTCTTCATGTTGCTGCGGTTACCGAGATACTTTGCTTTGTGATTTGTGTTGTCATATTGTAGCATATAAAATTCGTGATTTGTGGTCTTTAAGACTATCCCCATTGATGATCCTCAACAATCCAATCTCGAATTAAATATTAATTTCTCTCTCCTCCACATACACAAACCAATCTAACTCATTTTTACACTCACACTCACAATCCAACTCAATCTAACTTTTTATCATATAAATATTATATATGATTACTTTAATATATTATATTAATTATTTTATTTGAAATAAAAAAATTATTTATCTGAAATATATAAAAAAAATTATTTGGAACTAAAACATAAATTTTTTTATTACATTAGATTTTATATAATTCTTTTATATATAAAATCTTTTTTTTAAAACATCTCCGTTTTTTATAAATTTTATATCATGATGTTCAGAAAAAAAAAAAAAAAACAAAACTGTGTTTTTAGATTTTTTTTTAAAGTTATATATTAATAGTTATTAAAGAAAAATGAATTTTTATTAAAAACTAATTAGGATGAAAAAGAAAAGAAAAAGAAAAAATAAAGATAAAAGTAAAGTATCTATGAATTGTATAAAGTATTTATGGATCGTGATCTGAATCGGTTGAACAATCGGATTGTGAAGGATTGTGAAGATTCTATGATTTTTTCTTTATTTTTATTACTTTTTCTCACGATCTCTCCATAGGAGATCATTAGTGTGACTAGTCTAAGAGACTTTTTACATTCACATGCATGTGTCACCCAGTGAGTTGCTGGGCTAAGTCTTTTAGAGGGTGCTGTACCTTTTCAACTGTGTGTCGTCTTATTTATTAGATACTTATCATTGAGTTGCATATGGTTCCAAGTATGTTGCATGAACAAATAGGATTGTATTGATATGATTTGAAGTCAATTGCCTATCTTAAATTGGTGCCGTTTGTTTGTGTGTGCTTGTTGGACCAGGATGAGATCCTGCAACAATTGACTAGTCTTGAATTCATCAGCAGTCCCCATTTAAGGTTTCTACTTTTTTACTTGGCAGTCTTTTAAAATAGATTGGAGTACTCACTTTTTGCTATTTATCGACTAATGCTGATACTATGAGAGTGCAAAACTGGTAAATCCATTTGGTTCGGTGCCTATTTGTTTTGGTATAGTCGGTGAACCCTGCTCATTTTGGCCATACACGAGTCTTTAACGATTAGTCTAAAGTTTGTGGCAAATTCATGGCATGGTCTTGTTTTGGAATGGATTACAGTCCTATACACCCAAAACACTTGAACGAACTCTCCTCGGGTGCGGTATAACTTTTCTAATATGTGGTTTAAGCGCAAGTGTCTGGCTCACATATTTTATGCAACTGGTTATTTTCGTTGTATATGGTTAAAAGCATGTATTGTAGCCGGTGAGTGGCAAACCGTCATTGTTTTATCCTTTTTCACTAGAGTCAACCGTCAAACACAGATTAGTAGTACACTGTTGGTAAATAGTAAAGAAGTTGCATTTGAGTTTATACATTGTTTTTTAGCAACAAATTAACTTATGAGTGCCTTTAAAAATCGAAAACTAAATAATAACTTATTCTTGTAATCACAAAGTCATTATATTTGGGTATGCTCATCCACTTCATTTATTTGTTGCCTTTGCCAGGTACTATGACCATAACAATTTAATAAAGGTTTTCAAAAAATTTGTTACTCCGTATTTGGTTTTCAGAAATTTTGTTACTCCGTATTTCTTTAATCACTAACATGTTACTATTCACATTTCCGCTTAAAAACAAATTCTAAGTATATACTTATTAGAGTAAATTACATAAATCGTCCTTGTGGTTGTAGCAAAATTGCATGTTTCGTCCTAAAACGCAAAAAATTACACCAATGGTCCTTGTGGTTGTCCAAATTGAGTTGACCGCTCCTTTGACCTTTTTTCCATCCAATTGAAAGTTAACGGTGGGGGCAATTTCGTCCTTTCACATTCACCAGGACTATTTTGGTAACCACAAGGACTATCTTTGTAACATATATTAACCAAAGGGATGATTTATGAAATAAATCTTTATATCCTAAAACTCAACCCGGTTGGGATTCGAACTCGGGACATTCGAGTTGTATTAGAAATAGCTTACCACTATGCTAAGTGGTAAATCCTTGTTAACATATGCAAACAATATATATTTATGCCACCGTCACGACTATGCCATAATCACCCACCACCACCCACCTACCACCACCATCGCACCGTCACCCATCACCACCACCCACCGCCACCCACCGTCACCGTCACCGTCACCCACCACGACCATCACCCATCACCACCACCAGCACCACCGCCCACCATCTACCAACACCACCACCACTGTGACAAATGGTAATTTTTAACCTTATTTTAATAATAAATATTTATTTATTATTACTAAACTGCGCATTTCTATGCATAACTGAACATTTTTTAGCTCACGTGAACATTTCGGGAAGCCATCCCGCGGATTGTAGCTTACAGTCACCACTGAAACTGCCTATTTTTGTCAGTAAACATAAATTATTCTATTTCTGTTAGTTACTGACAATTTACTTTATAAACTGAGAAGCTTTCTCGCACTTACTGAAAAACAACCCCACACGCGTACCGACACCACAGTAGATATGGTAAAAGTCAAATAAATACATTTTTGAGCAAATAATAATATTTTATTATTATTCTGACAAAAACGTGGATAAAAACTTTACTTTGCGTGTACGTGTCCAAAAAGTCAAACCGGGACTTTACGGTAACATTTAAGCTCACACCGACACACGATACAACAACGAGGCTCAAAATCTTTTCCCTCCCCCTCTTGGTTGTCGTTTGCCGCCCAACTCCCCACAAGGAGACAAATATTTGATACACATTGATCTTGTTAGTGGATGATGACATTATATATTTTGTTTCTTACTTAATTAGTAACACATAACTAAACACATACACATTTTATCATCAAGAACTTGCTCTCCAAATTCTTTCACTTCCACCATTCGAACAATCATAAAAATCAAGATCTACAAAATTCTATTGAGTTTCAAGATAATCAAAGTGTACTTTTGAGCTTTTGGGAACGATCGGAACGTGTCTTGGGTAAATATGAAGCATTTTGGGTCTTTTCTTGGTTCTCCTAGGCTCGTTCAAACACACCGTTTGTAAGGACACTCACAAACTCATCTAATCTTATTCATTACATGTTATCTTGATATTTAAAAGTGATACAAAGTGCTAAATGTATACGTTTTATTTAATTGAAAAGGCTAGGGTTTGGTATATATTAACTAGTGCTCGATTTTTTTTGAACATGCATACAAATTATGTCATTTCTTGCTTGTGTCGTAAATCTTGTTACTTGTGGTGCTAGTTTGATGGTACAAATGTGTTTAGTGTAAATTACGCGAGTTTAAAACGAAATATACACTCACTAATCGGCCACATTTTGGTCAAAATAAAAATTGTGGTTTTGAAAAACATAAAATTTTGGCTCTAGTGGTGAAAAGGTGGAATTAGTGCTTAACAATTTATTTGGAATAGCTTATTGAATAAGCTATAGCTTATTGTTTTTCGACTTGTAATTGTGTCCGAGGGTCGTACGACACAAGTTTGGGCCGAACCCAACTTGTTTTGACCTTGGTTGACTTATTGACTAATTACTTATTATTAAGTGCTTAATTGGTTAATTAAAATGTAACTACAAAAATCTATTTGGACCAAAAAGGGCTTAAAGGTTTAGACAAATTTTTGGGCTTATGACATGTACGGTACAAAATTGGGCCGAGCCCAACAAACTTTCAGCCTATGTTGACTTTTTGACCCCGTGGCTTAATTAAAGTGCTTATTTGACTATTTAAAACTTAACGTAAACTAAAAAGGTTTATTTGTTTTCGGGCTAAAATTGGACTATTGGGCTTATGATGGACTTTTCGGCCCAATAGTGGTTTCGGGTGACAAAAATGAGTTTTGGAATGTTTTCCAACTTACTATAAATATTTTTACGTATCAAAACGTTATATATCGATTAAAAACCATTTTGGACTCGTTTGCACATTTTAAGCCCAAGTTGACCCCTTAATGGACTTTTTGGCCCAATATTATGTTTTGTTGACTTTCAGTACAGCAACTAACCAACACTAGTACAGATGGCTATTTCGACCCGTTTTACTTTTGAACTTTTTTACTCATAATTAACATACTGGCTACTTATTAATGGAGAGTACCCAAAAAAATTATATAATTTTTTTTCTTCTATTCTACAGAGCTGCAACAGGCCCCTTGGAGCTATTTTTCTGGCTACATCGACCCGTATAAAATGGTTCAGTTCAGATTGTGTTAAAAAGATATAAACAGCTTAAAAAACAGATTCAACATGTCGGTTCTGGTCTTTCATAGCTTAAAATTCAGGTCCTGCATGTCTGTTCGGGCTATGTAAAAAATATATTAAAATTAAAAATAGCTTAAAACGGGTCATTAAAAAAGTAAATATGGCGTATTAATCATTTGTAAAACTAGATGACAAAAACTTTCAGGATACCCAAACGCTACATACCATGCATCATCCTGTTTCTCTTTTCTATTCTATGACGAGATGATGGGACACGATCATCCTAAAACATATATCCAAGTAAGAAAATAGCATAACTAATTGGCTTTTTGCATTTTAGTTTAAATAGCATGTTGTATTAAGGCTATGTTTGGCGCGGAGCTTTTTGGAGCTTTTTGGGGCGATGAGCAGTGAGCAATGAGCTTTCTGATTTTTATTGTTCGTTTGGTGAAGGAGCGGTGAGCTTTGCGATTTTTTAGGAATGCTCATTTTTCCAATGCTTCTTTAAGAAGCTGTGAGCGGTGGGCTGTGAGCTGTGGCTACTGCTCACAGCTACTGCTCACAGCTCACTGCTACTGCTCACTGCTACTTTTACCAAACACACCCTAAAACAACAATGATGACCATAAAGCTGCACATTAAGGGCTTAAGAGCTGTTTGGGCTTGCTTAGACTAAACAGCAATACGCAGTTTTGAGTTTGGGATTGCTTATCCAAACGCTTATCCGATGAAAATAGAATTGTACTAACTGTATAAGGAATACAAAAAGTATCATATCAAAGAAACAAAGAATATATAGTTGAACTATATTTCATACTTTCGAACCAAAAGCCCCAACTAATATATAGAAATACTCCAACCTTTATAAGTCATCTTACAACCTTTATCGATGATAAATATCTTGTTACAAATCCACAAACCAGTACTACCATCAACATTATCAGCAAAAACATCTACTCCCCAACTTGGTGTTAACCCAAACACCCTTTGAACCCATAAATCTACAGCTAAAGACAACATAACTATTCAAAACAATACCCACAAAACTTAACCAACTAATACCATTTAACAAATTATTCCAATTAAGAAAAGACAGTTAAACTGCCAAGTATCACACCAAATCCAAACACCAATATGTCCCAGAACAGACTGGCTAATGAATAGAGAGATAAAACTGAGATAATAATGTTCAAAAAACCAATATGTCCCAGAAAGCTTATACAAATGCCAAAGAATAAGACCAACTGAAAAAACCAAAAAAACATTGCCTTGCAAATCCAAATTCAGCATGAGCATAAAAATGATGCTCATACACATCCTCTGCCATCGTTATATCGCCCCATTTTTACTTATGAATGTTTTGAGTATTGGGTCCAACCATGTTAACATGAAAACTTTAACTTTTCTCAATAAGAGATTCAAGAAAAGTCAAATTTATAAAACTATACGTCAAAGAATATGAAAAACAGTAGCATTTTCATTAAGAAATCAAACAGTATGATTAACACAATATTGTGGCAATTAAAACTTAAGTAGAATTCAACTCCAAAAATACGATTGAGGAGGATTAAACAACACTTAATCATAAACACATTTGACACATACGATACATCACCAGGAAAGGAAACATACTCTTACGTCACTTAAACATATGCAACAAGAAAATTAAACCACAATTACAAACATCTTTAACAACTTAACATTTATTTAACTACGACATGCACTGCTCCTTGTAGCAGTTACTCTCAACTTCACCATACAAGCTTGATGATAGACCTGAAAGAGTTCAAAAATAAAACCATGTTAGTGATGACTTATTAACAAACTCACGAAAAATCATATTCTGCAAAAGGAGAGAACAGAGTACCTTATATATTTTGAAGCACATCGAGAATATGCTGCAACTCATTGACAACAATTTCAATTTTCGATCGTTGGGGTGGGGAATCCATAGAGCATGATACTCCAATCTTGATAGTTGCAACCAAACATTCTTCCACTTTCTTTGCATTCGCTTTCATACATTGCAACACAATTGCATCATCATCAATAACATCGACTACATGATTTGGTAATGCCATGTAAGCAAATTTATGAAGGCTAAGACCTTCAATAAACATGTCGTCTGTTGGCTTTTTCCCAGTCATCACCTCTAGTAATAATATTCCAAAACTGTAGATATCCCCACAACTTGTCATCTCGCTCCCGATACCATACTCTGCAAATTAAAATGAACAATTAGTTTACAAAACTGTAATCTGCAAGTACAAATATAAGCATTATGGAATACAAGAATCATATATTACCTGGAGGTGCATAACCAATTGTTCCTTTAACCCCGGTTGAGCTGTGGTTTAAGTCCGTACCAAGTAGTCGAGCTAAACCAAAGTCTCCAACATGAGCCACCATATCATCATCAAGTAGAATGTTACTAGGCTTCAAGTCACCATGAACAATCGTTGTTTGGGAGCGGTTGTGAAGATAATCAAGCGCGGTTGCAACATCTCTCAGAATATTTATTCTTTGAAGAAGGTTGAGTTTCGATGCATATGCACTTGAATGTAGCCAATCATGTACACTTCCATTGGGCATAAACTCGTAAACCAGAGCTTTAAAATCATTGCCTTGGAAATCGGTACTTTAACATGAAGTTATTATCTTCAACAGATTACGGTGTCTAATATTACGCCATGCTTCACATTCTGCTATAAAGCTTTTGTGTGCACCTCGACTTTGAAGATGTAGAACTTTAACTGCAACAAATTTATCATCATTAGGATCGAGGATTCCCTTATAAACAGAGCTGTGCCCACCCTCGCCAATCAAATTTGCTATAGAGAACCCGTCAGTAGCCTTGAGAAGCTGATTGTATGAAACTTTCAAGAACCTTTCATTCCCTGAAGATTGAGACGGTTGACTATTGCGTTCCTTCTTACACAAAAGATACACACAACATAATGCCATGAGCAACATTGGTGCAATCACGATGACTAATATGAAGAAAGGAAACCTTTTTTTCTTACTACCCGTCTCCTTGCATTTGAGTAACTCAAGTTTAACCAAACCACCACAAAGCCTATTGTTCCCCAAAACCGAAAATGCACTTGCATTTGCAAACACTCCTACAACCGGTACTTCACCCTCAAAATCATTAAAAGATAGGTTCAAAAACTCTAAGGATTTCCATTTGCCTAAAAATTGTGGAATTCTGCCTGATAAATTATTTTCAGAAACGTCGAGTACCCCCAATCCTCCCAAGGAACTGAATGAATATGATATTACGCCTTGAAATCTGTTGCCACTAAGGTATAACTTTGTAAGGCTAATGCACTCACCAAGGCTACTAGTAATGTTGCCTGATAAATTATTATAAGACAAAGAAAGCTCGCTCAACATCTTGAGGTCTTTAATCTCTGATGGAATTGAACCATACAGGCTGTTGTGAGAAAGATCTAAATAATTTGTTAGTGATGGGAGTTGAAGAAGTTGCTTGGGTATTTTACCACTGAGTCTATTGTCGGTAAGGTTTAACAGATAAAGTTCTTTACAGTTCCCAAGGCTTGATGGAATATGGCCTTCTAATTTGTTGGTTTCTAAATAAAGTTCATTCAACAATGATAGGTTCCCAATGGCATCAGGGATAGGCCCTGAAAAGTGATTTCTAGATAGACCAAGACGTTGTAGCTTTTGTAGTTTACCAATGGTAGTGGGAATTCTTCCTTTGAATCTATTATTTTGTAAACCTAAAGCGGTCAAACCAACTAGACTACCTATACTTGAAGGTAGGCTTCCAAATAATCGATTGTCTCCTAAAGTTAGATAGCTGAGTTGATCAGAGAGATTACCTATTGATATAGGAAGCACTCCTATAAGGTTGCAATTAGAAAGCTGTAAAGTTACTAATTTGGTGCAGTTTTTCAAAGAATCAATAAACCTCGTGTCCATGGAAGTTGTTATTAGATAAGGAAATAAAATTAATATCTCTTAGTTTTGAAAAGTCGATAGTCAACTTCCCACTAAAATTGTTTTCACTCATTTCAAGAATTCCTAATTTAGAACAATTAGAAAGAGAAGGTGGAAGAACTCCTGTCAGTTCGTTACCCCATAACTGAAGCCACTCAAGATTTGGGAGCTGATTACCAATTTCTGAAGGAAGACTACCAGTGAGGTGATTTTCAGGTAAGGTAAAATTAACTAGGAGTGAGAGGTTGAAAATGGAATGAGGGATGCTTCCATATAAGTTGCAGTCACCAGAGTGAAATAGCGTCAAGCTTTTCCAAAGACCCAAGGTATCTGGAATTCTCCCACCCAACGGGTTCCTGGTAGCAGAGAACACTTCCATTGATGTGATATTCCCCAAGAAAGGTGGGATTCCACCTGTTAACTTATTGTTGTCAATTGCAAGACGAGTAAGTTTCGAGAGTAAACTCACCTCCTTGGGTATGCTTCCAGTCAGCTCATTTTGATAGAGCCAAAGGTCTTCGAGGTTAGAACAACGAGACAAGTTTGTTGGAATGACTCCACCGAATTTGTTTATACTAAGAGATAGACCACGTAGCCTAGATAGACGACCAAGTTCATGAGGAATGGTTCCTTGAAAGCTGTTGTTCCCGAGATAAAGCTCACGGAGGAAGCTGAGGTTTCCTACATGAGGAGACAACGAGCCTTCTAGGCCTTGCGAACGCAGCCATAAAACAGTCACTCGTTTGTGCCGCTTTCCACATGAAATATCACTCCAGTCACAGAAATGAAAGGAATGGTTCCACGAAGTTAGAACTTCGTATGGATCATGGGTGATCTTTGACTTAAATGATAACAGCGCGAGATAATCAGTCTCGTTACCGCCATATGAAGCAGAGACGGTTGCGGAAGTAAGACATGTTATCGCGAGACCGTAAAAAAGAAAAGAAATAAGAGAGGAAGATGATAAGTGAATTATTGCTTGTGGTGACTTCATTTTCGAAAATTTACTTAAAATCATAAGAGTAAGTATTGGCTTTTTATAGCCGGGTTGAGCAAGAACTTTGAGGATGGCCTAATTTATTATTTATCAATTTCAGATTATGTTGAGGTGCAACCATTGTGACATCACAATACAAGGTTTTTTTTATAATTACTTTGAGGATAGCGTAATTTATTATTTATCAATTTCAGCTTATGTTGAGGTGCAACCATCACTACCACAAAAAAGGGCATAGAGCCCGGTTGAAAAGGTGCATAGAGCCCGGTTTTGCATGAGGGCACAAAGGGGGAGGGACTCTATTTGAAAAGCAAATAGAGCCCGGTTTTGAAAACGGGCTCTATTACCTGTTATAGAGCCCGGTTTTATATCAAAGAACATGGCTCTATGTGAACAAAAAATAATTAAAAAAAAAAGAAATCACCTTCCAGACATGAAATCAAATTCCTTTTAGCAAAATGAACATTGTATTGATTCAGATAAGGAGATGGACTCATATTACAACTTACTTTCTATTGATACATCGAGATTAATCTTGCGACTACTCTTACAAATAAGTGAACAACACAATGAAAAAGCTACAAGCTAATTGAGTACTTGAACGAAAATGAAAGTGAAAAATACACCATTGCGTTACTGTGAAGTCTTGTTATTATGCATTGCCCTTGAGTAACCTGACCGCAAGATATGGGGTTGATGAAAATGATGACGTCTCAAATCCGTCTTTATATAGTGAAGCACGCCAGATGACAAATACATAATAAGTCTTGACTATGCCCATCCTAGTACACGCTCTAAACTAAAAAAGTAACTGGCAAACACCACATCGACCACCTGCAGAAACTAAAACAAACTTAGTTTACCTTCTGCTCTTTGAATCCATATACAAATCACATATTTATATCTAAGCTTCTACAATACTATAGATCATCTAACCTTATTATGGGACTTGTAAATAAAACATATAATATAAGAGCATAACTTAAACTCCTATTAGATTGTTCAAGCACACATCAGTTACAAGATAGAAAAATTAATATCACTTCCACTCAAGTTTATGCATATCAGTTACTACACATCTATGGTATATGCTTGTGTGTCTGAAGATCTGTATATGTTTTAACAAGATAGAAAAATTAATATCACTTCCACTCAAGTTTAAAGGCTTTAAGAGGTGAAAGCAGCTAGACACACCTTTGTCAAACCTATCAAACCAGAAGAACCCCAAGGGTTTTATATCATTCTGCTAAACTATTTGCTCGAACACCTGTTAAGAACCAACAGGTAAAAAAATGTTATATATGTAAATTACTTCAACAAGATTAATAACTTAATATTATCTAGTATTACTTTATTGATATTTACACATGAACTCTTAGTGAGAGTTCATAGACACTAACAATCATACCACCCAAATCAAAGTTTCTATGTTGGCCATTCATATCAAACCCCAATTAAAATGTCTATAATTCATGAGATAAAAAAAGAAAAGAAAAAAAGAAAAAATTACCAAATTGACAAAGAGTCTTCATTAGGTTACCAATGACCACTGTAAGCTCTAAATCTCGAATCTGCCACAATTCAAGAAATCAAAGATGTATAATAGATATTAACCATGAGATAAGCACATATATCTATATACTCATATGGAATTAGCCTAAAGAACTTTGACTTGATGATAAAAATAATATTGGCTGATGTTTATATACCTGATATTATGGTTTGGGTTTAGCCAGGTAGATTAAGTCTTAATAATGCACAATTAAATACATTTTAATCAAACAAAATCTCTACTTAACCGTAACAATAAATTGAGAAGAAGGGAGCAGGAGATGACTCACCATAACCATAAATTGAGAAGAAGGGAGCAGTATGAGCAGTGACAAGGTGGTACAGTGACATCCATGGTGTGGTGAGGGAGGTATGGCGGTAGTAGGGAATAAAGTGTGTGAGATCTAATCTTGTTGAAAATTTTGAGATATACAAAAGAGTCCGCCTAAATTGTTGAAAATTTTGAGAAATATACAAAAGAGTCCGCCTAAAATGTATATGTAATAGTTCCCGGTTAATTAATAATAACCGGGCTTTATATCATAGAGCCGGGTTTCTTGCTACATAACAGGGCTTTATGTTCATTAAACAGGCGGGGATAATGTATAGAGCCCGTTTTTAATTTAAACCGGGCTTTTGAGGGGGGCTCTATTTGACTTTTTGTAGTAGTGTAAGACACTAGTTTCTGTATGCAAAGTTCTGATTATAAATTTGAATAAAACTTGTGCCCCAAAGGTTATCAACTAGAAAAATATTTACTTCAAAGATACGTACTTGGTAATGACAAGCTCCCAAATTTATTGTTCCAATCTTCATATTCACCAAGTTCATTGGAAGAAACACAGGGTCTCACTTCTTGTAGCGAATCCACAAAGTCCTGCAGAGAATTGAGTGAACATATTAACAAACAAGTGAAAATGAATAAAGTCATTTGCAAAGGTTTTTTAAGTACGTAAAAGCTTCGCTAGAACCCACGGTTGACATTTGCATGTGGAATGCAACATTTAGATCTTTGTTCCGAGTATGAAAAATACTACTCCGTATTGTCTTGCAATTTGCAATGGAAAATGAACTGAAGGGTAGAATTTTGTTATAAGATGTTAGAGTTCACAAAGTTTTAGGCTTTTAGTTCACCTATGAGCAGAACTTGATCATTTGCATTGTCAAATCCTTCCATTTCTATGAGAAACTGTGTCTTTATTCGCCTGCTTGCCTCATGCTCTTGTGACTTCCTCTGCAGGTAGTTTAGATGCTCAGTGATTTTCTTTCATAAAATTAATAGCAATGGAACCAAAGATAGTGAAATTTTCATCAAGTTGCAAAAGGAAATAAATCTCTATATGGTCTTGCAGGTAAGAGGTCAAAATGGATGAATTTGTTTGAATAAGCTTGTGTCTCATCAAGATGCAGTTTCTTTGTTCATGGATCAGAATCCAACGTACCTTGGAAAGTAGTGAATCTATTTCATCAACAAATATTACAGCTGGTTGACAGCAACTAGCAACTGCGATCTTACTAGCTTTTCACCTTCTCCAAACTACAATCACAATATAACCTTTTTTACTTGAATATATATAAAATCATCACTCATTCATAGATGGGACATAATATATGCCTAAAAGAATCAGTAAGTACCCATTTGCTGGTTAGTGAACTTGCAGATATGTGGAAAAATGTTGCTTTAGCTTCTCAAGCAATAGCTTTACCTATCATTGTTTTACCGGTTCCCTGAACCAATAAAAAATATATAAAAACAAATCTAAAAAAAGCTAACATATGTCACCATATACTAACTAGAGGTGCAAAATGGGTGGGTTGTGTAAAAAATAGTTTCCAGTTCAACCCATTTCACACGCTTCTTTATAAGCTATTTTTAATAAAGATAAGATAAATACATAACCAAATCAAGATATTCATAAAGTATACTGGGTAAAATTGCCACCACTAAACTATGAACCAATAGACTAATGAATATACAACACTTACCGGAGGACCAAATAAAAGAAGACCACGTCCTGGAGAACGGCAACCATTAAATATATCCGGTCGTAACCCTAATTTGGGGTCACGTTAACCCTAATTTAAAAAAATCATAAAATTACTAAGTTAACACATGAACACTTCAAATTGATTACCAAATTGAAGATATAATACAATAAAGTACCTAATCTATGGATAACTGAACTTGAAAATTGGCGTCGATGGTCCGACCGACGATTGGTGGATGGTGACTAGTGATGGCTTCCAGTTGACCACAGAGACGAGAGAGGATATTTAAGAGATTAAGAAATTAGTGTGGGTCAAGTTGGAGGATATGAGATCTGAGGTCAAGGATAAAATATGGGTGGAGGGAGGATTTGATTTTGGGGAAAAAATTAGGCGGACTTGGGGAAAGTTTTGAGCGGGACTAATGGACTAACACTCTGTTCTTAAGAAAAAAAAGAGATGAAAGTGAAAGCAAAGTAAAGAAAGGGGAAGTAAAGTAAGTGAGAGAAAGTGAAGTAAACTTTCACCCAAAATGTGGGGTGAAAGTTTTTAAAGCAAAATTGTACCACTTTCACTTACTTTCCTTCACTTTACTTCCTAGTAAAAACTTGAGAACACAAACATTTATCACTTTCACTTCCTTTCCTCCCTTTTACTTAACTTGAGAACGCGGCGTAATGGAAATTTTTAAGGTGGGTGGAGGAATATAGCCCGGGTTTGCATAAGAAAACAGGGCTCTAATGTCTTAGCACATAAAGCCCGGTTTTATAATAGAGAACATGGCTATATATTACTAATAGAGCCCGGTTTTTTTGAAGAAAACATGGCTTGATACTTTTCTAATATAAAGCCCGGTTTTCTGAAAGAAAACATGGCTCTATACAACGCAGGATCCTTTTAGAGCCCGTTTTTCACTAAAACCGGGCTCTATTAAGGGGGCTCTATTTCACAATCTGTAGTAGTGCATTGTGACATCACAATACAAGGTTTTTTTTATAATTACTTTGAGGATGGCGTAATTTATTATTTATCAATTTCAGCTTATGTTGAGGTGCAACCATTGTGACATCACAATACAAGGTTTTTTTTATAATTACTTTGAGGATGGCGTAATTTATTATTTATCAATTTCAGCTTATGTTGAGGTGCAACCATTGTGACATCACAATACAAGGTTTTTTTTATAATTACTTTGAGGATGGCGTAATTTATTATTTATCAATTTCAGCTTATGTTGAGGTGCAACCATTGTGACATCACAATACAAGGTTTTTTTTATAATTACTTTGAGGATGGCGTAATTTATTATTTATCAATTTCAGCTTATGTTGAGGTGCAACCATTGTGACATCACAATACAAGGTTTTTTTTATAATTACTTTGAGGATAGCGTAATTTATTATTTATCAATTTCAGCTTATGTTGAGGTGCAACCATTGTGACATCACAATACAAGGTTTTTTTTATAATTACTTTGAGGATGGCGTAATTTATTATTTATCAATTTCAGATTATGTTGAGGTGCAACCATTGTGACATTAATTTAATTACATATCAATGTTTGATCGGATTTGGTCAAAATATTAACTTCACAAATATGAGTGCACAATCAAAGTTTAACAACCTCATTTGACTTTCTATACAATTCAAGATCAACAAATGACCTACTCATTTGAGTCAGTCACAGTCTTTTGACAATATCTTATGGTTCTTGACTTAACAATTGAGAACGTGTGACATTCACATATTTTTCTAGCTTTTAGGATAATATTATGGGTTAAGTCGATAAATACACAAAGAACTTTTCTAAATTTCCACGTCTAGGTAACATCAATATAACTTTTGAATTTGTTCCAAAGTAACCCATTTCTTGATAGGCTACCTATTCTTCAGGTAAAATACATATCATGTCATTTTTTATTTTATTTTAAAATGAACTCTCTTTTTCCACGTCACCTTTATGACTTTTTCCACTTTTCTGTTATGACTTTTTCAACATAACTTTTGTAGTTACTCTTCATTTTTCTTTAAATTTACCATTTTTCTTCAACATCTAATCATGGTTTCTATTTACTTACATTCAAGAATGCATAGCTCAAAAATAAAATTTCCCAACTAGAACAATTTTATCATTAGGAAAAGAAGGTTATCATCGTATAATCATTAGGAAAAATTAAACCCACTTCATGAGAAACCTGACCACAGGAAAACCTCATCCATTTACCCGTTTATCATGTACTACTGGATTTCTAGATCACTTTGCAAAAGATGTAAATAACGAGACAAAAAAAAAAAAAAAAAAAAAAAAAAAAAATAAATAAATATATATATATATATATATATATATATATATATATATATATATATATATATATATATATATATATATATATATATATATATATATAGTGAGACTTTCTTGCGGGAACCATTTTATCTGCGAGAACTGAGAGAACCACCAAAAACATACATGCACGCCTTCAATAATTGTATTTTTGCACATATGTTTTAAAAACAACATATATGTTTTTAAAAAAACATAGTTGTTCTAAAGAATTTGATAAGAAATTGGAAATACAACATTTTTCTATGAAGGTGTGCATGTATGTTCTTATAAGGCGTGCAACGACAATATTGCGGCCTTGTGTAAGGTTTTTGTGAAAAAAGATGATGAGTTCATGATGATATTGAAGAACATAGGTGGATACTTACGATTATTGATGATTTGCATGTATTTTTATTTTATTTTAAAAGGCGTGTATGTATGTTTTTTGTGGTTCTCTCAGTTCTCGCAGATAAAATGGTTCTCGTAAGAAAGTCCCCCTATATATATATATATATATATATATATATATATATATATATAGTGCCAAAACATTCCTTAGTAATTGTCAATGTTTGGATTCCAAAAGTACAAAAGAAGCATTTCTAAATAAAGTCAAGATTTAACAGCAGCATCTAACAAAAACTGAGTTGTACAACCCTTTTAAGCACAAGTTACAACTGTATAATGCACACTACATGTTACCTATTTTCCCATCCAACAACCCAAAAAACCAAACCAAACTCCCAAGTTCAGGAAATTTGCACCTAAATTGAACAAACACCAGCAGTACTTGGACCATTGTTGATATCCATTGTATCGGCTTCCTTAACATCTGCTAAAACATGAAGAAACTCGGGTGGAATAGCTGCAGGGTCGATGTCGAGACAACCCTTTGGAGCGTTTGCAGATTCTTGACCCGTGAGCAGCCATGAAGGTATTCGATGCGATATTTTAAGAAAGTCTTTTTCTGGGATAACTTTTGTTTACTTACTGTCGAGATGTCGGTGAAACACTGTTTTAAACCCTGCAACTTTGACTTGTGGTGTGACGGTAATGCCTGTTTCTTCACTGTACTCGTCAACTTCCACAATTTCGTAAGTATGTTTTATTGTATCCAGTGTTTTATCTCTTTTGTACAGACCAAAAGCACTTCCCTTTTTAGGGAAAACACGAATGTTACCGTTCCCCAGCTTTGTAAAGCTAGCTTTGTGAGAAAAACAGTTTGGGGAGGTAACGGTTTCATGTTTTCCTAGTTGAAACTCGCCGAATGCTTCCACAGGAAAAGGAAGTGGTTTCTTGTTAGGTTTTGAGCTAAGCCAACATACTTTCATCTTAAACGGCTTCAAAGAAATTACTTTGTGAACTATGGCATAGTTCCGAGGCATCCCGTCGCGATCATCATAAGCAGCCCAGAGTTGATGTAACAAATGGCAATTTTTCCATTTGTTATACAATAATTAATAATCGAAATACACGTATCTAATTATTTTTCGACTTGTGAAAATGAGAAGTTATCTCGAAACGAATAGTTATTATTCAAAAATAACTCAAAAATAAATATGTGACAAAAACACGGAACGAAATTTCACCCGAACCACGAAATCACAAAACTGAAAATCTGTTAATAAACTCAAAGATTAAAAACGGGTTACTATTTAATGGACACAAGGTCAATGCAGTATCTACAAACTACATTCATCACTCCAAGTGTCTAAAGCAATGCAGCATGATATGAAGTAGCAGCAGAATTGATGTAGCTTACCAGCAAGATTGATGTAACTGAGCAGCAGAAATGGTTATAGTGTAGCAGCAGAATTGTTATAGTGTAGCAGCAGAATTGAAGTATTGTAGTTAGCAGTAGTCTGTAACTTTGTTGTATAAATACTCTGTAATTGGTCATTTGACCATAAGTTTTTCAACTTCAATAATAATCATTTTCACTTTTTCTCTCAAATCTCAATATGGTATCAGAGCATCACCAGCTCTCCGGTGGAATAACCACCACCAAATAACTAACTCTGATCATCTCAACAAACTTTGACCGCCCTAACAAACTTTGACCACCACTAAAACCACCGTAACTGTCACACAACCATCATTCTGATCACCAAACAACCATTATTCCAACCACAATCACTCCCTAATCACCATTAACACATCAAATCACCATCACACAACACAAATTTCATCAAATCCATCAAAAATCATCACTGATTCTTCAAAACTCAAAAATGGCGGGAAACTCAGAAACCTCTCAAACTGATGAAATCAACTTCAATCACTCTCTATTCCTACATCAAAATGATCATCCAGGCTTAATCCTCATCTCAAAGAAACTCACTGGATCAGATAACTATGCTTCTTGGAAAAGATCCATGGTTATTGCTCTAAATGCAAAGAACAAACTCAAGATTGTTACTGGTGAGTTTGAAGAGCCTGGTGTCAATTCACATCTGAGAGCACTCTGGGAAAGAACAAATGATATAATCATATCATGGATCTTGAACACTCTTGATGAAAAGATAAGCAATTCACTCAGTTTTGTCAACTCTGCTCATGATCTTTAGGAGGAATTACAAGAACACTACTCTCAATTGGATGGTCACAGAATCTATCAGATCACTAATGACATTGTTCAGTTAAAACAAGACAATGTGGCTATTGAAATCTACTATCACAAGCTGAAAGGGCTTTGGGATGAATTTGACTCACTTGAAGCTCCATATCTTTGTGTCTGTGAATGTACTTGTGAAAATGGAAGATCAAATAGTGAAAGGGATCAAAGGAAAAGATTGATACAGTTTCTTATGGGTTTGGATGAGTGCTATGCAAATATTAGAGGTCAAATTCTTCTTATGCATCCCATGCCTACTGTTGCTAAGGCCTATAGTATGATAAGACAAGAAGAAAAGCAAAGGGAAGGTAATGGACTCAAGACCACACCCTCAGTTGCACTTTCATCACACACCAACAACTCAAGAAACTCATACAACAACAACACAAGATTTGGAAGGAATTTCAATACTGGTGAGTCATTCACAAGGAACAACAGTCAAAAGGATCCACCAAGAAGGAGCAATTTCAGGAAAGGGGTAATTTGTGGAAATTGCAACAAGGAAGGACATCTCAAAGAAGAATGCTATCAACTGGTTGGATATCCAATAGGTCATCCATTGCATGGGAAGTATAAGCCACCAATTCAACAAGGCAGGACAAACTCAGGGAATAGGTTTGTGAACATGACAGTTGGACAAGAGGTCAACTCAGATGGGTCAAATGGAATGGGTCAAAATGATGCTAGGATGGACAAACTGCAAAATCAACTCAACCAAATGATGATGCTTATGCAGCAGAACAAAGAAACAACTGACTTTGGCACAGCAGGTATACCTAAACTCAAAATCACTCATATCACTTGCAGTACCTATAGACTAGTTGGTTCTATCATGCTTAATCAGATACATCTTTGGGTTGTTGACAGTGGTGCCACAGATCACATTTGTATAACCTTAACTTCTATGCACAACATTAGAATATGCAAACATCCTATTGGTATGTGCTTAAACACATACCTTTTCTTGACCAAAACCGGACCAAAATAGACCAAAAACTAACCAATTATGCCAAATATCTCGTGTTTTTGTGTTTATGATTGTGCAGGGATGGATATTGTAAAAATGGACAAAATCTAGCAAAAACCAGAGATAACGAGCACGGGATTTGGAAGAGTGCTCAAAGCCGATGCCGGGAAAGATATTTTATGCTCAAAAGCCAAAGTCGATCCTCAGAGTCTCACCAAATGTCAATCACAACCCTTAGATCATACTTTGAAGAATGGCAGCATAGATCCCTTAACTTTCAGAATGTACATTTATGGTCCCTTGAATTAAGCCTTAAAACCTTTAATCCTTTTAAAACTAAAAAAAACCCGGATCCAACACCATCGAACCCAATTCATCACCAAATCCAGCCCAACATTACTTAACCCTCAGTCCAGTACCTGACCCGATCCACCCAACAACCAAAACCCGGTCAAACCCATATAACCCACCCTTAGTAAAATTAAAATAAAAAATACTCTCTCTCTCTACCACAAAAACGCGCCCAATTTCCCTCTATCCCCATAAATTACTATCCACTCGAACCCTAATTTCACCCCGCCTAAATTTTACCATAATTAAGGGCAAAAGGGACAATCATTGGCCCTTCTAGAAGACTCTGACAAAGGGAATGACACGTGGGAGCAGTTGATTGGACCGAACACGCACCAAAGATGATCGTACGGCCAGAGATGAAGGCTTGGTGTTGAAGGATAATCTAAGGGTGGATATGGCTGTGGACGCACGAGGATCGCCAGCGTGGACATCCTCACCCCTCACTCTCTCCCTCGGCTATAAAAGGAAGCTTATTCTCTTCATTTCAGTATGTAGTTTTTAGATAGTGAAACTCTGCCAAATTGTAGTCACATTTGTATTCAGTTAAATGATAGTGTAATTCAGTTTTAGATTAATGAATTTTTTTAGTTTTAACTTCACTCTTTTAGTTACTTAATTCATATCATTTACTTTAAGTTTGTTGGATAATCATTGTTTTCAATCTCGTTAGCTTCTATAACTGTTTTCCAGCTTTTATAAACTTTCAATTCATATCATTAGAGCTTTCATAACAAAAACATAAAAAAAAAATCATAAAATATAAATAAAAATACAAAAAAAATAAAATGATATCCATTACTTAACTCAGTTTGCATCCAAGCTATTTTCAACAAGTTTCAAGCTCATTTTAGCTTTCTAGCTTCTGTGAGTTTATATTGTAGCTTAAACTGATTGATTCATCAAAAGTTCCTTCGGTCAACGAAAGTCAAATCATGTTGAAGATGATGATTCTGGGTTTAATTTGATAGTTCAAACAGAGAAATGGAAGTGTTTGGCCTATCTAAAGATAGGTTTTGTTCAAGTAAACCCTCTGTTTAGCTGAGGGATCAGTTTGTAAGTTCCACTTTTCCATTTTAAGCCTATTTTGCATAATATTACTTGATTAGTGTAGATTTGAATTGTTTGCTTGTCTGTTATCTGAATCTGTTTTCATTCATCATTTAGTAGTTTAATTGATCATTGGTAGTTGTTTCATAGTTTGCTTAATCTAGTTTCATGTTTAGTTTAGTCAATTGCCTAGTATAGCTTAATTTGCATATTTGAGAATCAGTGGAATTTTGTTGTTAATTTTCATGTTCCTGTGCTTATATCAGTATATTACATCAGTTTATGAGCTTAAATGGTGATCTCATGGATTGAATTGCATGATTGCTTCACAAAAAAAGTTCATCAGTTGCTAAAATAGAGTTTGGATCAGTGGCTTGTACTTTGCTCTAGTGGATTATTAGTGGTTACAGTAGTATAAGTAGTTCATATTAGGTCTATTAGAGTATGTTCAAGCATATAATTCAGAGGTTACTTAATTAAAAGTCAAAATTACTTTGTAGGCTTCCCTATTGCATAACTGTTGGATTTTTAAGTTGGTAATTCATTCATATTAGTATCAAAGTAGTTAAACTAGCTTAATTTAGGTTCATAGTAGCTTATTACATCATAATTAGTCATATAGGATCATTCTAAATTCAGTTTAGTCAAAATTTCATAAATATCAAAAAGTCAAAAATATATCATTTAGTCAGAAATTGGACAATCTTCTAGATCACTTGTAGGCTTCATTACTGGTTGAAAATAGATTTGGATTGTTGATTTGTAGACTTTGGTTGCTTGTGAATCTAGAACAACAAGAAAATTCAGTTTTGGAATTCATTTGCTTGCTTAAAAGTTAGCTTAAAGTTGGTTATCTGATCATTTGACTGCCCTGCATCATAGAATATTGTCCATAAGCTCAGGTTCATTAGCCATTATCTAGCTGCTCACTGAAGCTCAGTGTTGATGTTATTGGGGCAAAAGCTAGTCAAGCTAGCTGTTTATTAGATTCAGCTTTTGGTTGGCTATTTTCAGCTCATTTAAAACTGCTTATTTGAGTCTCATTTTGTCCCTATTTGGACTGTTTCTAAAAAGAGTGCAACACTTGTCTGGTGGATTTACAAGTTGTTTTCCAGCTTATTCAAGTTCATTTAAGCTTATTCTTTTCATGAAATTAGTGTTTGTTAGCTTGTAGTTGTTTTGCAAAAAGAAAAAAAAAAAAAAAAATAGTTTTAAGAAGTTAGCTTTAGCCAGGGATCGAACCTGGGTTGTTTTTATTCTAAAAAACGTTTTTAATTTTCAGTTTTTACCCATTGGTCCTCTAAATTCGTTTTTGTTCAATTCAGTCCTTGTCTTTCTTTCTAAAACGTTTTTAGTTTAAATCAATTTTCAAAGTTGTACAATTTAGTCCCTGTTTTTTTTAATAAGACTTTAACATTTTCAGTTTTTACCATTTTAGTCCCTCGGCTTTTATAAAACTTTTATTTTCTTAATTTTCTTTTATAAAATCAGTTTTAATAAATTTTATTTTTAGTCCCTTAGGTTTTTACTTTTTCATTTTAGTATAAATTCACTATTAGCTTTATAAATCTCGGGATTAGCCCGGGATTTGCATTATTTGATTTCTTTTTGTGTGCATTTATTTTAATAGCGTAGATTGTTGATTTTAATTTTCCATATTTTAGTGTAATCAATACCAAAATAATTTTCCACGTTCACTTATTCACTTCACATATTCACACACCGATTCGACTTATTCGCCGTCAAACCTTCGTTGGGAGAACGACCCGGGGGAATTGTATTCGTTACAATTTCTTTGGACTCAAAAATAAAATACATCAATTAAAATGACGCCGCTGCCGGGGAAGGCTTGAAACGATTGCGTCGATTTCGTCCGTTGTTTTTGTGATTTGAAGATCCTTCCTCGGAAGTTATTGTTTTTTTTTTAAAAATAAAAAAATAAAAAAATATAATAAATAAAACACTTTTCCTAAAGTGTTTTCATTAATACATCTTAATAAACATCCTCGGATTACTTTATTCCTAAACCATTCCGAATTACAACAAAACAAATCGTGAAATTGATCGTTATCGGATTACTTTATTACTACAACCTAATTACGGGGTTTAAGGAAGCTTGACATTAAATTGTCGAGCTGAAGAAGGCGGGTTTTTAAGCATCTTCGGAGCTACCTTTGCCTTCCCGCCACGCTGCGCGTAGTTTTAAAGGAAACGGTTACGGTTAACGTAACGGTTACCAAAAAGAAAATAAAGTCTTTTTCAATATATTAAAAAAGCCAAAAATAATTCCCAACCAAAAATACAAAAAGATTTTTGATTTTCATTTTTGTTTCCTTTTTGGTGTATGAACACCCGCTCATCTTCTCAAAATCTTATTTCTCCATTATCAAATCCCGAAAGGGTAATTCGACACACACACCGTGCTCATTTCCCAAACGTTGAAGAAATGAATCACGCCGATCAAGCTCCTCCGGTGGAGCCTAATCAAGGAGCACAACCGGGCCCCGACCTCCGTCCGATGGAGGAACAACTTCAAACACCATTTAATGGTGTGCGAAGGGCCATTGTGATTCCCGACATACTTGCTAATCAATTTGAAATCAATCACGGGTTATTGAACCTCATCACTAGTATCTCTTACCACGGGTTCGAGAGTGAAGATCCTCATATTCACATTAGGAACTTCACCGATATAGTTGAGACCATTAAGCTTAACCAAGTATCATATGATGCGATAAAGATGAAGTTATTTCCTTTCTCCCTTAAGGGAGCGGCTCGAACTTGGCTTGAGAAGGAACCCCCGAACTCGATCTATACTTGGGGTGACCTAGCTTCAAAGTTCGTGAACCATTTCTATCCTCCTTCTAAGATTTCTAATCTCCGCGCTCAAATCTTACGTTTCCAACAAGCCTTTGATGAATCGTTCAGCGAGGCTTGGGATCGGTTTAAAGAGTTGTTAGAGAAATGTCCGAACCACGGTTTTTCGGAGCTTCATCAAATCGATACCTTTTATAATGGTTTGAGTCTTGCCGATCAAGATTCACTCAATTCGGCGGCCGGTGGAAACTTATTGGCTCGTAATACTCAAGAGGCGTTCGGAATAATTGAAAACAAAGCCCGTGTGAGAAATTCAAGGAGCAAGCTTCAAACGTCTAGTGCTAGTAGTAAGAACAATGAAGAAGTTATGAATGCTCTCGCCGCACTTAATAAGAGATTCGATTCATTTGTTATTGAGAAAACACCCAATCAAGTCAATGTTATTAACCATGGTTGTGAAATATGTGGTGGTCCTCATTCTTATTTCGAGTGTCCGGCCACCGGGGCTTATGGACACGAGAATGTGTATGCTACTAATTCGGGTGGTAATGGTTACCAACCCCAAGGAGACCGTAATCTCCTTAGCTACCGTTCAAACAATTCACTTGGACCACCACCGGGATTCAATAATCAAAGTCAAAATCAAGGTCAAAACCGTAATCAAGTTAACAATAATCAAAATCGTGCAAATATTGGTTTTCAAAACAATGGTTATAATCAACATCAAAACCGGGGTTTTCAAGGAAATCAAAATCAAGGGAATTTTTATGGGAATTTCAATACTAATCAAGGAAATATGAATCAAAATCAAGGAAATTTTCATAATCAAGGTTTCAATAACAACAACCGAGGGCAAAATTTTAATCAAAATCAAAATGTTGTTCCAAATCCGTCACCCTCGGATGAGATTCTTCGACAATTAATGCTTCAAAATCAAAATATGATGAAAACTCAAGAGTTGTTAACTAAGGAAATGAGTGAAATTAAGAAACATTTAAATGATCGACCCTCGGGCTCGGGTACTACTTCTCTTCCAAGCAACACGATCGCAAACCCGAGGGGCGACGTTAAGGCGATCACAACACGTAGTGGTGTCTTTTATGATGGACCTACGGCTCCGACTACCTCTTCTTCTCTTCCTCCCAAGGTAGTCGCCCGTGAAACCGAGGTGACAACGGATACGACACTTCCTACTAATAAAGGAAGGACCGAAGACATCCAACCTCCGGTTGTCCAATCGTCAAAAGGAAAAGGGAAAGTTGATTTTGAACAAGAGGTTCCCGTTAAGATAAAACTTCCGTATCCATCGCGACTTGATGAACAAAAGCACCATGATAAGAATACACATCAGATGGAGAAATTCTACCAAATCTTTCAAGATATGAGCTTCGAAATTAGCTTCGCGGATGCTGCTTTCTTAATGCCGAAATTTGCATCGATGGTGAAGAATTTGCTGAGTAACAAAGATAAATTGTTTGAGATGGCAAAAACAACCCCGTTAAATGAACAATGTTCCGCGGTTCTCCTTAAAAAGCTTCCGGAAAAGCTTGGAGATCCCGGAAAGTTCCTTATTCCGTGCAATTTTCCGGGGATGGTTCAATGTTTCGCCTTGGCCGATCTTGGCGCTAGCATTAACCTAATGCCTAAGTCCGTTTGGGAAAAATTATCTCTCCCCGCTCTCACTCCTACCCGCATGACTCTCGAGCTTGCGGATCGATCAATTACTCGTCCAATTGGAATCGCCGAAGATGTCTACGTTAATGTGGGAAAGTTCCATTTTCTGGCAGATTTTGTGATTGTCGATTTTGATGCTGATCCCCGAGTTCCTCTCATTCTCGGGAGAGGATTCTTAAGAACCGGGCGCGCGTTGATTGATGTTTATGATGAAGAGATTACCTTGCGAGTTGGTAATGAAGCCGTGACTTTCGATTTGGATCAAACCGCGAGATACTCCTCCAACGATAATTGCATGTCCGTGAACCGTATTGATATTATTGACGTTACTACGGAGGAGTATGCTCAAGAGATTCTCGGTTTTGCTAGTGGCAATCCCACTTTGGATTCTTCTTCTACCTCTATTGATGATTCTTCTTCGTCTACTATTTCTTCACCGATCATCTCCGACTCTTCCCCGTCCCTCACTCCGTTTGAGGGAGGTGATTTCTTTTTGGAAGAGGTCAATGAGTTTCTTGCTACCGACACATCTTCTTCACCGGAAGATAATGATTCTTATTATGATCCGGAGGGGGATATTCTTATGCTTGAACAACTTTTGAATGAAGACCCTACCCCTTTTTCCCCTCCGATGGACCTTAAAATGGCCGACGTTAAGGAAATTAAGCCGTCTATTAAGAATCCTCCAGAGCTTGAGCTCAAGGATTTACCTCCTCATCTTGAATATGCTTTCTTGGGAGATTCCGATACATTTCCCGTCATCATTTCAAAAGCTCTCAAAGGTGAGGAGAAGACAAAACTCTTAGACGTGCTTAAAAAGCATAAAAGTGCCATTGCTTGGTAGATTTCTGATATAAAGGGTATTGACCCTAAATTCTGCACCCATAAGATCTTATTGGAAGATAATTTCAAACCCGCTGTTCAGCAACAGAGACGGGTTAACCCAAAAATCCATGATGTCATAAAAAAGGAAGTTATTAAACTCCTTGACGCAGGGATGATTTATCCGATCTCAGATAGCTCATGGGTTAGTCCCGTCCACTGTGTGCCTAAAAAGGGTGGAATGACCGTCATTACAAACGATGATAATGAGTTAATCCCCACACGTCTCGTCACCGGATGGAGAGTGTGTATCGATTACCGAAAACTCAATGATGCTACCCGTAAAGACCATTTCCCATTACCATTTATGGACCAAATGCTTGAGCGTTTGGCGGGAAATAAGTTCTATTGTTTTCTCGATGGCTTTTCCGGGTATTTTCAAATACCAATTGATCCCCAAGATCAGGAAAAGACCACCTTCACGTGTCCTTATGGAACATTTGCCTACCGACGCATGCCTTTCGGCTTGTGCAATGCTCCGGGCACGTTTCAAAGGTGCATGATGGCCATATTCCATGATATGATCGAGACGACAATGGAGGTCTTTATGGATGACTTCTCGGTTTATGGAAATTCTTTCTCCTCGTGCCTCTCCCATTTAGAGAAAATGCTTGAACGGTGTGAAAGCACCAATCTCGTTCTAAATTGGGAGAAGTGCCACTTCATGGTTAAAGAGGGCATAGTCCTCGGCCATAAGATTTCCAAATCTGGGATTGAGGTCGATCGAGCTAAAGTCGATGTTATCGCTAAGCTACCTCATCCCACAACCGTTAAAGGAATCCGTAGTTTCCTTGGTCATGCCGGTTTCTACAGACGATTTATTCAAGACTTCTCAAAAATTGCCCGGCCTCTGACCCATCTTCTTGAAAAAGATGCTCCGTTCATCTTCTCTCCCGAATGCATCGAAGCATTCGAGGTTCTCAAAAAGAAGCTGACTGAAGCTCCGATCTTGGTTGCCCCCGACTGGGACTTGCCCTTTGAGCTAATGTGTGATGCAAGCGATTATGCTATCGGTGCAGTCCTGGGGCAACGCAAGTCAAAATACTTCCAACCGATACACTATGCTAGCAAGACAATGACCGACGCTCAATCTCATTACACTACTACTGAGAAAGAGTTGTTGGCCGTAGTCTACGCTTTTGAGAAATTTAGACCGTATCTTGTCTTATCAAAAAGCATAGTGTATACGGACCATTCTGCTCTCAAGTATCTCTTAGCAAAACAAGATGCTAAACCAAGATTACTTCGGTGGATTCTTCTGCTCCAGGAATTTGATATTATCATTCGTGATAAAAAAGGAGCAGAAAATCTAGCCGCTGATCATTTGTCCAGACTTGAAAATCCCCATCAAAGTGATCTCGAGAAAAAGGAAATAACCAAAACATTTCCTCTCGAGACACTTGGGAAGATATCTTTAAAGAATGATCCGAGTACCCCATGGTTTGCTGATTACGCAAATTACCATGCGGGGAATTTTGTGGTGAAAGGGATGTCGTCCCAGCAGAAAAAGAAGTTTTTCAAAGATGTTAAACATTATTTCTGGGACGACCCCTACTTATTCCGGATATGTGCCGATCAAGTGATAAGACGGTGTGTGCATGGCCAAGAAGCCGTTGACATCCTCAACGCTTGCCATAATGGACCCACGGGGGGACATCATGGTGCCAGCTACACCGCTAAAAAAATATTTGATTCTGGATTCTATTGGCCGACAATCTACCACGATGCCCACAACTTGGTAAAGTCTTGTGACTCTTGCCAACGTCAAGGAAAAATCTCACAAAAAGACGAAATGCCTCAAAATGCAATTCAAGTCTGTGAGATTTTTGACGTGTGGGGCATCGATTTCATGGGGCCATTCCCGTCTTCACGAGGGAATAAGTATATCCTCGTGGCCGTCGACTACTTGTCAAAATGGGTTGAAGCTAAAGCGCTCCCCACTAACGACGCCCGAGTGGTTGTTAAGTTCTTGAAAAATCTCTTCTCCCGATTCGGAACTCCTCGTGCTATAATCAGTGATCGCGGTACTCACTTCTGCAATGATCAATTTGCAAAAGTTATGCTCAAGTATGGTGTCACTCACCGACTTTCTACCGCGTATCATCCGCAAACAAGCGGACAAGTCGAGGTTTCGAATCGTGGATTGAAACGTATCCTTGAAAGAACCGTTGGTGAAAATCGAGCCTCGTGGGCCGACAAATTGGATGATGCTTTATGGGCTTTCCGAACCGCTTTCAAGACACCAATCGGGTGTACTCCTTACAAGATGGTTTATGGAAAAGCTTGCCATCTACCCATCGAGCTCGAGCATAAGGCATATTGGGCCTTAAAACATGCCAATTTTGACCTTAAGGCCGCGGGTGATCACCGTAAGCTCCAAATTAATGAATTAAATGAGCTTCGGGATCAAGCCTACGAGAATTCTTTGATCTACAAAGAGAAAACAAAGAGGATTCATGACTCTAAGATTAAAAACCGCATTTTCAATGTTGGTGATCGAGTCCTCCTCTTCAATTCTCGGCTAAAGATTTTCTCGGGCAAACTCAAAACCCGTTGGTCTGGGCCATTCACCATCACTCAAGTTTTTCCATATGGAACCGTCGAGTTAGCTCAAAATGACGGTCCAAACTTTAAGGTGAATGGTCATAGGTTGAAGCACTATTTTGGAGGGGACGTACCATCCATGGTTGTCCCGGATCTCCAAACTTTCCCCATGGACAAATAAATTCGGGGTCGAGTCAAGCTCATGTGACTCGGTTAACAAAAACAAGCGCTTCGTGGGAGGCACCCCATGCTTATCCATCTATCTTCTTTCTATTTTCTTAATAAAGAGGAGGGGATCCTCTTCCATATCTTGTGTCTCGTTGTTTTTCTGTGCTGTGTCCAGGAATGCCCGATGATGAAGACTCTCGTGCTCGTAGTTTCCTTCACGCTACTCGAGTTTCATCATCCGCTGCTTATCCAATATCCAAAATCTTATCGTTTTACATTTATCTTTTGGCATAATTAATAAACGGCCTTAGATTTTTGTAGGGATACCCGTACCTTTAAGACATTGAGGACAATGTCTCGTTTTAGTCTGGGGGGGGGGGGTGATCTTTCGATTCGATTTTTGCCTTGCATCTTTGCCGTTTACTCATGCAACTCCGTTTTTCCTCCAAAAAGTCCAAAAAAATGAGAAAATTTAAAAATTTTTGTGCACAAATATAATAAATTTTGACTTTCCGCTGGGTAGAGTAGGAATAAAATTTTGACTTGACCGGGCGTGTTGAGCCCTAGCTTGTTCCCTTAACCAATGATAATCATATAAGCTTGTGCTAGTCTTGTACACCAGGAACTATAAAAGGCGAATCCTTTCTTAAGAGTTTGCAAGTTCCCGTACTTGACTTTATACATGCATGGCTTTAAAGTTTTCGCTAGTCTTTTACATAAGGAGCTAGAAAATGCGAATTCTTTTCAAGAATTTGCAAGTTTCTGTAACTGACTTTATATATGCGTGGCTGATTATCGGCTAAGTATTCGCCAATTTCATTATTTGAGATTTTTTTTAAATGTGCGAAGAGCGAGAAATGATAGAGTTTATTTAGAAGTTAGATGCCAAACGTGGAGTAGTTGGTTCTCTTTAGAGCTCGTCGTAGGTACTTGTGGCCTTTTGCTCCCGTAAAATTGTTTCACCCCATATATTGTATAAATAATTAAAGATATTTAGGTTTAGAACGAAATTTAGTTCTCCATCTTCTTAAAAGAATTTTTGCTCTAAAGATTGGGTACACATCAAGGTCCCGTATTAAGTGAATAAGTTGTAAAGTGCTCTTAGATTTCGAATTGAGATCGGACCTTGGATCCTTACTTCTAAAGGCGGTAAGGTCTTGGATTTAAACCGTGAAGGTTCGTTTTCTAAGGGTTACTATTGTATGTTTGATGTTTTGGAAACACCCGGTAATCCCGTGGTATTAAGTTATTGAGTGAAGAAAAGTTTGAGTTAAAAAAAAAAAAAAAAAAAATGTATATTGAGATGTATGGATTTTGTGCTTAATGTGTTAGACAAGTTGATGGCACGTGAGGTGCATGTGAATGACCCTAGATCGGGCACATGAGGTGCACGTGATGTTTCTCCACAACTGATGTCTACATGTTTGTATGAGTTCTTTAGTCTTTGATATATGTAATAACCTTGATTTGGACCTCATTTTTAAGGCAAACTTTCTTGCAAGAAGATGGAAAACTACTTAGCGTTTTAAGATTGGTATCTTTATCGGACTAATAATTATGAAAACAAGAAGATTATGAAGAAATTCATTTCTCTCACAAAAATAAAATAAGTAGGAACAAAAATAAGAAAATGGGAGCGAGAGGTTCTTACACAAGTAACTTCCATGAGTAGTGTTGGCATCTAATTTCTAAGTAGGTTGTGATCTCGTTTATAAGCTTAGTTTGGGAGCATGTGAAAAATCAATGACGAAGAATTTTATCCTTATGGTCACTCCTCTATGAGTTGTGTTTCTACTCTATGACCCTAAAAATTATCGATAGATAATGATTGTCAACAAAAAACCGTCACATGAATAATGAGAAAAATACAAAAATAGAATAAAAGGAAAATCGGGGAGTTTTTAGAACTTAAGATTTCTTAATCTCTTTTGAAAATTTTGCTACTTCTCAAAGTTAGTAAAAAGAGATTGGAAATTTTCGGTTTCAAAAACGTGTTTTTATAACATTGCATGAGGACATTGCAATAGGTTAGTCTGGGGGAATTTGGTATGTGCTTAAACACATACCTTTTCTTGACCAAAACCGGACCTAAATAGACCAAAAACTAACCAATTATGCCAAATATCTCGTGTTTTTGTGTTTATGATTGTGCAGGGATGGATATTGTAAAAATGGACAAAATCTAGCAAAAACCCGAGATAACGAGCACGAGATTTGGAAGAGTGCTCAAAGCCGATGCCGGGAAAGATATTTTATGCTCAAAAGCCAAAGTCGATCCTCAGAGTCTCACCAAATGTCAATCACAACCCTTAGATCATACTTTGAAGAATGGCAGCATAGATCCCTTAACTTTCAGAATGTACATTTATGGTCCCTTGAATTAAGCCTTAAAACCTTTAATCCTTTTAAAACTAAAAAAAACCCGGATCCAACACCATCGAACCCAATTCATCACCAAATCCAGCCCAACATTACTTAACCCTCAGTCCAGTACCTGACCCGATCCACCCAACAACCAAAACCCGGTCAAACCCATATAACCCACCCTTAGTAAAATTAAAATAAAAAATAATCTCTCTCTCTACCACAAAAACGCGCCCAATTTCCCTCTATCCCCAGAAATTACTATCCACTCGAACCCTAATTTCACCCCGCCTAAATTTTACCATAATTAAGGGCAAAAGGGACAATCATTGGCCCTTCTAGAAGACTCTGACAAAGGGAATGACACGTGGGAGCAGTTGATTGGACCGAACACGCACCAAAGATGATCGTACGGCCAGAGATGAAGGCTTGGTGTTGAAGGATAATCTAAGGGTGGATATGGCTGTGGACGCACGAGGATCGCCAGCGTGGACATCCTCACCCCTCACTCTCTCCCTCGGCTATAAAAGGAAGCTTATTCTCTTCATTTCAGTATGTAGTTTTTAGATAGTGAAACTCTGCCAAATTGTAGTCTCATTTGTATTCAGTTAAATGATAGTGTAATTCAGTTTTAGATTAATGAATTTTTTTAGTTTTAACTTCACTCTTTTAGTTACTTAATTCATATCATTTACTTTAAGTTTGTTGGATAATCATTGTTTTCAATCTCGTTAGCTTTTATAACTGTTTTCCAGCTTTTATAAACTTTCAATTCATATCATTAGAGCTTTCATAACAAAAACATAAAAAAAAAAATCAGAAAATATAAATAAAAATACAAAAAAAATAAAATGATATCCATTACTTAACTCAGTTTGCATCCAAGCTATTTTCAACAAGTTTCAAGCTCATTTTAGCTTTCTAGCTTCTGTGAGTTTATATTGTAGCTTAAACTGATTGATTCATCAAAAGTTCCTTCGGTCAACGAAAGTCAAATCATGTTGAAGATGATGATTCTGGGTTTAATTTGATAGTTCAAACAGAGAAATGGAAGTGTTTGGCCTATCTAAAGATAGGTTTTGTTCAAGTAAACCCTCTGTTTAGCTGAGGGATCAGTTTGTAAGTTCCACTTTTCCATTTTAAGCCTATTTTGCATAATATTACTTGATTAGTGTAGATTTGAATTGTTTGCTTATCTGTTATCTGAATCTGTTTTCATTCATCATTTAGTAGTTTAATTGATCATTGGTAGTTGTTTCATAGTTTGCTTAATCTAGTTTCATGTTTAGTTTAGTCAATTGCCTAGTATAGCTTAATTTGCATATTTGAGAATCAGTGGAATTTTGTTGTTAATTTTCATGTTCCTGTGCTTATATCAGTATATTACATCAGTTTATGAGCTTAAATGGTGATCTCATGGATTGAATTGCATGATTGCTTCACAAAAAAAGTTCATCAGTTGCTAAAATAGAGTTTGGATCAGTGGCTTGTACTTTGCTCTAGTGGATTATTAGTGGTTACAGTAGTATAAGTAGTTCATATTAGGTCTATTAGAGTATGTTCAAGCATATAATTCAGAGGTTACTTAATTAAAAGTCAAAATTACTTTGTAGGCTTCCCTATTGCATAACTGTTGGATTTTTAAGTTGGTAATTCATTCATATTAGTATCAAAGTAGTTAAACTAGCTTAATTTAGGTTCATAGTAGCTTATTACATCATAATTAGTCATATAGGATCATTCTAAATTCAGTTTAGTCAAAATTTCATAAATATCAAAAAGTCAAAAATATATCATTTAGTCAGAAATTGGACAATCTTCTAGATCACTTGTAGGCTTCATTACTGGTTGAAAATAGATTTGGATTGTTGATTTGTAGACTTTGGTTGCTTGTGAATCTAGAACAACAAGAAAATTCAGTTTTGGAATTCATTTGCTTGCTTAAAAGTTAGCTTAAAGTTGGTTATCTGATCATTTGACTGCCCTGCATCATAGAATATTGTCCATAAGCTCAGGTTCATTAGCCATTATCTAGCTGCTCACTGAAGCTCAGTGTTGATGTTATTGGGGCAAAAGCTAGTCAAGCTAGCTGTTTATTAGATTCAGCTTTTGGTTGGCTATTTTCAGCTCATTTAAAACTGCTTATTTGAGTCTCATTTTGTCCCTATTTGGACTGTTTCTAAAAAGAGTGCAACACTTGTCTGGTGGATTTACAAGTTGTTTTCCAGCTTATTCAAGTTCATTTAAGCTTATTCTTTTCATGAAATTAGTGTTTGTTAGCTTGTAGTTGTTTTGCAAAAAGAAAAAAAAAAAAAAAAATAGTTTTAAGAAGTTAGCTTTAGCCAGGGATCGAACCTGGGTTGTTTTTATTCTAAAAAACGTTTTTAATTTTCAGTTTTTACCCATTGGTCCTCTAAATTCGTTTTTGTTCAATTCAGTCCTTGTCTTTCTTTCTAAAACGTTTTTAGTTTAAATCAATTTTCAAAGTTGTACAATTTAGTCCCTGTTTTTTTTAATAAGACTTTAACATTTTCAGTTTTTACCATTTTAGTCCCTCGGCTTTTATAAAACTTTTATTTTCTTAATTTTCTTTTATAAAATCAGTTTTAATAAATTTTATTTTTAGTCCCTTAGGTTTTTACTTTTTCATTTTAGTATAAATTCACTATTAGCTTTATAAATCTCGGGATTAGCCCGGGATTTGCATTATTTGATTTCTTTTTGTGTGCATTTATTTTAATAGCGTAGATTGTTGATTTTAATTTTCCATATTTTAGTGTAATCAATACCAAAATAATTTTCCACGTTCACTTATTCACTTCACATATTCACACACCGATTCGACTTATTCGCCGTCAAACCTTCGTTGGGAGAACGACCCGGGGGAATTGTATTCGTTACAATTTCTTTGGACTCAAAAATAAAATACATCAATTAAATATGTCACTCTCCCAAATGGCCAACACACACAAGTAAGACAAATTGGATCAGTCTACATTAATGACCACATTACCCTACATGATGTCTTATACATACCATCCTTTTCATACAACCTGCTCTCAGTTAGTAAACTTGGCTCAAACTTACCCTTATCTGTTCTGTTTACACCATTTGCCTGTTATTTTTAGGACCAACACAAGAGGATTGCACATGGCAACCTTCGTAATGGTCTATACATCATCAAACAAGAGCAACCATCACCTCATTCCCTCACACTCTCAGTGAACAGCAGCAATCATCACCTTTGGCATGCAAGGCTTGGACATTCTGCTTACTCCACCTTACAACAAATAAAATCCATTACTGTACCTTGTAAAATACCACCAAACTCTTGTACAATTTGCCCTTTAGCTAAACAACATGCTTCTTCATTTGAAACTAGTGATTCTCATGCTACAAACTTGTTTGATTTGATTCATGTGGATGTATGGGGTCCATATAAACATGTTACTGTGAACAATTGTAAATACTTCTTAACCATTGTGGATGTATGGTAGGAGGTGTAGGACACCCGTGTGTTGGGAAGAAGTCGGAAGAAGGGAATTGGCGAGCAAGGATGTAGTGTTGGCTACAATGGAAAAGATTGAAATGATTCGTGCAAGGCTTAAAGCGGCACAAGATAGGTGGAAGTGTTATGCCGATAATCGAAGAAGGCCAATTGAATTCGAGGTAGGTAATTTGGTTATGTTAAAAGTTTCCCCGTGGAAAGGCGTTTTTAGGTTTAAAAACAAAGGGAAACTAAGTCCTCGGTTTATAGGACCATTCAAAATCTTGAAACGAGTAGGCGATGTAGCATATGTGTTGGAATTGCCCGAAGAAATGAGAGGTATTCACAATACCTTTCATGTGTCATACTTAAGGAAATGCTTGGCGGACGAAACAAGTGTGTTCACCTTAAACGACATCGAAATTGATCTGGAGTTGCTTTCTCAAGAGGATGAACCGGAAGCCATTTTAGGAAGGAAAGTGCGGCAATTAAGAAATAATGAGACCCGTTGGTAAAAGTGCAATGGAGACATCGTAAGGGTACGAGTATTAGGTGGGAGACGGAAGCGAAAATGAGGAGCAAGTATCCTCATTTATTTTGAGAATAGAGTTCGAGGACGAACTCTCATTTTAAAGAGGGGAGAATTGTTACACCCATATCCCGATGAGGTACCATTTATGTAATAATAAGTTATGTAGATATAGATTATGTATTATGAATAAGTAGTAAATACATGTGAGCCTAATATAGGAAGAATGAGACTTAGAGGGACTACAATTGCCAAATGACCAAAGTTAATCCTACACATGATTAAATAGCTAGTTCATGAAAAATCTGGAAAAGTCTTGGAGCTTCTCTTATGTGTCGACATCTAGAGGAGAAATAGGATGGAAGAGCAAAATTGGCAATTGAACTTAAAACTACCATCTTGAAGTGATCAAGAAGCACTAGAGATACCTTAATTGTAACCTCTTTATCTTGTAAGTATTTTTCCCCAATGTTAGAAATTAGGGTTCATATGGTGGGTTTTGAGGATTATGGCAAAAGGTAGTGAAATGATGGTCTCCTTAGTTGTTAGTCACTAATTGTAGTTAATCATGTGCTAGGGAGCAATTATAGAAGCCCAATCAAAGCCAAGTAGGAAGCTAGTAGGATTTGAGGTAAGTATATGAGTATAACTTGTTAATGTTATGTTTGTGTTAATGTGATTTGCTATGGAGCTTGTGAATGTATGTTAGCTTGCATCCAATGCTAAATGTGTTAATGTTACATAATTACTTGCTTAGTCAAGGTGAGTAACAATCCCATTTTATGCTTCTTGTTAATGTTATGATTGGTGTTAATCACCAATTTTATGTAAATGTGATGTTGGTTATATCTTGTACACTTACTAAGCGTTTTCGCTTATAGTTTAGATAATGATGATTTTGTAGGTTCTAGCAGATGAAGCAAAGGTAAGGAATTGGCGTAGTTGTAGCTTGGAAGTAAGTAGAAGTGTAGCTAGAAGCTAGCTTAGAAGACCATAACCTTTTGGACCGAGCGTGTTAAAGTTGGAAGCCCTCGAAGAATCTCTTCGTGTCTTGGTATACTTTAATCTATATGGTCGTTTTGTTATCAAATGGTCTTGTCGTCGTTTAAGGTGTTTTGTTCATGTATAGGTCTTGAGTCAAATATGTGTAAACATTTTGAAGTTGTTATGGTAACTAGTGATGGATGTATCAAATGTTAATAGGGTGTTTGGCACATAGCCGTTTTCACCCATTTTGGTATGTAAATGGATTGAATGGTTAGTGGTTAAGTTTGGTATACTAGTGTATTGATTTTGGTCAAGTTTGATGTAGTTTGGAAGTGGTATGAGTCAAATGTCGTGAAAATGGGACGAAACAAAAACAAGTGAAAAATCTGCGGGCTGTCCAGCCGTCGGTTGGAGCCCCAACTGTGGTGGCTGGGGGTCTTCTGTGAAGGCCAGCCGCCGGCTGGGATCTCAGCCGCAGCGGCTGGTGAGTTACTGAGGTGGCCAACCGCCGACTAGGACTCCAGCCGAGGTGGTTGGAACCTTCTGATGGAGCCAACCGCCGGCTGGGATGCTAGCCGCAGTGGCCGGGACACACTGATGAGCCCAACCACCGGTTGGGACCCCAACCGCCGGTTGGGACACACTGATGAGCCCAACCGCCGGTTGGGACCCCAACCGCTGCAGTTGGGACTTTCTGAGGTAATTTTTAAGTTTTGGAAAATTTCGCAAATTCATATCTTTTAAACCGTACGTCGTCACGGGTCGTACCACCCGTCGTTTTGAAGGTAATTGAGTCTAGTTTCATTTAAAAATAGTTTCGAAGTCTAAACGCTTATAGATTTTTATAAATGGTCAAAAGAGATGTAAAATATCCGTAAAAATTCAACGTTTTTGTGTATAAAGTTTTAAATTTTAGTCTAAACGGGTACGGGGCATTACAGATATCCACTCTGTAATAATTAGTTCTCTTTTGCGGTTATGTAATCAAGTAATATAATAAACTTTGTACTGATTAAGTAGTGATAACTATGTGATGCGTGTGTGTTAGCTTTACCTCCCGCTTAGATTGAGGGGGAGCATTGTTCCGTTACAGTATCAGAATACGTGTTAAACCTGACCACATTTTCTCCCTTGCTTTCTAACTTATTTAAATCACTTGGGATCACAAATCTCAAAGGGTTTGAAATTTTTGATCGGGGGAGAGAATGTGATTTAAATATGAAATCTGATAAAAATGTGATCTTTTGGACCCAAGTGTAGGCTCTCCCATATGTGCTAAACCTTTTCGTACATCGATGCACATATTGAGGGGGAGCGAATGATTTACGATGGCAATTGTGGAAGAACACCAAAGACCGACCATTTTATTTAATGTAATGGAGTTATAAGGATGGTAAGGTTAGGTATACATTCCCACGATCCCGCCAGAGCCGGAGGGATCTACCCAGGGACAATCCACTAGTTAGTGTAAAATTCCTTAGGTATGATTAAAAAAGGAGACAAGTGAGTATTAGGGAAGAGTGCCGAATGAGATGGAGCTAGTACTGGAACAAACCCAACAAGGTTCTAGTAATGAAGTCTAGGTAAGCGCTGAAGGGGTTGAAGAATGAAAAAGAAATGTAAAGATAAAGGGTGAAAAGAAAGAAGCCCTCCTTACACTCTAGGCATAAACCGGGTCAATACATATGCTGTCAGAATCACTAAGTTGATTGCTGAAATTAAAGACAAAGTATCATGGACCCAGTGATATGCTGCACAACCCTCCTTAGCCACTCAAGGTCCCTCAAAAGACTCTTGTTTCATTTTTCACGGAGATCAATACATGTCTATCGTCTCTCTCACTCTGAGTTAGATGATATTGAAAAGGTGGTAGTTCTCTCCAGCCTCCGATCACAAAATCAAAACGCACTATTGAGTCTAGAGCCAAGAGATCATCAATAAATCTCATTAGGACACATTTCCAATATGCTTTCTGTTCACACACCGTGAAAAGTAAGAAAATATATTCTGAGTCCCACGCATTATCCTTGTGCTATTACCAGAACATCTGAGTGATACATAAAGTATTCACAATGAAGATGGAAATCCTTCTAGAGCCAACATCAAACAAGCTCTTGGTGGGTGACATGTGAGATCATTCATGGATCAAATTTGTGACAACTGGAAAGAAACGATGAGGTGATTCATTTTTTTTGAATCAATCTTGTTCCAGGAAATGAATTGACGGTCACATTAATCAGTAAATTCTAATTCACTGATTCACTCTACCGTGTTGTCTGCTTTGAGACGTTCCGGTATGAGAACATGCTTGTATGACGATTCCAATGTGAATTCATTGGATGATTCTTTACAACAAGCTGGAAATTCCTGTCAAGGAGAATCTTCTTTAAAGGGGATTCTACCTGATCACAGGTCGGTCCTCACGGAACTGAAGGTTAATCCAACCACACTGAGCGAATGACAAAGCCATATTTGTTCTCCAACTTTATTGCTAACTGTTTTATATCATATTAATATAAAGATGGTGACGATGGTACCTGATTCCAGCAGAGACGTGTCAATCCACACTCCATGCTCACACTTCCAATTTGTTATTAAAGACATCATGATAGCTGAAAGACCTACAACATAGCTTCCGCACCTCTGATGCTAGTTATCATGATCCAGAAAAGTGTGAGCATGCGAGTTCAAAGGTCACAAAAATCACATAGAGGCAATATTACATCAAGGATGATCAAGAGATTTACTGTGGCTGATGATCTCAAAGCAAGCTCAAAGATCACACAAGCCAAATGAACAATACGCACAAGATCACGACTAAATGTACAAAGTTTACCAATTATGAAGAATCAAAGACTACGAGCTAAAGAAATTAATCTTATCAGAATGCTTGAATTCAAATTGTAATTTCCGGGGTGATCTCCCTTAGGGGGAGATTGTTAGGAATATAAATATTCATATGAAAGACTCGGTCACCCCGAGTAGTCATTAGCATTAAGTTAGCTCGTAGGCTTATTAATACAAGTTTAGTTATAGTTATATTAGTTTAGTCGTAGTAATATTTGTGGAGTTTGGTCGGGTCTTTACCCACTGTCAGCTCACTTCACAGCCCACTCGGGGCACTCTAGCTAGTAAGTATATATACCCCTTCCCACACATGGGAAGGGTTGGATGTTCTCTCACAAGTAATCTAATATTCTCCATTTTCTCTCACTAGAACATCTCCCACTTTCTCTCTCTAACCTCTTTGAATTTGGCCAAATACTAGATCAATCATTGTGTTATGATATCCAATATTATGCAACACCACGATTCACCCCTGGTTAGCTCTGATGCCAATTGTAAAGATCAAGAATCGCTTTCCGGAGGTCGAGGTTGATCAAAATACATGATTGTTCTAGAGAGAGAAAGTAGTGAGAGAAATGTGGAGAAACACACTTAGTATATTAGGTTAAGAAATAAGAATGATACAAAGCTTTCCCACACCCCTCATGGAGAGTCATGAGGGGTATTTATAGGCCCTTTACATGATAACTTTGCCACTTAAACAATAGTAGGCCTTGCGGGCTCTACTTTCTATAAATCTAGTCCAATTCACTTAAGTGATGATATCTTTATAAAAAAGCAAGTCTAACAGTTCTTGCCAAAGCTTGAGAGAAAAAAAATAATAAACTTACAAACAAATAGTTGATGTTGAGCTAAGAGAAGTACTTGCAATCACTCTTGTTTAAGGAATGTGAAAATCAGCTTATGTAGGTTTTGTTAGTGTTTTTGTTTTGGCTAATTGTGCAAATAAGCAACGTATTATTTTTTGCAAAAAATACAAAACTCTATCCATCTCAAAGTCATTATCCATCCATTTTCTATTTTTCTTAAAGTTATCTATCTTAATCTGCCATAAGGGGACATGTTATCCTACTAGATCTAACCTTAACACAACAAACTAATAGCTATATTATTACTACTCTAATAATAAACAAAGCGTGACACTCTTAAAGAAAGGAAGTAAAGATGAAGAAGAGTATGAATCGTGTATGAATATTACTAGCCGAATGTTATTAGCTTAAACCATAAGAGAACAAAAGATACAAAACACACACACACACTCTCTCACACCTTTACAAGACTAAGAGGCACACCAAAATGGGTGGAGAGTGTGTGTATTTATAGTGAAAGGGAAGGCCTTGGTTGCCCTAAAAGGCCTTGGGTGGGCTTGTGTTGGACTTGGGCTTTTTAAGTCTTTACTTGTTCATTACATGTTTAATGTCCAACACAAGCTTATACATGGTTGTTTATACTACACGACACACTCTTAAAAACACATACTAATGACCATCACTTTCTAATAAATATAAAAGCTAACAATCTCCCCCTTAGGGATGGTCATTTCAATGATGCACTGGTGATTGGTCTTTTGTCATGAATGTCTTTATCTTCGTGTGTCGTTGTAGAATATTCTTCATTTAATGTTCCTTCATGCACTGTGATCTTCAAAGTAATCGTCTTTTGGTCGTTCTTGCCTTGGTCAACATCTTCGTGTGGTAATGACGTTGTGTCCTCCAACATACTCATACCTCTTCTCCTTATGCTAACAATCTCCCCATAAACTTTCATCATATGACATATGAACTTGTTCTTGACATCTTGATTAGCCTCTTGACTTTGTTGTTACACTTTGTCTTTAACTTGATCCTTTTGTCTTCAACTTTTAACACTTGAGCTTTGTGGGGATGTTTTTCATAAGTATGAGTATGCTGAGGTGAAGATGTTTGATGTATCAGATGATGGTGGATGAACGTTCGTCGATAGCTGCATAAAACAGTTAGCAATAATACATCCAGCACTTACAGATTTGAACTTCGAGATCATCAACAGCATAGTGTGAAGACTTTCTTTAATCCAAACCCAGGCCGTTCTGAACCGGATACCCCAGAGAGAGTTCACACGGACACACCGAAGTGCACCCACGATTCAGTGAGTCGCTGGAGATCACCCCACGACTGTAGACCATTTGAAGCACGTAACCATCATGATATGAATGGCAAGATCCTTGGATCTCATTAAGACTCATGTACACCTTGTGTCCTTTGTGGTGAACACAAGGGTATCTTTATGGAAGTGTTCCTAGGAGATTTTTGATGAATCATATCTCATGGCTCTAGACTCTATAATGTGTGTTTTGGTTTTTAGTCGTCAGAGGCATGGAGCAGAGTGCCACCTTTTCAATATCAACACATCTCAGAATGAGAGGCCGATAGATTATGCAGTGTTCTCCGTGAAAAATGAAACAAATATCTTTTAAGAGATATCTGAGTGGCTAGGAGGGGTGGTGCAGCGTGTCACTGGGTCCATGACGTCTTGTCTTCAATATCAGTATCACCTTAGTGAATGCCGATAGCAGATGTATTGACCCGGTTTCTGTCCTAAGTTTTCATGGAGGGCTATTTCTTTTCACCCTTTCATTAAACTTTTCTTTTTAATTCTTCAACCCCTTCTTTCCCTTTCTCATTTTACTCTTTTTTTCAATCTTACCTAAGGACTTCTAATTCTAATCTATTGGAATTGTCCTTGGGTAGATCCCTCCGGCTCTGGCGGATCATAGGACGGTTTTTCCTAGCCTTAGTCACCTTATAACTTCTTGACTATCCTAGATTTGCCATAAAACCTTTTTATGAAAATCTCTCAAAGTGTTTATGAGCAAACACATTTAGTTAACACTTTGAGAGTTTTGCATTTTTGAAATACTCCCCCTTCACATGTGCTCATGCATTTTTGATATAAATTTGCACATGTGGGGATAGAGTTCGCACATTTTGAATTGATTGACTTTCAAAGAACATGACCTTCGCGAGATACGCTTACATCACTAGTTAGACTAGCTTGAAATTATTACCCATCCCGGTCGTATTCAATGATCATCTCTCGAATTGGTACATTCTACTCAGACAAGTCCTTCGCGAGACACGTTTACATCACTGGAAAACCAGCTTGAAATTATTACCCGTCCCGGACTAGTCTTTTCGATTACGGACATTTAGTTTCGTCAATTCAAGGGTTCATACTGAGTCTGTCTGGTGAGCATACTTTGAGATTCCACGAACTTTGATCACATTTTAATCACGTCCTCTCCCCCTCAAAAATAGCATGTAGTGATATTTTTGATATCACCTTGATTAAAATGAAACTTTTTGGGGAGGGACAGATTTTAGCATGAAAATGGAACATTATTCATTTTAATTTTTTATACTCCCCCTCAAATAAAGCATATTGTAAAACATTTGAGTTTAAGAGGGAGTTCTGTTTTTGCTTTGCCATTAACATTGCGAGTTCTGATCGAAAATAATCAGAAGTCATCAATGTAGCTCGGGTTCCGTACTGAAATGTACGAAAGCCGTCTGATTAGGAATTTGAGAAACGACATGTTTTAGAAAACATATAAAAGAACTCTCGATCAAGCATCTGTACATGCCCGTATCATTGTTGAATGACATTTCTAGGTACGTACAGAATATCGATTATATAAGAGACATGTCGTGAGGAGAATATTTTTAGTTTTTATGTTTTATATTTTTATGTCTTTTTGAAATTTTCTATTTTTATATTTTGTTTTTGAAAAATATTTACATGCGAAGCTTCATGACATAATATTCAATAAGATTCGGGTAGACTGGCTAACTCTTCGGGAGTTAGGCTTCGCATTCCAATTCGACGAACTAAGTTATCAAACCGCTCTTTTGGGAGGGCTTTAGTAAATAGATCGGCGAGTTGGTATTCAGTCCCCACGAAAAATAGTTCAACAGTACCCTCTTCGACGTGTTCCTTTATGAAGTGATAGCGGACTCTAATATGCTTGGTCTTCGAGTGTAGCACGGGATTGCACGAGATGGCTATGGCACTTTTCGAGTCGCAATACATAGGTATGCGGTCGAAAGAGAAACCATAATCTGTGAGTTGTGTCCTCATCCATAGAACTTGGGCACAACACGCAGATAGAGACACATACTCGGCTTCAGCGGTTGATAATGCCGTACAATCTTGTTTCCTTGATGACCAGCCTACTAGCTTCTCTCCCAGAAATTGTGCTCCTCCGGATGTACTTTTTTCAGTGACTTGACAACCAGCATGATCGGCATCTGAAAAGGCTGTTAGTTTAAACTCCGAATCTTTCGGATACCAAAGTCCCATGTTAATGGTTCTTCGTAGGTACCGAAAGATCCGTTTAACCTCTTGGAGGTGAAGTTCGGTAGGCCTTGCCTGAAACCGTGCTAATAAGCATACAGCAAAATGTATATCGGGTCGGCTAGCAGTTAAGAACATGAGAGACCCAATCATGCTCCGATATTTCTTCGGATCAATGGGTTTCCCATATGAGTCTTGGCCAATTTTGGGTGAAGTGACCATTGGTGTACCAACAGAGTCACAATTTTCCATTCCATGTTTCTTTAAAATCTCAATTGTATATTTCGCCTGATTAATGAAAATACTATGATGGGATTGATGGATTTGAAGTCCAAGGAAGAATTTTAATTCGCCCATCATAGACATTTCAAATTTACTTTTCATGAGATTTGCAAAAAGTTTTGAATGATTCGGATTAGCAGACCCAAAGATTATGTCGTCCACGTAAATCTGAACAATCAAGATGTCATCTTTAAACTTTTTGGTGAACAAGGTCGGGTCTATTGTTCCTTTGGTGAAATTATTAAGAAGTAAGAAAGATGATAATTCGTCGTACCACGCCCTTGGGGCTTGTTTCAAACCATAGATAGCTTTCTTGAGCTTGTAGACATAGTCCAGATGATCTTTGTCAACGAATCCATCTGGCTGACTCACGTACACTTCTTCCTTCAGAGTTCCATTCAAGAATGCTGTCTTGATATCCATCTGATAGACCGTGATGTTCTTGTGAGCCGCATATGCTAAGAAAATCCTGACTGCCTCAAGCCTAGCTACTAGCGCGAATGACTCCTCAAAATCTATTCCTTCTTCTTGTCTAAATCCCTTGGCCACTAGACGAGCTTTGTTGCGAATGACAGTCATCTCTTCATCCTTTTTGTTTTTCCATAACCACTTAAGATCAATGACGAGTTTGTCAAATGGTCTCGGCACTAAATCCCAAGTGTCATGTAATTTGTATCGGAGAAGTTCTTCCTGCATTGCCTCAATCCAAGCATTATCTGCCATTGCTTCCCGAATGTTCTTTGGCTCTTTTAGACTGACTGAGCAGACGTAGATGCACATGTCGCAATCGGTGGCAAGTTGTCTTCTCGTCTGAATTGGCCTTGAAGGTTCACCAATAACATGATCTATTGGATGGTCATTAGTCCACTTTAACGTTGAAGGGTACCTTGGGTTTGATGAATGCGTGTTTGATGGTTCATGTAACCTAGAAGAAGATTCAGCAGATTCCGTTGCAAATGGGTTTTTGAATGGTTCTTCTTCTTCTAACACATCATCGTTTTGGTTTGGTTCTTCTTGAATTGGAGTGGTTTGGTTTTGCTCATCAACTCTTGGTAGAACAATCTCAATTACTGGAGTTGCAGGAGTAGATGTAGATGATGTTGACGTGGAGGGAGTTGGTGCGTCAGCTTCGATTGTGGTAGATGCATCTTGTAGTGGTGGTGGTTGTTGATGTTGTTGAGCGGGTGCAGCGGAACGTTGTTGTGATGCATTTGTCGAAGCTCCACCATAGTACTCATCATACATAAGCTCGAAGAAATTATCCAGTTCTTGATTTGTAGGTTTGTCAGTTGTAGTTGACTGAGCTCCTTGGGGTATGAGTCCTGAACTGATATGTCCAGAAGTCTGAACGTTAGGTGCGGGTCCTAATCTGGTATGATTAGAAGCCATTGGGTTAAGCGCGGGTTCCAAAGCGAGTCTCTCAGAAGCCATCTGAGAAATTTCATCAAACTTCATATTCATCGTCTCCATGACTCTCTTAGTCCTTCTGTTATACACCCTGAATGCCCTCGAGTTGTCTGAATAACCAATGAAGATTCCAATATCACCCTTAGCTTTCAGTTTCCCCAAATCTTCTCTGTCGTTAGTAGGATAGCACAAAGCGCCAAATACATGAAGGTAAGAGATATCGGGTTTTCTGTTGTTCACTAGTTCATATGGGGTTTTATTGAATCTTGGATGGATGAGGGATCGGTTCTGAGTGAAACAAGCAGTGGAAACAGCATCAGCCCATAAGAACAATGGTGCACGGGAATAAATCAGCATTGTGCGAGCAGCTTCCACAAGAGTTCTATTTCTTCTTTCAACTACCCCATTCTGCTGTGGAGTTCTAACTGCTGATGTCTGGTGAGTAATTCCAGTATCTTCAAAATATGTTCTTAACTCCTGATTAGTAAATTCCGTGCCATTGTCAGTTCTTACAATCCTAACTGGAGCTTGAAGTAAAACTTGAGTTCGCTTCAGAAAGGTGATGATGATGCCTGGTGCTTCGTCTTTTGATCTTAAAAACTTTACCCATGTATATCTTGAATAATCATCGACAACTACAAGAATATACTTTTTCCCATTGATACTTTCAACTCTCATTGGGCCACATAAGTCCATATGCAACAAATGTAGCTTATCGACCGAACTGGGTACGGTTTTAGGTTTGTAAGTTGCACGTTTGCTTTTGCCAAGCTCACAGGATGGACATAAGTGATCTTTGGTGTATTTGAACTTAGGTAGACCGGAGACGATGTTGTCTTTGGCGAGTTTGGTTAAGGTGTCGAAGTTGAGATGGGATAAACGTCTGTGCCACAACCAGGACTTAGTTTCGTCAGCTCTTGTCATAAGACAAATTGGTGATGAAGAGGCCATTTGGTTAATGTCGATAGCATAGAGATTGGTTCCACGATTTCGGTTAAGAGATCATCACCAACCAAATTCCTAACGAAGCAAGTGTTTCTCCTAAATGCAACCTCTAAATCCGCATCGCAAAACTGCCCGACTGAAAACAGATTGTGTCCCAACCCTTCGACGTAGTAAACCCGAGTGATTAAGAAATTCCCGAACTGAAGATCTCCATAACCCAGAATAGCTGCTACATGATCATTTCCAAACTGAACTATTCCCATGAACTTCCATACAAAATTGATCAGCAGCTTTAGATTCCCGGTCATGTGCTTGGAGCAACCCGAGTCGACGATCCAAAGACAAATTTCAATGACCTGCAAAGGACAGATGGTTTTGTATATGGAAACCGTTTAACATTTGGTTCCAGGGGGTTAGAAGTATCAGGTGAATCACACTTAGAGACAGTTACTTTTGAAGCAATATCTAATGTGCCATCTTTAGGTGTAAATATTCTACCCGTTGGTTTCCATGTGCAAAACTTAAGATGGTCCTTGGGCAATAGGTTACTAGATGTTGACCTATATTTTGCAATAAGTCTTTTGATATATCTAGTCTTAGCACTATTTCCTGAAGGCACATCCTTCTTAGCAGGCAGCACATTCACAGATTCAGAAACAATATCATCACACACATTTTCAGACAAAGATTTCTTTCTCATTAAACAAACAGATTCATTACATGCACTAGAAATATTGTCCTTAACATTACATCTAGATGACATATGTTTCTTCTTGGAAAGCGATAAAATCCTATGGTGTTCTTCTACTTCTTTCGGTTTATTCTTGCTTTCGCTCTTAGAGGCAGGCGAGACTCTATTCCTTGTATTGCTCCTAGGCTTTGGTCTGCTGCTCCTAGAGGTACTTTCTACTCCTGTAGAAGGTAAGGCATACACATTAGAATTTATCGTGTTGTCATTTGATGTTTCAGTAGCATGCCTAGTCTTTTTTGGATTTTCTTTCACACGTTTGTCTATCGCCCTATATGTTTGAGATGTAGAGGTAGATGCAGTAGTGGGACTATATGTTTGACCTGGCTTTGATACCAATTGTAATGACCAAAAAACACGTATTCAGGAGGTCGGGGATGCTCGAAATAAAGGTTAAACATGGTGATATTAGATTAAGAATGGGGGGAGGTGTGTGTGTTTTCTAGAGAGAGAAAGGAGAAACCACACACACCTCCTTATTACAATGAACATCCCACCTTCCTTGTGTAGACAAGGAAGGTATTTATAGGTAAGAAAGTGACGCCCTAATGCTAACAATGGGCTTCGGTTGGGCTTGAGGCTTATGGGCTTTACATTGTACATATCTACAATACAAGCTAACTTAACTATTTTAGTCCACAAGCCCAACTCGACATAACTAAACGCAATTCCCGAAAATGACAAAACTTTAAGTCTAACAGGACATGTCCATTAACACAGTTTTTCACGGTTTATACCAAGAGGTTTTGTTTAAGCTTACTTTAAGCTAACGAGGTCACAAGGTTTCAGCTTATGTTTGATAAGTTACTTTTCTAGCTTATTTTAAGACCTATAGACTTATATCAGCCTATAAAAGTTAAATAAGCCGGTAAAGGTAAGCTTATTAAATGAAGACCGAAAGCATTTAAGCTCAATAGCTCAAAAATAAGCTTAAGCGAACACATTTCAACAACTCATTACATCGGCTAAAAAAAAAAAAAAAAAAAAAAAAATCCTAAATCTATGTTTTTCATACAAAAGGAAGACAATTCCTTTATTTGGTTGAAGCCTACAAGTGAGATTTTGAAAAATTTAAGACCGGGCCTATTGCACCATCAGCCACTACGACCTCTCATCCACCGCACAAAAAGGTGCCTTTTAGGGTTGGTTTGGTGGTGCAGACCACCTAACGTGGTGCACTACCTTTTTTCTAATGAGTGTGTGGGGTATATCATAGGGTATATATGTTATATAAAGTGAGATATTTTTATGTATTTGGTTGAGTAATTACCACTACGGCTCTCAGGTGATGGGTTAAACTGATGTGCCGATGAGGTGGAGATGGTGGAAATGTGACCATTAGACACAGCCTAAGATTAAAATATAATTAAATAGACGTCAAAATAAACCAAAACATATAGCTCATAAAATATAAAACAAAAGTCTAATTAGTTTGTTAGCAACAAACAAACTTTAAAACAAACACCTTTTAAGCTTAATCGTTTATTGTACTTTTGACCATTTCAAATTATAAAGTATTTTCTTAAAAACGAAAAATACTTAAACATGTTTTTTTTTTAACTTTTTTGTGTCTAAAATTAACAATTCATTTAATCATTAAAAAAAAAAAAAAAAAAAAAAAAAAAGTTGTGTGAAGACCATAATAGCGCAACTATAACCGTTTGCTACTAAAAAATCTCATTATTATGCATGAGTACTCGGTTTAGTTTTCTTAAAAAATCTCATTGTTAATTGATTGATTTTTCGGGTTTTGGTTTTCGAGATTTTGCTAAGCCTATGAATGTTTTTTAATATTTGAGTTGTTTTTATATGGATTTAAGACTGCTTTTGATGTTTACTTCTTGTTAGTATTTGACGATAAGTGACGGTTTAACTACCCTCGTTGGATGCGTATCTTGTGTGTGTAAATGGGGTGAATTTTGGTGTTTTGGGAAAATGTGGTATGAATTTAGGATATGAACCGAGTTTAGCTTGGAATAATATCCACGGTGCGTTTGAAAACCTTTGCTTCACAAGCTTTTTATCTTCTGATACAGTGTGTTTGGGTTAGGCAACTGCATTGTCTTCTGATGTCTTTGGCTAGTAAAAATCATATGGATAGTTTCCTGTTTGGTAGTAAATGGAAAAAAAGGCTTGCAGGCTGGAAAATGTCATAAAATTGTCTGCTAGAATAATCTGCCTTGAGTGATTAACTGGTTAGATTTGGAAATATCAGTTATCTTTAAAAGGAGTGTTTGGGTTTGAAGATTGGTCAGATGGCTATGTACCTTGGTACTGAAATTCTTTGACTCATAAACTCTTTTATCACACTACTACAAAATCTGAAATAAAGCCCTGTTAACAGGAAAAAAGGGCTCTATAAAGGTGTCCATCAAAAACAAAGGCATAAAGCCCGGTCATGAAATGAAAAAACCGGGGTCTAATTCGGCCACAAAATAGAGCCACATAAACATAGACCACATAAACATAGACCCTTAAATCACTTTTTACATGTTTCCAATACGGCTTGAGTTCGAAAATCTTCAACAACCAGGTATGCAATCTTTCTCTGACATCCATTTAATCATAAAATTCCAACTGGTTGATGGTTCAATCAGGGGTTATTGTTCTTAACAGATCTAAAGCCGACATTAGTGTTGGTTTAAAGCTCGATTTCACATGACCTCAAACTTAGCAGTTTATTTGTAAAGCTTTTGTATTTGGGTTCAAGTTTGCATTTTTTTAATATTAGATTTGTAGTTGAAGATCTAATTGGATAAAGATGGAATTATCCAATTGTATATCTATTGTTTTATGTTTAGATCTGCTAGTGGAGTAAATTTAGCATTGTAGGCATTTCATCTCTGAACACTTGCTTGCCATTTTTATTGAAATCACAGAACATGAGGGCTTGGAGATAAGGTGGACCAAAGAGAACATGAAAGCCTACAGGTTATCTTTATATATATTCACTGAATACAAGGATACTTGTCTAATTACGGCTCGATTTTTTGTCACTATAGATTCAGGTTTACATCGGTATCACTGTCACATGTTTCTTATAAATAAAGACATGGATATAGAAACTTGTTATTTTTCATTTGGACATGAGACTTAGATACATGAAATGTGTTGGTGGAATTACAGATTCGTAGAAGAATGGTTGCACATAAGCTAAAATACCCTGTTGAACAAATGATAAGCCTTGGCATTGGTGATATAACTGAGCCCATTCCAGAAGTTATTACTTCAGCTCCACAAGAAAATTATGTGTTTACAACATTATTGATATGTTTGACTTTTGTTGCAAGATCCCCAATTTTGCTACTGTAAATGGTTGTTTTTGACATAGACTCGTTAACATTGCCATATATATGACACTTCAGTCCTAACCTGTTGGTATTCTCATTTCTTTGTATTGCAGAAAAGCATTGGCTTATGATTTATCAGTCACACCGTAGATGTGGACCCTTGGAAATGCAGGCTTGGGAGCCTTACAGGTAACACATGATCTAAACTAGAGGTGTTCCATAACGGGCAGCTAGTCAGGTTGGGAAACAAGTCAAACTGGTAATTTTAGTCTGGACTGGATCAGGTTGACCTACAAACGTGGTCTGTCATTTTCTTAAACTTGTTTAAAAAATAATGATTAATGAATGTTTTCAGCCTGTTGAACCCATTAAATATAACATAACGTAAATTGATCCATTTATAAGTAAAATGCTTGAAATTGCGACCTGTGTATTCGACAGTTAGTTTCTTAACAACGTAAATATTTTCATCCCTTTGAAAGAGCAACAAATTACTGGAATGGGCTCAGTGATATCACCAATGCCAAGGCTTAACATTTACTGCCATTCATATGTGTGAAGCTCGAAAGAATGATAAAGTGTGTCTGTTTTAGTTTGTGCAGGTGGTCAATGTGGTGTATTGCTAGTTATTAGTGTTATTTGGAGCTTGTACTTGGATGGGTAAAGTCAAGATTTATTTTGTATTCGTCATACGGTCTGATTATCAATTCTAAAGGCAGATTGGAGACGACATCAACTTCATCAAACCCCATCTGTTTTTCTCGAGTTATTCAAAGGCAGTGATGATAATGATACTGACAGTGACGTCTATGGTGCATGTTATATTTTCATTTTTGCTCAAGTAGTTAATAAGGTTGGCGTGTCTTTTTAGATGTGTTGCTCAAGTAGGCAAGCTCAATGTATCAACTCATTTGTAATGTCAATGGATCTTCCTTATTTGAATCAATACTATGTTCATTTCGGGAAAGAAGAGCAACAAATTCATTCATGGCTGAAATTATCTCATAAACAGTAATGTCAATGGATCTTTCTTATTTGAATCAATACTATGTTCATTTGTAATGTCAATGGATCTTCCTTATTTGAATCAATACTATGTGAATGTACGTGTGTTGGACCAATTTAATTTTCTGAATTTGTATGGTCATTGGCATAATAAATGATCTGGTATTTTTACAGATCTTTATGGATTCCTGATGTAATTTAAGCAATTAGTAATTATTAGTCTGCATTACAGATTAGGTTATTTTAAAAAGATATAAACATATCTTAAGAAACAGGTCCAACATGTCGGTTCTGGTCTTTCATAGCTTAAAATTCAGATCCTACATGTCGGTTCGGGCTATGTAAAAATGATATAAAAATAAAAAATAGCTTAAAACGGGTCAGTTTGGGTCATTTCATTAAAAAAGTAAAAATGGCACATTAATCATTTGTAAAACTTGATGACAAAAACTTTCAGAATACCCAAACGCTACATACCATGCGTCATCCTGTTTATCTTTTCTATTCTATGACGATATGATGGGTCACGATCATCCTAAAACATGCGAGTAAGAAAATAACATCATCACTCAAAAATAAACATTTATATGATAATTATGCACTGAATGCATCTATATGTTTCTTTCTTGTAAGATATATACATGATAACGGGCTGAGATGTGGGACTCACCCACATCCTTTGTACTTAAATGTTTTTTTGGATTATACTAACCACTGTTTGATTTCAACCTTAAACACAAACATACATAATAACTCTCCTTTCATACTAACACATCTTGTGTTATGTAATTCAGCTTGAAAGTAAATGCCTTGTAACATCCTTTCCTTTCTACTGCTTAAGCACTTTTTATAGCATAAAATTCAGGTCCTACATGTCGGTTTGGGCTATGTAAAAAAGATATAAAAATTAAAAATAGCTTAAAACGGGTCAGTTCGGGTCATTTCATGAAAAAAGTAAATATGGCATATTAATCATTTGCAAAACTTGATGACAAAAACTTTTAGAATACCCAAACGCTGCATATCATGCGTCATCCTAAAACATCCAAGTAAGAAAATAAGATTAGAAGTCGCAACTATATGTTTCAAAGAAAATAAGATTAGAAATCGCAACTATATGTTTCAATCTTGTAAGATATAGACAGGATTTGGTTTCATACATAATTAATTGCTAAAGGTCTGTTTGGGCTTGCTTAGACTAAACAGCAATACGCAGTTTTGAGTTTGGGATTGCTTATCCGATGAAAATAGAGTTGTACTAACTGTATAAGGAATACGAAAAGTATCAAAATATTCGAGCTGCTTTATGTATCAGAAATACACTTTGGTCATTATTGACACATTTTTAATACGTTATACTTGCAGTAATAACACATTATACCAAACATGAGGTTAACTTTCTTTAAAATTGAACCACACACTGCTCGAACCAAAAGAGGGGGAAGCCTTGAGCTTTCTCATTCAGATATTCATAAAAAAGTCAAATTTATGAAATTGAAAGTCAAAGAACACGAATAACATTAGGCTGTTCATTAAGGAATCGAACACCAAGTAGAACTTAAGTAGAATTCAATACCACAAATTGGATTGATGAAAATTAAACCACACATACAAACATGCTTGATACATATGATACGTCACCAAGAATGTAAACGTACTCTTATGTCTCGTACACTTATGCAACAAGAAAATTAAACCACAATTACGAACATCTTTAACAACTTAACATGTATTTAACTACGACATGCACTCCTCCTTGTTGCAGTTTCCCACAACTTCACCATACAAGCTCATGTAAAATAAGATTATACAAAAAGGCATAACAGAGTACCTTATATATTTTGAAGCACATCGAGAATACGCTGCAACTCATTGACAACGATTTCTATTTTCATTCGTTGTGGTGGTGAATCCACAGAGCACGAAACTCCAATCTTGATAGTTGCAACCAAACATTCTTCCACTTTCTTTGCATTCGCTTCCGTACTTTGCAACACAATTGCATCATCATCAATAACATCGACTACATGATCTGGTAATGCCATGTAAGCAAATTTATGAAGGCTAAGACCTTCCTTAAACATGTCATCTGTCGGCCTTTTCCCAGTCATCACCTCTAGTAATAATATTCCAAAACTGTAGACGTCCCCACAACTAGTCATATCGCTCCCGATACCATACTCTACAAATGAATAACAATTAATTAATTTACAAACTTTAACCTGTAATATAAGCATCATGGAATAGAAGTGGAATTACCTGGAGGTGCATAACCAATTGTTCCTTTAACCCCGGTTGAGCTGTTTTGGTTTAAGTTTGTACCAAGTAGTCGAGCTAAGCCAAAGTCTCCAACATGAGCCACCATATCATCATCAAGTAGAATGTTACTTGGCTTCAAGTCACCGTGAACAATCGTTGTTTGGCAGCGATTGTGAAGATAATCAAGTGCAGTGGCAACATCCCTCAGAATATTTATTCTATGAAGAAGGTTGAGTTTCGATGCATATGCACTTGAATGAAGCCAATCGTGTACACTTCCATTGGGCATAAACTCGTAAACCAGAGCTTTAAAATCATTGCCTTGGAAATCAGTACTTGAACATGAAGTTATTATCTTCAACAGATTACGGTGTCTAATATTACGCCATGCTTCACATTCTGCTATAAAGCTTGTGTGTGCTCCTCGACTTTGAAGATGTAGAACTTTAACTGCAACAGATTTATCATCATTAGAATCGAGGATTCCCTTATAAACAGAGCTGTGCCCACCCTTGCCAATCAAATTTGCTGTAGAGAACCCATCAGTAGCCTTGAGAAGCTGATTGTATGAAACTTTCAAGAACCTTTCATTCCCTGAAGATTGAGACGGTTGACTATTGCGTTCCTTCTTACACAAAAGATACACACAACATAATGCGATGAGCAACATTGGTGCAATCACAATGACTAATATGAAGAAAGGAAACCTTTTTTTCTTACTACCCGTCTCCTTGCATTTGGGTAACTCAAGTGTAACCAAACCACCACAAAGCTTATTGTTCCCCAAAACAAAAAATTCACTTTCATTGGCAAACACTCCTACAACCGGTACTTCACCCTCAAAGTCATTAAAGGATAGGTTCAAAAATTTTAAGGAAACCCATTTCTCTAAGAATTGAGGAATTTTGCCTGATAATTTATTTTGGGAAATGTCTAGTACCCCCAATCCTCCCAAGGAACTGAATGAAGATGGTATTACGCCTTGAAATCTATTGCCCCTTAGGTTTAACGTTGTAAGGCTAATGCACTCACCAAGGCTACTAGTAATGTTGCCTGATAAATTATTGTAAGATAAATCGAGATAGGTCAACGTCTTGAGGTTTTTAATCTCTGAAGGGATTGAACCAGATATGCCATTTTGAGAGAGAATTAAAAAATAATTTAGTGATGGAAGTTGAAAAAGTTGTTTGGGTATGTTTCCAGTGAGTCTATTGTCGGCAAGGTATAAGCTATTAAGTTCTTTACAATTCCCAAGGCTTGATGGAATATGGCCTTCTAATTTGTTTAAATCTAAATAAAGTTCACCAAGGCTTGATAGGTTCCCAATGGCATCAGGGATAGGCCCTGAAAAGTGATTTCTAGATAGAATAAGACGTTGTAGCTTTTGTAGGTTACTAATGGTAGTGGGGATTTTTCCTTTGAATCGATTAGCTCTTAAATCTAACCAGGTCAAACTAACTAGACTACCTATACTTGAAGGGAGGCTTCCAAATAATTGATTGTCTCCTAAACTTAGTAAGCTGAGTTGATCAGAAAGATTACCTATTGATATTGGAAGCACTCCTATAAGGTTGCAATTATAAAGCTGTAAATCTACTAATCTGGTACAGTTTTTCAAAGAATCAACGAACCTCATGTCATCACCTTCTCCGCGTCCATGGAAGTTGTTATACTGTAATCTAATAGAATAAATATCTCTTAGTTTTGAAAAGTCAACAGTCAACTTCCCACTAAAATTGTTGGCACTCATTTCAAGATATCCTAATTTAGAACAATTAGAAAGAGAAGGTGGAAGAACTCCTGTCAGTTCGTTACCCCATAACTGAAGGATCTCAAGATTTGGGAGCTGATTACCAATTTCTGAAGGAAGACTACCAGTGAGGTGATTATCAGCTAAGGAAAAATTAACTAGGAGTGAGAGGTTGAAAATGGAATGAGGGATGCTTCCATATAAGTTGCACTCACCAGAGTAAAATGCTGTCAAGCTTTTCCAATGACCCAAGGTATCTGGAATGCTCCCACCCAACGGGTTCCTGGTAGCAGAGAACTCTTCCATTGATGTAATATTCCCCAAGAAAGGTGGGATTCCACCTGTTAAGTTATTTTCGCGAATTCCAAGAAGAGAAAGTTTCGAGAGTAAAGTCATCTCCTTGGGTATGCTTCCAACTAGCTTATTTCGAGCGAGCCAAAGCACTTCAAGGTTAGAACAACCTGACAAGTTTGTTGGAATGACTCCATTGAGCTTGTTTTCACCAAGATTAAGAACACGTAGCTTAGACAGACGACCAAGTTCATGAGGAATGGTTCCTTGAAAGCTGTTGTTCCTGAGATAAAGCTCACGGAGGAAGCTGAGGTTTCCTACATGAGGAGACAACGAGCCTTCTAAGCCATGCGAATCCAGCCATAAAACAGTCACTCGTTTGTGCCGCTTTCCACATGAAATACCACTCCAGTCACAGAAATGAAAGGAATGGTTCCACGAGGTTAGAACATTGTATGGATCATGGGTGATCTTTGATTTAAATGACAACAACGTGAGATAATCAGTCTCATTACCGCCATAAGAAACAGAGACAGTGGCAGAAAAAAGACATATTATCGCGAGACAAGAAAAGAGAAAAGAAATACGAGAGGAAGATGATAATTGAATTACTGCTTGTGGTGACTTCATTTTTGGAAGTTTACTTGAAATTATAAGAACAAGTATTGGCTTTTTATAGTCGGGTTGAGCAAGACAACTAGCAACACCTTTTGTCTATCCTCCACTAATTCCTTGACTAATAACAGTAATTCCTTGACTTCATAATGTTTGAATTACCTTTTAACTATCATTTTTGCATGAAATACTTTACAAGATAACTCAATTTATTAACTCAAGGTATTGCGTGTCTTTGTTGAAGAAAACTTGGGAGTGGGAACACTAGACTTATATTGCATTATAACTTTAATCATGCCATCCAAATAGCATGACTAGTAACGCCTTTTGTCTAACATCCACTAGTTCCTTGACTAATAATAACTATTTTCTATGTATAAAAAGACTTTGAAGAAATTGGGAGTGGGAACACTAGACTTATATTGCATTATCTTTAATTTAAAGGATAACGGTCCAAGATGTCTATTAGATAATGTTAAACAATATAACAATGGAAGAAACTTACAAAGACTCATTAGTCTGCCAATAAGGACCCAAAGCAGCTAGCAGTACCTTCTTCAACCACTAACATAAAGTTGGCTTTGTTATCATGTTTATGATGGATTTTCAATCAAGAACATGAATCAGCTAGGTTTTGTTATCATGTTTATGATGGATTTTCAATCAAGAACATGAATCAGCTAGGTTTTGTTGTCATGTTTATGATGGATTGGGTGTTCTTGTTCTTGTTGCGTATTATATTAAGTATTCACGAAAGGAGGACACGATCAAAATTAATCGCAACAGATTCATACCATTTTTCTAGTGCGTAGGTATAAAAAATAAGTTAAACACATACGATAACCATATATAAATAACGAGTTTATTGGCCTGCGTGTTGCAGCGGATATGAAAACATTTATTTAGTAGTTACAAAATAAAGGTGGGTTATGTTATTTGGGTTGTGTTTTATATAAAATCTACTAAAGCAAGAAAGTGGATCACCCTTTTGATTTTGGGCTATTTAGAGAATTTTCTCGTCTTATTTTCTCTCGATTTTGAAAGTGCAAGAATTTTCTTTTCTCTACTTTGAGGATGGCGTAATTTATTATTTATCAATTTCAGATTATGTTGAGGTGCAACCATTGTGACATCACAATACAATGTTTTTTTTATAATTACTTATGTAATTAAGAACTATAATTTGAAGGTATTGCGTTTCTTTATTTGAGTTCATTTGAATATGTTTAATCGTTTAAACAAGTCTGTTGTAATATGCACATAAGCCGTTTGATAAAATGTCTCAATGAAAATACTTACAAGATAACCCATTAAAAGAGTTTGAGGAAAAAAAATAATAAATAAATAAATAATAATAATAATAATAATAAAAAAAAAAATAATAATAATAATAATAATAATAATAATAATAATAATAAGGTGTGGGGGTCTAGTTAGTGTCGAGGCTCCCCACTAATTTCTTGTAATACTATTGTTTTTCTAATAAAGTATTGTTTATAATAATAATAATAATAATAATAATAATAATAATAATAATAATAATAATAATAACACCCACCCTTAAAAGCAGTTCAGCGAGATGCGGTTCCAATGGGAATTGAGCCATTATTAGCCCAATATCAGTCAGACTCCCTGTGTTGTTTAATGATCCCAATACCAGTCATTTTTAGTTGATACATGTAGTTAAGAATGATATTGGGTTAGATTCTTCTTCTGTCTGCTGGTTTGAAAGTGTTTGGCGGTAAGAAGCTCTGTGGAATTATGAGCGAAAATGTGAGGCTTAGATTGCCGAGTTTGGTAGCTGTTGGGTGTTGGTGTATGTGTCCAGACGACACGGTTCGTCCGGTCTATACTTGTATGTCCGGACGTTTTATGTCATCCGGATCCTTCGTTCATCTCCAGACGCGCCCACTGACAGGTCTGCCGTCATCTACGCTGTGTTCCCCACGTGGCCTGACACATACTTACTAGTTCAGACATAGGTCAACTCGCTTAGTCCCGAGGTAAGTAGGTACAGTAGGTGTGGGTAGTATAAATACCCACACCTCATTTATGGCATGCATTCAATTTTAACACCTAATACATTTTACTCTCATATCACTGTTCATCCTATAATCATCCGATACTTACTCTCACGCCGGAGTTTGGCCTTGGGATAAAACCCAGGGCGAGTCTAACGCGTGTGTCTCTTGTGTGTAGGAGTAAGCAAGGTCCGAAGGAACCACTCCGAAGGAAAACATACAGAGGTGAGACCTTCCTACAAGGTTTTACTTCAACAAATTGGCGCCATCCGTGGGACCCGCTATTCAATCTACCTGAGCATTGAAATGGCTGGTTCCTCTTTTCGTTCCTTGCGTCTCGAGGACAGGGAGGACGAAACCAACAGCCACAACCTGTACGAACCTAACAACAACCACGACCAGCACGAAACCAATGACCACGACCGGTACGAACCCAGCAACAATCACAACCATTACGAGCCCAACAACAACCGCAACCATTACGAAACTGACAATAATCCAAACCAGCATGACAACTCGGCCGAGGACTCTCCCAGTCTCCAAGATCTGATCATTAGCAAAGTAGCGTCCCTAACGGAACTGATCAAAAAACACAATGCACAACCCGGAAGCGCTCTTAAACCAATTCGGCTAAACTTTGAAGACGAAGGAAATACTAGTCAGGGTAAGGAGAAGGTAAGCGAAGGAAAGGATGATGACTTGCATAAACCTTTTAAGGAAACGTCAAGGTCACCGTTCACTCGTCGCATTGTTGAGTTCTCCAGTCCGGTCCATGTAATGCCGCTCAACATGAGATTTAATGACTGGTCAACGGACCCAAATGATCATCTCACCAAGTTCACGGGAGCCGCTAACCAAGGGGAATGGCCTATGCTAGTGTGGTGTCGCAAGTTTCAACAAACCCTGGATGGAGCAGCGGGAAGATGGTTTGAAAGGTTGGAACCTTGAAGCATTGACAGCTGGAACGAATTAAGGGAGCAATTCTCAACGAGATTCGCCCTCCAAAAGAAATGCACGAAAAACCCCACGGAGATTACCAAAATTATTCGGCGAGCTCACGAATCTCTTCCAGATTTTAAAGAAAGATGGACGGACGAGGCAAGTTACATAAGCGGTGTACCGGAAATCATGAGGATCTCCGCCTTCATGAGTGCACACAAATGTCCGGCCCTTGCAAAAAAAATTTCCGACAGAGTGCCGCGCAAGGTTACGGAAATGTTCACCCGAGTAGACGACTTCATAACGTCGGAGGAAGCATACCGTAATACAAAATTGCCTAAGGGTGAAGGATTTGATTTAAACAGGAAGGGAGGTCAAGGCCTCAGGAATGATAGGTCAAGAGGGGAGCGCCGAAACGATTATCGTCAGAGGGACATGTACCACCCCTATGTCACTCCTAAAAGCAGCTACAACCGCAACAACTACCCCCTTCCGGAATACCGCCGAAATGACACTCCCAAACCAGCAGCCCCTCACGCAGGTCTGATGTCGTTAGTAAAACCCCCAAGAGAAATCTTAGCCACGGAACATCATTTGAACCTACCCATCCCTCCTCCGACTGTAGGCAGGACGAAAAAGAAGAATCTGAATAAGTACTGTGAGCAATGTTGCAAAAATCGTGAATCGGTAGCCGGGCGGTCGACCACCCTGCAGCGAGTAATCGGCCGAGGCGGGATTAATCGGTGATTAATCGGATTGGCATTTTTTGCATGTTTTGGGTATTTCTGGAGACCAAACTAAAGATCGTAACTGATTCCAAGCCTACTTTGTTTCCAAACCTCAATAAAAAGGCTCCAATTCTGATTATGAGGCTCATTGTGCCTTATAAGTGAAATAAACGATCCCCAAATTAAGTAAAATGCCTAAATTTTTATTTTTTCAAAGCTGACCGATTTGGCCGATTCGGCCGATTTTTGGCCGATTTTTTTGCCTGACCGATTTTTGAAATTCTACAAGGTATAAGGCCGATTACCTTGTAATCGACGATTAATCGGCCGAGTTGACCGATTTTTGCAACATTGACTGTGAGTACCATAGGGAAAAGGGCCACGTCACCGATGATTGTTTCGAATTGAAGAGACAACTTATGTTTGCATTAGAATCCGGTAAGTTAGATCACCTCGTGAAAGATTTCAGACAACGGGATGGTGGTAAAGGTAGAGATCAACAAAAAAGGAATGACGCGGGAAAGGCCAAAGTAATTAACATGATAAGGAGCCTGCCGAAAGTCTGGACTAAAAGACCTGAGGAACACGATCAGGGATGGATGAGCGTCCCAATAGTCTTTCCTCCCGTTGTGACAGGGTGCTTGTCGAACGAACCCCTCATCATCGAAGGTGAAATCAAAGGGTACCTAATCCAGACGATACATGTGGATGAAGGGTCGTCTGTGAACGTCATGTACGAACATTCCTTCAATAAACTCAGTACATAGATCAATGCTAAGATCAAAAGGACAAGAACTTCCCTAGTAGGTTTCTCCGGAGAAACAAGTAAACCGTGGGGAAAGAATTAGCTAGACGTGTGCTATGACAACCAGGCCATGACCCGAAGAACAACCATGAAGTTCTATGTGATGCGGTCTTCATCATCCTATGACGCGATATTGGGAAGAACGGGGCTGGTAGAACTAGGGGCAGTCCCCTCAACCATACATTCCATGATAAAATTCCCCATACCCGAAGGGGTAGCAACCCTAATGACGCAACCAGAAAAAGGACACACGAAGACCATCGGACACCATTCTGCCGTCGATATTTCGAGCACACAGAGAGACCAAAAGGAACATGGCTGGTCCACAGGAAATAATCTAGCGGTATTAAAATAGTGAACAGACGGCTGAGATCCGGAAGTACCGGGCTAACTTAATAAATCTGCGAAGTTATCTTTTGTAAAAGTTGTAAACCGAAGCTTATTAGTATTTATGATAGTCTATAGTTCCCCGACATTCGGGGGAACAATTTTCCAATTTAATTATATGACGCATCCTATGACCACAAATGTGAATTAAACGGATCGTGGAAAACACTCCCTCCCTCGTGAGCGGATCGTGAAAACACTCCGTCTGTGAATTAAACGGATCGTGGAAAACACTCCCTCCCTCGTGAGCGGATCGTGAAAACACTCCGTCTGTGAATTAAACGGATCGTGGAAAACACTCCCTCCCTCGTGAGCGGATCGTGAAAAAACTCCGTATGTGAATTAAATGGATCATGGAAAACACTCCCTCCCTCGTGAGCGGATCGTGAAAACACTCCGTCGGTGAATTAAACGGATCGTGGAAAACACTCCCTCCCTCGTGAGCGGATCGCGAAAACACTCCGTCTGTGAATTAAACGGATCGTGGAAAACACTCCCTCCCTCGTGAGTGGATTGTGAAAACACTCCGTCTGTGAATTAAACGGATCATGGAAAACACTCCCTCCCTCGTGAGCGGATTGTGAAAACACTCCGTCTGTGAATTAAACGGATCGTGGAAAACACTCACTCCCTCGTGAGCGGATCGTGAAAACACTCCGTCTGTGAATTAAACGGATCGTGGAAAACACGCCCTCCCTCGTGAGCGAATTGTGAAAACACTCCGTATGTGAATTAAACGGATCGTGGAAAACACTCCCTCCCTCGTGAGCGGATCGTGAAAACACTCCGTCTGTGAATTAAACGGATCGTGGAAAACACTCCCTCCCTCATGAGCGGATCGTGAAAACACTCCGTCTGTGAATTAAACGGATCGTGGAAAACACTCCCTCCCTCGTTAGCGGATCGTGAAAACACTCCGTCTGTGAATTAAACAGATCATGGAAAACACTCCCTCCCTCGTGAGCGAATCGTGAAAACACTCCGTCTATGAATTAAACGGATCGTGGAAAACACTCCATCCCTCGTGAGTGTATCATGAAAACACTCCGTCTGTGAATTAAACGGATCGTGGAAAACACTCCCTCCCTCGTGAGCGGATCGTGAAAACACTCTGTCTGTGAATTAAACGGATCGTGGAAAACACTCCCTCCCTCGTGAGCGGATCGTGAAAACACTCCGTCTATGAATTAAACGGATCGTGGAAAACACTCCCTCCCTCGTGAGCAGATCGTGAAAACACTACGTCTGTGAATTAAACGGATCGTGGAAAACACTCCCTCCCTCATGAGCGGATCGCGAAAACACTCCGTGGATAAAAATATAATCCATCGTACAAGCACTCCGTGGATAAAAATAAACTGACTTTGGAAACATTCCGAATCAGATAGGCCATTCGCTAAAACACCTCGTCATTGAAGATGCACATAAACAAAACATTTATCCAGAAAGCATAGGCAACAATCATTCTACTAAGTAAAAAAAAAGAAAAAAATTCGACCGCAAACGAATTATCTTACAGAATGTTTACCTATAGTAGTTCTTATTATTACATTCATCCAAGAATAAAAACAAACAAGACAATCAAGAGTCTTTATCAATGACATCCTTCACGACCGTGAAACCTCCGGTCGGCACATGCTTCACACTAGAAGAATTTCCGCCCTGCTGAGGCGGATCCGCTGCTGTGGCCTTAGGTTTAGGAGCACTGACGATCGGGAAGAGATTCATAAGCTCGGCCAATGGTAGACGATAGGAGTCCGCAAGCTTCTGAATATATGGATACTGGGCCTCGAACAATTTCAGATACTCCGCCTGCCAGATGTTGGGAGCTTCCATATTAAGCTTGCTAAACTTACCCAGAAGTCTTTCATGATCATCTTTTTTGCGCTCATACTTAAGACCATCTAGGAATCCAGCAGTGTAGGATAAACTGTAAACCCGGCCCATACTTTCTTTGTATTCAGAGCTATTAAATAACCGCTGACACGCAGCCGGCAGCAGATCCTTCACAGCGCTTTGGCGGTCCATTTCCAATCAACCCACCTCAGCGAGCAAGTCCCTATTCTCCCTCTCCAGCCTCTCCATGGCTCCGTCTCTCTTACCCATCTCCTGTTCCAGTTTCTAAATACCCTCAACACGGGAATCGGCTATTTTTCTCTAGTGGTCCCTATCTCTCTCCGTCTCAAGTATTGCACCATCAGCTCAGAACCGATGCTACAATATTAGGGGGGACATGTTGGTGTACGTGTCCGGACGACACGGTTCATCCGGTCCATTCTTAAGTCCGAACATTTTATTTTTTCAACTGGACAAAGTTAGACATCACAACTATTACCTGGCAAAATTATTTATATCAATGACTGTCAGCACACGTGCCCAAAATTTTCAAGTATTGCACCATCAGCTCAGAACCGATGCTACAATACTGGGGGGGACATGTTGGTGTATGTGTCCGGACGACACGGTTCGTCCGGTCTATACTTGTATGTCCGGACGTTTTATGTCATCCGGATCCTTCACTCGCCATCATCTACGCTGTGTAGTCCCATCAACCGGCACCGCCCCAGATTTTACGGGATTATGTTCCCCACGTGGCCTGACACCTACTTACTAGGTCAGACATAGGTCAACTCGCTTAGTCCCGAGGTAAGTAGGTACAGTAGGTGTGGGTAGTATAAATACCCACACCTCATTTATGGCATGCATTCAATTTTAACACCTAATACATTTTACTCTCATATCACTGTTCATCCTATAATCATCCGATACTTACTCTCACGCCGGAGGTTGGCCTTGGGATAAAACCCAGGGCGAGTCTAACGCGTGTGTCTCTTGTGTGTAGGAGTAAGCAAGGTCCGAAGGAACCACTCCGAAGGACAACATACAGAGGTGAGACCTTCCTACAAGGTTTTACTTCAACACTGGGCTTTGGGGTTTTGGTTATTTCTTTGCTGGTAAAAATCTTGTTAAGATGGCTGGATGTTGGGAATAAAATGTTCAAGTCATAGAGCCTGCCAGATATGTCAAAGAGCCTGCTAGTTGATTTTGAAGAGTATGAAGATGTACTAACAGTACCTTCTGGGTAGAAGGTACTGCTAGTTGACAAAGGTCCTGCCAAACTTTATGTCAAGTTGATAGATATTTTGTAATAGATATTTAGTTGAATTATTAGTCTTTGTACATTGTTATACGTTATGTAGAAGTAGTTTAGTCTTATGTGGTTTACAGAAGAATATTACAGAGTTGGTACATTGGTAGTTGTATTTAATTGTAGGCTAGAATAGTCAAAGTAACATATTATATTCAACCACTTGACAACATGTAATAAGGGTACCTTATACTATAAAAGGTCCCTTAGTCACTCCTTCATGCATGCATCTCTTCAACTATTAACCAAAACCGAACAACTTCTCAAGTAACTTAGTTACTCATTTCACAAATCCTTTTACAATCTAAGATTCAAGATTACTTTGTAATCCCGGTGATAGTTAGATCATCCGTATTATTTCATCAATAATATTGAATCGTTTTGTGTTAACTAAAGTTGTGTTCCTTGTTCATTACATACTCACGTTTACATAACTCACCACCTTTGTGTTCTTTTAAGTGTGTTGTAGTAGATTCCGCATGCTAAACACATTCATACATAAATATCTCACAAACACGTTACTAAGATTCACATCCCAAGTGTTTGAAAACAATCCTTTCCACAAGTGGTATCAAAGCCAGACTGATATTTACAAATTAAAAGAACAATGGATGTTGAACATATTCAAACAAATGTTGCAGCTAAACTTCCATTACTCAAGCAAAATGAGTTTGATATGTGGCGACTAAGGGTAGAACAATACTTTCAAATGCAAGACTATGCACTTTGGGAGATCATTGAAGAAGGCAACTCATTTAAACCCTCAATTACCACTACAACAGTAAACGATGCTCTTGTAACACAAATACAAACAAGCCCATCAAGTGCAGAAGAAAGAATTCAGAAGCGAAATGATCTAAAAGCCAGGAGTATGTTACTGATGACTATTCCAAATGATCAGCTTTTGATCTTTAACAAATACAAAGATGCTAAAACCCTTTTTGAAGCTATTGTGGCTAGATTTGGTGGTAATGATGCTACCAAGAAAACACAGAAAACACTTCTCAAACAGCAGTTTGAGAACTTCACAGCCACAACAAATGAGTCTTTGGACAGTATGTTCAATAGACTTCAGAAGCTTTCAAGCCAGTTAGCCATCCATGAAGTGATGATAACTCAAGAAGATTTAAACTCCAAATTTCTTAGGAGTTTACCTTCAGAATGGTCCATGCATGTCATTGTCTGGAAAAACAAGCCAGATATTGATCAGATGAGTCTTAATGATCTCTACAACAATTTCAAAATAGTAGAGCATGAAGTAAAGAAGACTACTGGGTCAAGCTCAGGAAATATGGCTTTTGTTTCATCTCCAAGCACCTCAAAAGTTGTAGATGAAGAAAAAGATGGCAGAGATGAAGGTACTGCCAATACAACCTTTGGTACTGCCAGTACTTCTAGCAGTACCAAAACCATTTTAGATGAAACAATTGGGTGTGCTTTTCTTACATCTCAACACAATGGGTCCATGTTAACATTTGAAGATCTTCAAGAGATTCATCCTGATGATCTTGAAGAGATGGACATAAAGTGGCAACTTTCACTTTTGAGCATAAGAGCTAAGAAGTTGCTGATGAGGACTGGTAAGAAGATTATCATAGATGGAACTGAGCCTGCTGGGTATGATAAGTCCAAGGTGGAGTGTTACAACTGCCACATGAAGGGTCACTACTCTAGAGAGTGTAGAAGACCTAAGAAGCAGGATGACAAGGGTAGAGGGTTTGACAACAGGAATAAAGGAAGCTTTGAGAAGAAAGGAAGCTTTGAGAGCAAGAGTAAGGTTGTGGAAGTTGCTGAGCCTAAAGCAATGGTTGCTATTGATGGCATGGGTTTTGATTGGAGTTTCATGGGTGAAGATGAGTCAACTTCAGATGAATTGGCTTTGATGGCATTCTCCACTCCTGAGGTACAAATTACAAAATGTTCTACTACTTGTAAAGCTTTTGATGAATTAAAATCTTATATAAAACTTTATGATGAGCTGAAAGTAGAAGAAAGAAAAACCCAACAAAACTTAGTCGATTATAAGTGTGGTATGGCCAAGCTTGAAAAACAAATCATTCACTTTAGAGAAAATGAACTTACCTTCTCTGATGCAAAAGCTATTCTTAATAGACAAATATTTTTGAAAGATTCAGAAATAGAAATGCTAAGAACTGAGTGTACTAAAGTGACATTGGCTAGAGATAATATTGCACTGACTGTTACCAAATTGGAAATTGCATCTGATTGTACTAGGAGCATAGTTGAAAATCAGATGAATAAAAGAATAAAATCAGGGATAGGATACAATAAATGTCCACCTCCTTATAGAGGAATTCCTTGTCCCCCAGGATCAGATCTTGCTGAATCAGGTTTACATGAATTCATTAACAAACCATTGGCTAAACCTGTAGAGAAAAGTGAACCTTCTGAGAGTGCTAAGATTGCCTCACTCTCTAAGGTGCTCACTGATAAGAAACCAGATATTCTAATTATTGAAGATTGGGTATCTGATGATGATGAAGAAGAGACTGTTCCTATCAAAGGAATCAAAGTAGGACCAATCAGTCCTAAACGAGTAGAGATTAAAGCTAAGGCTAAAGATGTTTTGAAAACAGTTGAAAGTTGTGAAAAATGTAATAACAAACCTAGAGGAAGCCAAAGAAATTGGAAAAACCTTAAGTCACAACAACTAGGTGATGACTTTGTTATGTACAATAAGGCTTGTTATTACTGTGGTAGCTTTAATCATCTTCATGCTTATTGTAATAATTGGGTTTCTGGGAGTAAATCAAAGTCTAAAACAAATGTTACTCACCCCAGAAAAAGTTTTGTTAAGTCTAACTCTCCAAAAGTTAAACATACTGTTAGACAAAATAAGCCTGTTATTACAAAACCAACTGATAAGGGTACAAGAAACACTTTCAAATATGTACCAAAAGTTGTGAATAGTCCTATTCAAAAGAAATCTGTGGTCAAAACACAAATTTGGAAACCAAAAACCAAAGGTCCTGCTAGACCAAAAGGTCCTGCTAGACCAAATGGTACTGCCAAAATTGGTACTGATAGACCAAAGACCACAAAATGGATAAAAAGGGAAAATGCTGTTAAGTCCTCAGCATGTTGGATTTGGAAACCAATCCAATCAAAAGGTGCATCAACAATCCTGAAAAGGTTTGATTTCATTGATGCAAGAGGCAAACCCAAGTCTGTCATGGCTTGGGTACCCCAAGGAAACTAATATGTTTATTCATGTGCAGGAACATTCATCTGATATTGGTGATCAAGGTTATGTAGATAGTGGATGTTCAAGGCACATGACAGGCAACATGTCTTTTCTCTCAGACTTCAAAACAGTTGATGGAGGATATGTTACCTTTGGGGGAGGAATAAAAGGAAAGATCACTGGTAAAGGTACTATCAAAACCAGTAAACTAGATTTTGAAAATGTGTATTTTGTGAAAGAACTTCAGTTTAATCTCCTTAGTGTCTCACAAATGTGTGACAAAAAGAACAATGTTCTATTTACTGACAATGAATGTATGGTTCTTTCTTCTGATTTTAAAATGCCTGATGAGAGTCAGATCCTTCTTAAAATCCCAAAAAGGAACAATATGTACAGTGTTAATTTAAAGAACATTGATCCTAAGGAGAGTTTAACTTGTTTGGTAGCAAAAGCCTCATTGGATGAATCTATGCTTTGGCATAGAAGGCTTGGTCATGTAAACTTTAAAACAATCAACACTATTGCAAAATATGATTTGGTACGAGGTTTACCCAAAAAGATTTTCCAAAATGACCAAACCTGTGTTGATTGTCTAAAGGGCAAACAACATAGAGCTTCTTGTAAGCCCAAGACCCAAAACTCTATTTCTCAGGCTTTATATATGCTTCATATGGATCTTTTTGGTCCTACTAATGTGTGTAGCTTGAATGGTAAAAGATATTGTCTTGTTGTTACTGATGATTATAGCAGATTTTCTTGGGTTTTCTTTTTAAGATCTAAACATGAAACTAGTGAGATTCTTAAATCTTATATCACTGAGGTAGAAAACCAAACTGATAAGAAAGTCAAAGTCATCAGATGTGACAATGGGACAGAGTTCAAGAATAGGGTTATTGATGACTTTTGCAAGGAAAAAGGAATAAAAAGGGAATTTAGTGTAGCTAGAACCCCACAGCAAAATGGAGTAGCAGAAAGGAAGAATAGAACACTTGTAGAGGCTGCTAGAACTATGTTAGTGGACTCTAAGTTGCCTATTTCATTTTGGGCTGAAGCAGTTGGTACTGCCTGTTATGTACAAAACAGGGTTCTTGTGACAAAGCCACATAGAAAGACACCTTATGAACTTTTCTTTGGTAGAACACCATCTTTAAGTTTTATGAGACCTTTTGGTTGTCATGTCACTATTCTCAATACCAAAGATCATTTAAGCAAGTTTGATGGAAAAGCAGATGAAGGCTATTTGATAGGGTATTCTTTGCAGAGTAAGGCCTATAGAGTATTTAATACTTGCACTAGGCTAGTGGAAGAGAATCTTCACATAGAGTTTCAAGAGAAACTAACAAATGTGAAAGGAATTGGACCAGATTGGATGTTTGATATTGATAGGCTTTCAGAATCTATGAATTATGTGCCTGTTACAGTTACAAATACTAATGATAATGTAGGTTTTGAAGATAATGTTGAAACTCCTAAAGATCAAGATTACATCTGGATGCCAATTTGGAAAGGTTTGGATCTATCTTCAAGTCAAGAAGAACCTTCAAAGACAACAAATGAAGGTACTGAAGATGATCATGGAACTCAGAATCAAGAGAATCAAGAAAGTGGTGCAAATGACAATGATACTGCTAGTTCACTAGATGGTACTGTCAGTTCACAAATTGATACTGCTGAGCCATTGAATGTTCAAATAGATGATTCTTTACATGAAGAAGTGGGGATTGGCAATCTTCCATCTACTTATGAAGTTCCTACAACACATAGCACTAGAATTCTCAAAGATCACTCAACTAAAGATGTGATTGGTAGCATTGATTCTGGTGTTAGAACAAGATCTCAAGTTGGTTTATCTCAAGTCTTGACTTCAGATCAAGAAGGGTTTATCTCCTCTATTTATGAAGAAAAGAATCATGATATTGCCAACATATGCCTGTTTTCATGTTTTCTATCTCAGGCTGAACCCAAAAACATAAACAAAGCTTTAGATGATACAAGTTGGGTGGAAGCAATGCAAGAAGAGCTTCTCCAATTCAAGATTCAGAAGGTTTGGATATTGGTTGATTTGCCCAAAGGTCATAGGGCAATTGGAACCAAATGGGTGTTCAGAAACAAGAAAGATGAAAGGGGTATAGTGATCAGAAATAAAGCAAGATTGGTGGCCCAAGGATATACTCAAGAAGAAGGGGTAGATTATGAAGAAGTGTTTGCTCTAGTTGCAAGACTTGAAGCAATTAGGCTTTTCTTGGCCTATGCTTCATTCATAGGCTTCACTGTCTATCAAATGGATGTTAAGAGTGCATTTTTACATGGTGAAATTGAAGAACCAGTGTATGTCTCTCAACCTCCAGGCTTCATTGATGCAGAATATCCAGACAAGGTTTATAAGGTTACCAAGGCTCTTTATGGTCTACACCAAGCTCCTAGGGCATGGTATGAAACATTGGCTTGTTTTCTACTAGAAAGTGGATTCCAAAGAGGCAGGATTGATCCAACTTTGTTCATCAAAAGAACAAAGAAAGACATCTTGCTAGTGCAGATTTATGTTGATGACATTATCTTTGGATCAACAAACCAAGACTTGTGTGTAGAATTTGAAAAACTTATGCATAGTAAGTTTGAAATGAGTTCCATGGGGGAACTTACTTTCTTTTTGGGTCTCCAAGTGAAACAATCTCAAGAAGGCATATTTATCAGCCAAGATAAGTATGTAGCAGAGATCCTAAGGAAATTTCAGTTTGCTGATTCTAAGGTTGCAAGTACACCAATGGATGCAGAAAAAGGGCTACTCAAGGATGCTGAAGGAGAAGATGTGGATTTGCACAATTATAGATCAATGATTGGGTCTTTGATGTACCTTACATCATCAAGACCAGATATCATGTTCTCAGTATGTGTATGTGCAAGGTTTCAAATACATCCCAAAATCTCTCATCTCACAGCAGTCAAAAGAATCTTTAGATATCTTAAGGGTCAACCTAGGTTGGGTCTTTGGTATCCAAGGGAATCATCTTTTGAATTGGTGGCTTATTCGGATAGTGACTATGCTGGTGCAACTCTAGACAGAAAATCCACAACTGGTGGATGTCAATTTCTTGGTTGCAGACTCATCTCTTGGCAATGCAAGAAACAAACAATGGTGGCCAACTCTACAACTGAAGCAGAATATGTTGCTGGTGCAAGTTGTTGTGGGCAAGTTCTTTGGATCCAAAATCAAATGCTTGACTATGGGTACAATTTTCTTAACACCATTATTTATATTGACAATAGCAGTACTATATGTATCATTAAAAACCCAGTTCAACACTCAAAAACAAAACACATTGAAATCAGACACCATTTCATAAGGGATTGCAATGAGAAAAGGTTAATTCAAGTTGTTAAAATTGACTCTGAAAAGAATTATGCAGACCTTCTCACCAAAGCTTTTGATTTAGGTAGATTCAAATATCTTGTAGGAGGTATTGGAATGATAAATCTTTGAAAAACATGTGTTTTTGTACATAAAATTAACTGGTATTGGCTTTTAAACATGGTACTGCTAGTTAGTCAATAGGTCCTGTTAGTTCATAATTGGTCCTGCTAGTATATAATTTGCTATGTTTTGTTCATATTGATGCTTAAATGTTTAAAATGCTATAGATCAAGTGCTTTGCACTTTGTTCTTTTGGTTTGCAACTAACACATTTCAGGTTGATAACAAAACAAGAGATCTTTCAAACAAAAAGGGGCAATAAAAGTTATATTAATCTCAGGGGAGATAACAATCTCAGGGGAGGATATGATAGCCCAGAATGGAAGAAAAACCAATTTATGAAGGAAAAGACAAGAGCATACAAGATGATGCAAAGGTTGAAAAAGATAGGATTAGATCACTTATTCAGAAGGGATGAAGCATTCCTAAAGGAGAAATTTCTATCTAGATCAAACTAAGAAAAGTTTCAACTCAAAGGCATGCTAATAGATGATTTCACTTGTTGAACCAATCATCCAAGATACACAGCATCATTGCCTTTTTAATTTCCTCCATCCAAGGAAATTGCACCATCTTTAGGCCAATATGGCTTTTGGTATTCAGTTCACCAAGTTTTTACAAACTTAAGAGCTGGCTAGTCCATAAGCAAACGGCTTTTGGTAAAGACAAATCAAATCCGTTGATGGTTGATAGTTTACCAAAAACTATATGGTTGTTAACTAACCATACTTCACGGTAAATAGTTAACTAGTCATTAAGCAAACGGCTTTTGGTAAAGACAACTCAAATCCGTTGATAGCTGGTAGTTTGCTAAAAACTATAAGGGATTTTTGCAAAACTTTCAAAGGTATTGGTAGTTCAAAAATTGGTACTGCTAGAGTAAAATGGTACTGCTAGATAGCCGTTGAGCCTGTCAGAAAAAGTTTTAGCCGTTGGGCCTGGTAGTTAAAATTAGCCGTTGGGGTAGTTATGTAAATTACTGATGATTATATTATATTATATTTCACATATAAAAGATCTTTTTAACCGCCTTTTCATTTACTTATTATAATCTTTCTTATTGTCGGTTAAAAGTAATTCACACATATCATCTTTCATCAGTCCTTATCATAATTCACATACACCTTTCATCTTCTACCAGTACCACCAACAAATCCCACCATCATATTCAAAATTTTCATTATGGATACCACAGTTGTTCTAAACTTTGTTCAACGTCACAATCAATTAGCCTTTTTGGAAAAGTCAGAGGATAATGCCTCTTTTCATCAAGTAGTGGACTTTTTAAATAACTCCTACATCAGGTTTGCTTTACTAGTCAATCCCACTATTTATGAATCTCAAATTTTACAATTTTGGCAAACTGCTAAAATTAAAACTTCTGAAAATGGGGAACAAAGGATTAAGGCCAAAGTGGATGGCAAACATTTGACTCTTACTGAGTCATCCATAAGAAGACATCTTCATTTGGATGATTTTGATGGAATTAGTCAGTTGCCAGATACTGAAATTTTTGAAAATTTGAAAAGAATGGGGTATCATGCTACTTCTACAAAACTCACTTTTCTAAAGAAGCATCTTACTCCACAATGGAGATTTTTGATTCACACAATCCTTCATTGTTTGAGCCAGAAGAAAACCTCTTGGGAGCAATTTAGTGGAAACATGGCTTCTGCTCTCATCTGCTTGGCTACAAACAGAAAATACAATTTTTCCAAACATATTTTTGAAGGATTGATTAAAAATGTGGATAGTGAAACAAAGTTTTTGATGTATCCAAGATTTATTGCATGCATCATTGCAAAATTAAAACATTTGTTACTTCCCACAGACTCACTTTATGAAACACCAAAACTTTCTCACAAAGTTTTTTCAAACATGAGAATTGGTTTCAGAGGGGAAGAAATACCACTATTTGATGAAATGTTACCACAACATCCTGAAGAACCAATACCATCATCTGAATCACCATCATCTAGTTCTTCAACTGGTTACATCTCACCAACACATCAAACATCACCAATACCATCTCCAGTACCATCAGCAACACCACCAACATCATCACATCATGTATCACCACCCCAATCACCTCAGACAATGCAAGAACTGAAAGAGAAGGTGAAGCTCTTAGAAGATGCTCTTAAAAGTCAAAACAAGAAATTTTCTGAGATCAACATCAAATTAGTCAAGAGGGTAAAGAAATTGGAAAATGAAGTGAAGAAGCTAAAGGATAAAAGATCTTCAAAGGTTGTTTTATCTAGTTTTTCAAAATCAGATGCTAATAGGTTAGGTCACTCTTCCAAAAAGGGGAGGATGGATAGTTCTGAAGATGAAGAGGAGACTCAATTTGAATTCCATGAAGGAACTCAGGTTTATGATGAAGAGCCTGCTGATACAGAGTAAGAGCCTGCTAGGCCAGAGCAAGAGCCTGCTAGGATTGAGAGGCTATTGGCTATGGATTACAAAGGGTCTGCTGAGAAAGTGTACAAGAGAAAGAGGAACTTAGAGCCTCAAGGAGATTTGTTTGTTCAAGGGAGGATTTTTGTTGCTGATGAGCAATCCTCTGCTCCATCTCAAGAACCAACTCCAAAGGATAAGGGCAAGAGCATTATGGTTGAAGATGAGCCAAAGCCCAAAAAGTTAAAGAAATCAGTGCAAGCACAGATGGCTAGAGATGAAGAAGAGGCCAAAAGGATTCATGAAGAAGAACTGCAGAAAGCATTTGAAGCTACAAGAATGCTTACAGAAATAAAAGAGCATAAAGATGCTGCTCAGACTCTTCTTGATACTCAAATTGCTCAAGAAACCTTTGATGCACAGATGCAATGGATTATTGCTAATGATCCAATTGTGAAAGGCCAAGCATCAATAATAGTGAATGACAAGAATCTTAATTCTGATGAGAAAACAGCAGAGCTTGAATCTTTTATCAACAAAAAGTATAAGGAAGCAGCTCTAGCTGATATTTTTGAAAAGATGAAGGAAAGTCAGAAAAAAGGTTTTAAGGTGGGCAAATCATGGAAAGATCAAGTGACTTTTATGAAGAGATTTCTAAAAGGTCAAGCAAATTGGACTGATTATCAACTGAAGAAGAAATCTGCTGATGAAATCTACTACTTGTATCTTCAAGCCTACAAAAGTCTTTACTACAAAGTTCCATCTGATGCAAAGCCCTCTATGAAGAAGCAAGATGCTCAGAAGAAAGAAGAAGCAAAATTGGATTCTCAGCAAGTAAGTAAAATGTTAATTACTTTGCCAACTATCATTCATGCATATCCAGTTAGGTCTAGACGCCCTATTATTGATTGGGAAATACACCATGATAGATTAGGAAAGTCATGGAAAATATCAAGGGTTGGGGGTCAGACTGCTATCTTTAAAAATTTTGAAAATCTAGTAAGAGCATGTGACAGAGCAGACTTGGAAGAATTGTGGAATCTAGTTCAGATTAGGCTAGACACAAATTCTAGTACTGATGTTAAGGAACAAGAACTATGGGTAGAATTCAATAGGATGTATGATCCTAGCCCAAAAGATGTTCATTGGAAATTTCCCTATCATGATCCTTCAACAACATGGGAATTTCTAAGGCTTAGCAGTATTCATCATCTTTACACACAAAGTGGGATAGAACTCTTTATGTTGGCTGAGAAAGAGTATCCACTTAGTTATGAAGTTCTTTCAACTATGATCTCCAAGAGATTAAGATGTGACAAAGATGAAGAGAATTCAGAAATTGTTCAAAGTTTGCTGAGGAGCATATTTGAGTAATGTGAAAGAAAAAGGAAGAACAGAGAGTAAAGGTTTTTGGAAGAGTTCCCTCAAATCCTCAAGGTATGTATTTTATTCATCAGAAACTTGTGTATTTTAAAGGAAATAACAAGTTTAGGGGAGGATTGTTGGGAATAAAATGTTCAAGTCAAAGAGCCTGCCAGATATGTCAAAGAGCCTGCTAGTTGATTTTGAAGAGTATAAAGATGTACTAACAGTACCTTCTGGGTAGAAGGTACTGCTAGTTGACAAAGGTCCTGCCAAGCTTTATGTCAAGTTGATAGATATTTTGTAATAGATATTTAGTTGAATTATTAGTCTTTGTACATTGTTATACGTTATGTAGAAGTAGTTTAGTCTTCTGTGGTTTACAGAAGAATATTACAGAGTTGGTACATTGGTAGTTGTATTTAATTGTAGGCTAGAATAGTCAAAGTAACATATTATATTCAACCACTTGACAACTTGTAATAAGGGTACCTTATACTATAAAAGGTCCCTTAGTCACTCCTTCATGCATGCATCTCTTCAACTATTATCCAAAACCGAACAACTTCTCAAGTAACTTAGTTACTTATTTCACAAATCCTTTTACAATCTAAGATTCAAGATTACTTTGTAATCCCGGTGATAGTTAGATCATCCGTATTATTTCATCATTAATATTGAATCGTTTTGTGTTAACTAAAGTTGTGTTCCTTGTTCATTACATACTCACGTTTACATAACTCACCACATTTGTGTTCTTTTAAGTGTGTTGTAGTAGATTCCGCATGCTAAACACATTCATACATAAATATCTCACAAACATGTTACTAAGATTCACATCTCAAGTGTTTGAAAACAATCCTTTCCACACTGGATTTCATTTTGGTTACTTTGAAGAGTGTTTGGGAGATCATGGAATGAATGGTGTTTGGACCAGCTCAATATCAAGGTTTCAGTGGCCTAATTCAGAAATGGAATTTGAAGACCCTGTAATGAGTTTTGCGATGTTTAATTTGAGAGGGAAATATGTTTTTGAAAATATGAGACTTGGTTTGCTTAGTTTGATGTTTAAAAATTATAATGGTGGTAAGATCGTGGGTCGCTTTGGTATTAATTAGGGCTGGGCAAAGTGCTCGCCGCTCACCGATCGCTCGCCGCTCGTTCGGAAATTGCTCGAAAATTGCTCGCTCGATCCGTCGCTCAATTGTAAACGAGCCGCTCCGCTCGGTTCGGTTTGTAAACGAGCCAAGCATGAGCAAAGTCTGCTCGGCTCGGATCGGCTCGAATATTTTTATTATATATATAAATATATTATATATATATTATATATGTATGTATTTATATAAATATATATTTATCTTGTAACTATCATTCTATTAAACCATTCTATTAAGTTAAGTTGTTTTTTTTGGTTTTTAATCAAAACAATTATCTTGTTCATATTTTGGTGAACTTATTTTGTATCAGCTTGACTGAATGAGGTGACCTTTGAATTTGAAGTCTTTGTACTAAATTTTAATTCGAACCTAGCCGAGCTGCTCGGTTTTAAACCAAGCGAGTTCGAACAATGGTTTTCTGCTCGTTTCATTAAATTCGAACCGAGCCGAGCTGCTCGGTTTCTATTCGAGCCGAGTTCGAGCAGACCCTCGCTCGATTCGGCTCGGCTCGTGAACAGCCCTAGTATTAATTTTGGAGGGAAGTGGTTGTGTTTGTCTATTTTGGCCTATCAGATCGTGGGTGGCCTGGGTCAAAAGGTAAAGGGTCGTTTATTATAGTTTGGACAGGGTCAGATGGGAAGTTCTATATTGATTTTTCGTGGACTGGACCACATAATATTAGGTTATGTTTTTGCGGAAATACTTTCTAGTCAATTTCTGCTCCATTCACATTTTGACAAGTATTTTAATACTATTTATCTCTCCTCATATTCACCAATCAATTTTGAATTACACCAATCATATTTGTATGTCTATTCTTAGGTCATTACTTAGGCCTACAAATCATTTTTCTTTTTTATAATCTTGCTTTGACTTATGCTATAATGAAGCACATGGTCATCCGTCTATTTTTTATTAATGTGTTTATGTATCTACTGTTCCAGTGAGTACTAGGACATGTTTAAGAAGTCCCAGAGTTGTCCAGCACATAGGCGGCTCTTGGGGTAGCCGGGGAGGCCAACCGGCTAGGGCCCGTTTTACGCGAGGGCCCATTTAAAAAAAAAAATCCTATATATATATATATATATATATATATATATATATATATATATATATATATATATATATATATATATATATATATATATATATATATATATATATATATATGTATTTTTTTAAATAGGTATTAAACATTTAAACTTGGGCCCAATTAAATTCCAATCTTATAACTAAACCTATAACCCATAATAAATTTATAAGCCCAATAAGGGGTCTAAGGGGCACATTTTTTAATGGCTCGGATAGGGCCCGTAAATCCTCGGAGACGCCCCTGGTCCAGCAGTTGCTCAGTATGGGTCTGAAAGTCAGTCATGTCGTTGTCGTCTTCATGTTGCTGCGGTTACCGAGATACTTTGCTTTGTGATTTGTGTTGTCATATTGTAGCATATAAAATTCGTGATTTGTGGTCTTTAAGAGACTTTTTACATTCACATGCATGTGTCACCCAGTGAGTTGCTGGGCTAAGTCTTTTAGAGGGTGCTGTACCTTTTCAACTGTGTGTCGTCTTATCTTATTTATTAGATACTTAGACTAAAAGGAGTGGGGCTATCCAACTTGTGGGCGACTCGCGACATGTGGTGCCTCGTCAGCAAGTTGGGTAGCCTCAAAGAAAAAGGGGAGTGGGGCTACCCAGAAGGGTGGGGCGACTCGCGACACGTGGCAGTTGCAATCATTGATTTTATTTTTTTTGTTTTTCCTTTTTTTCACTACCAAATTAATAATATAAAACAAAATTTAGCCGTTGTCAACTGCTAATTCTCGAATCACGCAAAAATTCAAAGTTCAGCCGCCGAACCATAAAGGTCGCCAGGAACCCGGATCGCCTCACCGGGCTGGTGTTCCCGGCGAACCCGAGGCGAACCAGGCCTGGGTCGCCGGGTTGTTCGCTCCATTCCGTTCAGTCTTATCATTGAGTTGCATATGGTTCCAAGTATGTTGCATGAACAAATAGGATTGTATTGATATGATTTGAAGTCAATTGCCTATCTTAAATAGGTGCCGTTTGTTTGTGTGTGCTTGTTGGACAAGGATGAGATCCTGCAACAATTGACTACTCTTGAATTCATCAGCAGTCCCCATTTAAGGTTTCTACTTTTTTACTTGGCAGTCTTTTAAAATAGATTGGAGTACTCACTTTTTGCTATTTATCGACTAATGCTGATGCTATGAGAGTGCAAAACTGGTAAATCCATTTGGTTCGGTATCTATTTGTTTTGGTATAGTCGGTGAACTATGCTCATTTTGGCCATACACGAGTCTTTAACGAGTAGTCTAAAGTTTGTGGCAAATTCATGGCATGGTCTTGTTTTGGGATGGATTACAGTCCTATACACCCAAAACACTGGAACGAACTCTCCTCGGGTGCGGTATAACTTTTCTAATATGTGGTTTAAGCGCAAGTGTCTGGCTGACATATTTTATGCAACTGGTTATTTTCGTTGTATATGGTTAAAACATGTATTGTAGCCGGTGAGTGGCAAACTGTCATTGTTTTATCCTTTTTTACTAGCGTCAATGATTTGAGTTATTTTAAAGTCCGAAGAAATACTTGCAAAAATATTTCCCCGGGTCGTTCTCCCAACGAAGGTTTGACGGCGTTTAAGTCGATTCGGTGTCGTGAAAATGTGAAGTGAATAAATGAAAGTGAAAGTGATAATTTTGGTTTTGATTACGCTAAAATATGGGAAATTAAAAGCAATCTACGTTATCAAAATAGATGCAAACAAAAAGAAATCGAATAACGCAAATCCCGGGCTAATCCCGAGATTTATAAAACTAATAGTGAAGAAATAATCCTAAAAATGCGAAGCTAAAAACCTAAAGGACTGAAAATGTAATTTATTAAAACTAATTTTATAAAAGAAAATAAAGAAAAAGTTTATAAAAACTAAAGGGACTGAAAATGTTATTTTGTAAAATTGTTTAAAACTAAAAACGTTTTGAAACAAATACGGGGACTGAAACTGTAATTCTTAGAAACTTATCTTAATACTAAAAACGATTTTAAACCAAGACAAGGGCTAAATTCGTTAAAACTAAAACTCAAGGACTGAATTGAAAAACTTTTATAAAAAAATCTAAAATCGTTTTTTTTCACTACAAACGACCTAGGTTCGAATCCTGGGTGCTACAATTTAACTAAACTATTTTTTTTTTCTTCTTTCGAAATTCAACTAACAATTAACAACACTAATTTTTAGAAAAGAGAAGAATTAAAATAGCTTGAAATAAGCTGACAAACAGCTTATATACAAATCAGTTAAGCTATGCACATTTTTATGAAACAGACCAAACTAGCTGCAAAGAAGACTCAATTAAGCTATCAAAAAAAACTACTAAAAGCAATCCAAAAGCTGAAACCGTTAATCAGCTAGCTTGTCTAGCTTTTGCCCCAAAAATATCTCAAATAACTCAAATAGATTGCTGGGAAAAAGCTTATGAACCGTGGCTTGTGACTTATGGTGCAGGGGAGCACTTATGCAAACTAGCTATTTCGAGCTTATTTTTAGATAAGCTAATAAGCTCCAAAATGAAATTTTCTTTTTGATCTAACTCCACAAGCTAGCAAACTCCTCAGAAAACTCACCCAAACTTATTTTCAATTTCTAATGAATCCTCTAATTGATCCAAAAGTCTAAGCTATTTCTGCTCTAGCTATTTTTTTTTGACTTTTTGATTTCTTTTAAAACTTTGACTAAAGCTAAATTTGATTGATCTAAACTAACTTGTTATGCAATATTAAACTATGATGATCCTAGATTATGCTAACTAACATTGATACGCTCCTATGATCGAAATTATGCCTACTGATTCACTAATCTGCAGCAGTGAACTAATATGAAATCTAATTTTGACTTATGTTATTTAAACTACTAATATAAAGCTTACTTTAGACTAATATTAACCTAAGTGAGCTATATGAACTGATGTTACCACTATTTCGAGCCTACCACTCCTTAATGCTCACTGATCCAAACACCCTATAAATTTCCTCTATGAAACTGTTTTGGAGTAGCAGTTAGAATCAGGTTAAAGCTCCATCATATAAACTGAATTTATGATCAAATAACCTAAATTAAGCTCAATAACAAGTTCACAAACTACTAAAATTCACAGATGTTCAGTTGCAAATTCGAAGCAGTATCGAACTATTGATATCAAACTAAATTCAAACTAATGTAGATGGATTAAACTACTGAGATCAAGTAATAAGAGGAACATATAAGCAACAATTAACAGATAAACACTAACAAAAACAAATCTACACTACTCTAAACTACTGATGCAGAATCGAATTAAAGCGAAAAGTTAGAACTTACAAGGAACTTTCCCTCAGCTAAACAGAGGGTTTACTTGAACCTAGCCTATCTTTAGATAGGCCAACTGCTTCCTTTTCTCAGTTTGGACTACCAAATTTAACCCGAATTCATGATCATCACCATACGTTGACTTTTTTGGACCGAATTGATGAAGTTTGAAAGTGACTGAGTTAAACCTTACACAAGCTCACTAAAGCTACGGACAGCTAAAATGAACCTTATCAAACTTAAATCAAACTTGTTGAAGCTTGTTTTTGAAATTTGAAAAATATTTTTATTATTTTTTTATGTATTATCTGATTTTCTAAAATTTAGTTGAATAACAATAAACTCTGAACTACAATACTGATTGAAATAGTTTGCTAGATCATAATGAAACAGTGACAAGCTATTCAAACTCAAATTAAGCTAAGTAGAGATTAAGAGGAAAATTTGAAGAAGCTTGAAATATAAAGAAATAAACTGCACTTTCATTAATTTGAAAACTGATTACACTATTGAAAAGAAATTACAAATGAGAAATAAAAACTACAGAGTTTCACTACTAAAAAAAACTAACTCCAAAACATGAAGATTAAGCCTCCTATTTATAGCTGAAGGTGGAGCCTTCTAGACCTACTTGACATGCTGGCAATCCGAGGGATTGTGCTTTCTCTGGATCATCTTCAGCCCTCAGATCATCCTTGCTCTCTACTCCTTCATCTCTGGCCGTACGATTAAAATTGCTACGTGTCTTGGCCAATCGATGGCTGCCATGTGTCATTCTTTTTGTCAGGAGCTTCTAGATGAGCCAATCATTGTCCGTATTACCCTTAATTGTAGTAAAAGTTGTACGGTTAAAACTAGGGTTCTTGTGCTACAGTAAGTTTTCTGGGTTGGTGGTAATTTTGGGGGGCGGGAGTGTGTGAGTGGTAAAGGGTATTTTTATTTTTATTTTGACTGAGGAAGTTTTAAGGGGAGTTGACCGGGTGGGTTTTTGGATCGGGTTAGGGTTAAAACTAGTGGGCTTGTGGGATGGTGGGTTTTATTATGGGATGGGCTTGGGTAGGATTTTAGATTGGGTTTAAGGATTTTGTTTGTGGATTGGATTAATGTGGGCTTGTGGGATGTTTAATAGAACCGGATTTGGTGTTTAAGGATTTTAATGTTGGGACTTAATGTGTAATTTCTGATTTTTGAGGGAATGATCTTGCTATTTTTCAAAAGTAGATCCAAGGGCTGAAATTGACAATCTCTGATAGATGGAGGACCTCGGTTGACTTTTTGATCATAATTTCTTCCCGGCATCGGCTAAAAATAATACTTCCATATCTCGTGCTCGTTTTTCCGGTTCTTTCTTGATTTTTGTCCTTTTCTTCGATATCCGTGCCTGCATATGTAAAAACACAAAAACACAATATATTTGGCATTTTGGTCAGGTTTTTGGTCATTTTGGTCCGGTTTTGGTCGAGAAATGGTATGTGTTTAAGCACATACCAGTCAACCATCAAACACATATTAGTAGTACACTGTTGGTAAATAGTAATAAAGAAGTTGCATTTGAGTTAAACTTTATACATTGTTTTTTTAGCAATAAATTAACTTATGAGTAGCTTTAAAAATCAAAAACTACATAATAACTTATTCTTGTAATCACAAAGTCATTATATTTGGGTATACTCATCCACTTCATTTTGTTACTCCGTATTTCTTTTATCACTAACATGTAACTATTCACACTTCCGCCTAAAAACAAATTCTAGCAAATAAGTATATACTTGTTATATAGAGTGAATGCCTATTATTAAAATCTTAAATCTTGAAATTTTGAATTCACGTATTATGCCTAAACTACCTCTAAGCATCTCTTACTCCCTCGATTTTAAAATTATTGTCAGGAGACAAAAATGACAGTTTAATAAAAGTGAGACCATTATAATTCTCAACGACTCAAATAAAATATTCACCAACTAAATTCTCTTTTTCTTATTTAAAATGAAAAGTAGACAATTATTTTGAAACGTTCTAAAATGGAAATATAGACTGTAATTTTTAGACTGAGGGAGTAATATATTTTAAACTTGATCAATTCAAAATGTAACAACTTTTTAAAAATACACACTAAAAAAAAAAAAAAAAGAAAAAAAAAAAAGACATTTCATATTTCAAAAAACACACGCTTTGCATAAAAGGTCGAACAAGAATCACGATTTTACAAGTATAATATACACCGTCGCTTGACACGGGTATATGTCTAATGTTAACTAAACACCACACCTCACATAAAGCTTTTTTGCTTGTACACACTTACTTTCCGGAGGTTTTTCTGAAAGTAGTCCTTTTACCTTTGGGTAGAGGTGTGACTGCTTACGTCTCATCACTCTTATATCTCGTTTTGGTGAGATTGAATATTGTTATTTTTTAACTAAACACCAAAAAAGAAAAAGAAAAATACGGATTTTTTATTTTTGTTTATTAGACTTTAAACCAAAGAGAAAAAATAAAAGAAATACAAAAACTACCCAACCCAATATCCATGTCATGGATCCGTGTGATTGCCAACAAAAACAACCCACCCTTAATGTCCACGTCATCGATCCATGTGACAAACAACCCACAACCATTAAGATCAAATTCACCAAATTAAATCTCAACCGTTGATTATTTTTTCTTCACAATAGATCACCTCCAAAAGTTTGACTAACTCATTCTTAGAGCCTTGGGTGTGGTAACGAAACCACCCTCGCCATGCCTACGTGGCGCTCGCCACTTTCTCGCCACCACACCACAACATCTCGCCGTCCTTCGCCAAACATCACTTTGTCGTCTGCACGACGAGCTAAACTCACGTTTGAGTGGGATCCAATTTAATATAAACGGTTATTTTTTTATTATTATTATTTTTTTTTGATTTAATGTGTGTGAAGGTTTGCTAATTTTTTTTTATTCGATCATGAGTGATGGAGTAGATGAGATGATATGAAGATGAGTTTGGTGAGGGAGAATAGTTTTGTATGGGGCGGATGAAACAAAGAAGTGTGTGTAGGGTTAGGTTGAAGAAGATGAAAAAGCAGACGAAAAAGTAAAAAAATGGACGAAAACATAAAAAAAGGACGAAAACGTAAAAAAACAGACTAAAACGTAAAAAAGCAGGTGAAAACGTAAAAAATAGACGTAAACGTAAAAAAGCAGAATAAAACGTAAAATAAAGTCTTTGTTTATTTATAGAAAACCGGGTTGACCCGGTGGTCGAACCGATAACCTGGTGACTCGGCCGAGTCGATTAAAAACCCGGTTTTCAAAACATTGAGTTTCACTCATTCTCACACTCTTTGTTACTGAAAAACTAAAGTAAACTAACTTAGGGTGTGTTTGGCGCACCAGATTATGAAAGATTGTAGAGAGATTATGCTTATTTTTTTTCAAAAAATAAGCTACTTAAAAAATAATCTTTGTTTGGCAGACAGAACTTATAAGAGATTATAAAAAAAATAATCTTCCATAATCTCTGAAAATCAAAGGTTACTTCATGTAGCTTATAAAAATAATCTCTTTTTATAATCTCCATCTCCAGCACCATCTCCAGTTTCAGCAACAGTTATTTTTGCCAAACATACCTTTAGTGTGAGAATGGTTTCATCTTATAAAATTTGATACCAAAACATAAATACGAAACCAAACAACAATATTAGATATGATATTATTACTTTCGTTGCACTCTTATCATTCTTATAGCGATAGTGATTCAAAAATGGATACCAAACGCACCCTAAGTATCCTTAAGAGATAAGACACTATACATACGAGGTAAGATAGTTATGAAATGCTTTGAAGCCATAAGTGTGCATGAACAATAAGGGACGCAAAATGGACTTGTAGTTTCACTAGAGACTCAAAGAGGCAAAATGCTAAATTGTTGACCTTTAACCGTTATGATCAACTGAATTGGTTTGTCAAATTGGGTTATTGGAGATTTAATTAGTTCTTTTGATTCGAGTATATTAATTAAACTGTTTTGGTTTTTGTGTTAATCCAATAAAATCAAAGGTAAAATGCTAAATTATTGACCTTTAATCGTTATGATCAACTTGAACATAAATATATATCTAACGATGAATTTTATATATCTTGCCATTAAAAAAGCACGAATTTTATCAAAAACTATTACCATGAAAAAACTAACTTAGTACTAGCTCAACCAAATTCGAATTTTAAGCTATTTATCGAAAGTGAACATAATCAAAATAACATAAAAAAATTTGTTTCACAGAATTTGGATTAGAAGGTATGAAATGCTATTTATTAAATGTTCCTACCATTTATGTGTGTAAGAGTAAAACTGTAACAAATAACTAAATTGTAACTTTTTGATGGGTTGGGCCTTCAAATGAAATCCAAAGTAAATACTAAAGGTTAACATAACTAACTGGGCCTGGTAAAACATTAAATCCACTTGACTATTTGACCTATATTTCCAATCCGTACTATTTGACCTACGATTCAATCTTCTTCTAAGCAAACACATTTCCAACTGAAACATTTCCAACAAAATACAGTAACTAACACAACCAACCCTGCAACCACCAGCATCTCCGGCAGCCACCACCACCAAACACAAACGAAACAGTAACCCTTTAGTAAATTCCATCAATTTAAACAAAATCTCCAAATTTCATAAAAATTAAAACCCAGACCCTTTACTTTGAAGAAATGAGAGATTGGTGGAGTTGAAGATGATTAAATGTGTGTGATGTTGGAATTCGTTATTAGGTGAGGACTTATGTTTATTACATTGGGATGACTTTTTTTGGACTATTATGTGTTATAGTAGTCTGATCATATGGGATTTAGGGGGTGTTTGGGTAAGCTTATATAAAGAACTTATATAGGATGCATAAGTTAAGCATAAGGTTATCCTGATACATTACATCATCTTAGTATCCTTTGGGCATGATTGAAGCCAATATAATGTATGTAGCCTTGTTATCGTATCATAATTATTTAGAGCAATTTGATTCTGTGTGAGAGATAGCTGTCATTGGAATCATTGGGATTTAGGGGGTGTTTCGGTGAGCTTATTTAAAGAGCTTAATAGTTTATTGTGCCTTAATAAAGCTAAAAAGCTTATTGAATTTTTGCTTATTTTAAAGGGCTTATGTGTTTTTGAGGGGAGGATTAAGCTAATAAGCTGATTCCATTAGTTTGCGGTATTTCGAGAATGCGTAAGTTTTATTAACTCTTACCTTACCTAAACGTCCCCCTAGTAGATTGTGGGCATGATTGGAGGCAAATACTGTATGTTGTTTTGCTTGTAGTGAGTTATCGGCCTTGGCGGGGAGTACTCATAGTCTTGGATAGGAATTTTTATATATAAGTTTCGAAGCTATGTGTAAGAGTATGACATGTTTATAGGACTATATAAATGTTCATGGACCCTAGAAATATATGTTTAGAAACTTTAACACACTTGTTAAAATGCATCAAGCCGAGTTTTTTTACAAGTTTTTTACGAGTTAGCACCGAGCTGAACAACTTGTGACCAAATTGAATCTTTTGGCCGATTCTGCTCAACTCGCCCCGGTCACTGGCCTTGTAGCTAGTATTTGTGGATCACTTTGTGATCCGAGTATTACTACTCTGTGTAGGCTTATTTTAAGAGGTTAATAAGTTATTTAAATGATAAGCCTTGGCATTGGTGATATAACTGAGCCCATTCCAGAAGTTATTACTTCAGCTCCACAAGAAAATTATGTGTTTAAAAACATTATTGATATGTTTGACTTTTGTTGCAAGATCACCAAATTTGCTACTGTAAATGGTTGTTTTTGACATAGACTCGTTAACATTGTAAACCATATATATGACACTTCAGTCCTAACCCGTTGGTATTCCCATTTCTTTGTATTGCATAAAAGCATTGGCTAATGCTTTATCAGTCACACAGTAGATGTGGACCTGTGGAAATGCAGGCTTGGGAGCCTTACAGGTAACACATGATCTAAAGTAGAGGTGTTCCATGACGGGCAGGTAGTCAGGTTGGGAAACAAGTCAAATTGGTAATTTTAGTCTGGACTGGATCAGGTTGACCTGCAAACGCGGTCTGTCTTTTTCTTAAACTTGTTTAAAAATAATGATTAATGAATGTTTTCAGCCTGTTGAACCCATTAAATATAACATAACGTAAATTGATCCATTTATAAGTAAAATGCTTGAAATTGCGACCTCTGTATTCGACAGTTAGTTTCTTAACAACGTAAATATTTTCTTCCCTTTGAAAGAGCAACAAATTACTGGAATGGGGTCAGTGATATCACCAATGCCAAGGCTTAACATTTACTGCCATTCATATATTTAAAGCTCGAAAGAATGATAAAGTGTCTTTGTTTTAGTTTGTGCAGGTGGTCAATGTGGTGTATTGCTAGTTATTAGTGTTATTTGGAGCTTGTACTTGGATGGGTAAAGTCAAGATTTATTATGTATTTGTCATATGGCCTGATTCTCAATTCTAAAGGCAGATTGGATACGACATCAACTTCATCAAACCCCGTCTGTTTTTCTCGAGTTATTCAAAGGCAGTGACGATAACAATACTTACAGTGACGTCTATGGTGTACGTTTTATTTTCATTTCTGCTCAAGTAGTTAATAAGGTTGGCTTGTGTCTTTTTAGATGTGTTGTTTGCAAGAGTAGTCATACAGTAGGCAAGCTCAATGTATCAACTCATTTTTAGATGATTGTATGAAACTTTCATGAACCGTTCACTCCGTGATGACTAAGATGGTTGACTATTGCGTTTCTTCTTACATAAAAGATACACACAACATAATACTATGAGCAACGTCGGTGCAATCACAATGACTAATATGAAGAAAGGAAACCTTTTTTTTCTTATTACCTGTCTTCTTGTATTTGGGTAACTCAAGTGTAACCAAACAACCACAAAGCCTATTGTTCCCCAAAACCGAAAATGCACTTGCATTGGCAAACACTCATACTTCACCATCAAAATCATTAAAGGATAGGTTCAAAGTTTCTAAAGAATTCCAATTTCCTAAGAATTGAGGAATTTTACTAGATAAATTATAATGTCGAGAGGAACTTAATGAAGATGGTACCTGATAAATTATTATAAGATAAATTGAGATGGTTCAACATCTTGAGGTCTTCAATCTCTGATGGAATGGAACAAAATAATGACACGTTCACTTAAAGATATTTTTTGAGTCTACCCATTTGATCCATTTTAGTTTTTGCTGTTCTTTGGTTTGACCCATTTCATATTACTGTAAGTTACATGTTTCCACATTACATTAGTAAGTAGATACAAGACACGTTTTTGGTAATTTAATTGTTTGACCCAGTTCAGTTTTATCTATATTTTTAGGACAATCCATAACTACACCTTTTTTGTTAATTAAACTTCCATTAAGACCAAGAGTAGTGGGGCGTTGAAGCCCTACAAGGCCACAATTGCCCATTCAACGGTCGTTAAACTACCCCCCCCCCCCCACAACCGTTGAAACTCAAAAAATCCAACGCTCGTTGAATCCACAACGGGCGTTTCTTTCTTTTGTTCCTAACAGGTGGGACCCCAACCACTAGATGTTTATGGATTTTATTTATTTATTTATTTTTTTTTTTAGATGAAGGTTTGTTGAATCTGGGTTTTGATATAAAGATAATGGGATATGGGTTTTGTTTTTGAGGCACGATCTTTTTTTTTTTTTTTTTTTTTTTTTGTTATGGTGTGAGTTTTTGTTGTGTGTCATGATTTTTGAGGATTGTGATAGGATTTAGGATTGTGTGTCTGCTATTTGGTTTGGGTTTTGATTTTTTTTTTTTTGGTGGTGTGTGTGTGTTGATAATGATGGTGATAAGTTTGTTGCTGATTTTTGCTATAATATAGAAAAATGAAGATTTATGTTTTTTATTTTTATTTTAAATTAATGAATTTTTTTTGTTTTTTTAACAAATATTTCGGTTTTTGTTATTTTTAATTAATTAATATATATATATATATATATATATATATATATATATATATATATATATATACACTAGACGTCAAGGCCCGCCCAATGGGCGGGCATGACTTGTAATTATAGTTTTCATGGCCCGCCCAATGGGCGGGCATGACTTGTAAGCCCTTTCGGGCATATAAGCCCGCCCGCTGGGCGGGCATGACTTGTGATTATTGTTGGAAAAAGTAAGTTGACACAAAACAAAGATATAGACATTCTAAATTATATATTGAATGGATTAAGAACAAAAAGAAATATACATTTATCGAATATGAGAGAAAATAAGAAGCTTGACAACCTTGTTGTTTATAGTGTCAGTTGACGGAAAATTATTTTTAAGGATGTCGATTTTATTTAATTTTGTCATCGTATTAGTTTATGTTTAAAAAAATTTAAGAAAAGGGGAGCTTGACGTACATTTTGATGTTTCAACCCAATGGGCGTGCATGATTTATAATTATCGTTGGAACTTTTTTGTGAAGGGTAGTAAAATTACGTTTTGAAACATATGTATTAAGAACGTAAAGAAATAAGCGGTTATCCGAATAAGAGAGAAAAAAAGTTTCAAAGTGGTACGCAAGAACAAAGTGTCAAAGCGTAGCCCGTCCGTTAGGCAAGCAAGCCTTATGAATATCGTTAAAAAACTTAAGTTAACGAAAAATAAGCCATCAACATACCAAATTTTTTATTGAATGCTTTAAGAACGAAAAGAAATAAATAGTTACCGAATATGAGAGAAAAAAAAGTTTCAAGGTACGCAAATTATTAACTGCACTTAATACATTAGCACACATCACAGGGTTTGTTGCTGCGTGTTTCGAAATTATCTATTTTTTAGTACAAATCTATGCTGCTTAATCAAGTAAGAAATAAAACTTCTTTGCTAACAACATTTTTTTGTTGAGTTTGTGTAGTTCTCGTCTTTGTCGCAACAAAGAACATTCAAGCCCTTTCTTGCTCTTCAACGGACACATGCACCTATTCCAAATAAGCATCCAAATATTACATGTTATTGTTTACTTTTGTGTCAGCATCACAGTAAGAAAAACAAATACGGATATGCATATTTACCTTGTATGAATTATTTTCAAGAATAGAATGTTCTTTAAACCCAAGCTTGCAAGATAACTCTTGGTTTCCACGTACATGCATCAATCCATGATGATCACAATATACTTTCCCAATAGAAGATTATAGATGCCGGTGACGATGAATTTCTTGAAAACGATTCAATGTATGAGAAAATATTCCTGATCCACCGGATGACACCAATGATTGCATATGGGAAATTACATGATGTAGTTGTTCTATACACAATCCAATATCACTTTTGTCACCATCAGCTTTTGTTGAAACTAATCTACCATAGCATTTCATCATTCAATTGTCCTTCAAGATTCCTTGCCTATATATAAAGACGCATCAACTCATATTTTAAGCCCAGACTTTTTAGATAAAAAAACATAACTTTGCAAAAAAAAGCTGGGCTACAAACCTTGTTGCTTTACTTGTATAAAAGGTGTCTAAGTTTTTTATTATTTGACACATTTCAGCCATAATTGCTTTATTGAAATGGCTACCAATTATAAAGAGTTGAATCTTAAATGGGATATGCTTTACTAAATATTTTTTATTCCATTACTAAATATTTTACATGAATAATTTTCAAACATTTAGCCTATTCATGTATGCTTCTAGGTGACTCCACTCTCATAAATTATAGTAAATAAATTGTACTCACAAACGCTTAGCGTGTTTTAGCATATCCAGGTTCGTTGTTAGTTGATATAGGAATGCATCCTGATAGATGATTTTCCGCGAGGTCTAAAAATAATGTCGAACCAGGGCTACATCAACAGTCAGAACTGCAACCATCTTTGCCATCATTAGGGTTATCCTGACCAAAGAGCAACTCCACGCGGAACTCGAGACCTGTGATTCATTTTGCCTGGTTGCCCACTTTATCCAATACCATTATGGAAAACTACAATGAAGTACAATACTCAAAGTTAGAAGCAAAGCATATGATGACATTTTAAAGACTGCTAATTTAGAATTTACCTCAACCTTGGATTTCTCCTTTTGCAGTGCATCAATTTCATAACCTTCGGTGCCATCGTTTGTTCTTTTTAAATCTTTAGGCATGGTTTGTTTCTTTTGGAATTATGCAATATAAAAATATCCTATTTTAACCGAAAAACTTAACCATACCTCAGATTCTTATTCTTTAGTCGTATGAGGGATTTTAAGAGATTGGGAAACCTGCCTTTATAAACACAACCGATATAATTAGTTTCATGAAAAAGGTAATTAATTTATTCATCGTAACATTATAAGAAGATTAAAAAAATAATTACCGTATGTGATGATCCCATCTATAATCAGGGACTTATAGTTTCTCCAACAATGTTAATTCGACCTTTCTTCACACTCCAAACATTCAACTTCGAGATCACAACACTTTCTGTTCTATTGTTAAAGGCGAACAGTCGAGCTTCATTTCCAATGGCCAGTGTTGGATAAACCCTCGCTGTAATGCAAGTTTTTCCTCCTCCTCTGAAGCTCTCAACAATCAAGTGATGTATCTGTAAACATCCCATAACAAACATATATTGAAGTTGAAGGATCAATGTCAACAGATGCTCCATACGTCATGTTTTCATGCCCATTTTTTGTAAAAGATCTGTGATAAAGAGGTTAGCTTGTGAAAATGTGAACATCTTGTGATTATTCGAGTTATAGTAAACTAACTGGCTTTGATCACTGCACATTAGCACAGCATATTCTCCATTGTTTTGTAAAATTCTAAATAAGATAGCAGTTTGTTCAGTTAAATCGTTGGAAGCCAAAGCTAACAACCCAAACGGTCCAAAGTTTCTTTTCTTTGATTCATCCATTTCACTGCATATAAGCCGCAGATCAATCAAGCTTTGGTGCATTTCTTCAGCCTCTTCTAGATCAGTTAGTTTGAACGAAATCTTCACATCGGCCTTTCAAATATAAAAATTTACATTTTAGTCCAGAAGTAGCTTAAGCAAAGATAATATAATTAAGCTTAAGCAAAGATAATTTTATTCATGTCCACCTAACGTGAAAAGTCACTTCTTCGACCTTCTTCAACGGTTTCACCAGCATCCATATATAGTCACTTGTTCCCGTTTATGCTTATTGGTGAACGCCCCTGTAAAAAAGATCAATGGTCTACATGAAATAAACATTGAACAATTAACCAAGCACGTGTTTAAGAATGACAAACCGGTACCCTCAAAAATATACATGTGGCTCTGGTTATTTTCCCTGGTATACAGAAATGCATACTAAGAAGATGTCTATAAAAAGTCTATAACTAAAACCAATATAGTTAAAACAACGTAACATGCCATTTTTTCATATTTTGATTTATGCAGATATATGTAACAATCACAATCTCATTCAAATATCCAAACCATCACTTCATCCATAACTCGATGGATGTCCCTATGAATAAACATTACTTCTTCTATATCACAATATAAAAAACCATAAAGCTATTAAAACTCAATTCGATTGAGGATGCGTTTTTAAAACAAATACAATTTTTGTCTAAATATATGAGTAAAGTTTCAATATAGAGTGAATGCAATACACAATATATAAAAAATATAACACAGCCCCACACTGCATGTAAATCAGCCTGCAAAATATTATGTGTTCCAAAGAGACGTACCTGTGGTTTTAGGAATTCATTACACCGACATAAGTTCAATTATTATGCGATGAAATCAATGGAAAACTGAAAGGAAAAAACATATACAAAAAATAAACAGAACAAAGAAGATGGCCAACCTGGAAGCCGTAATTCTCTATTGAAAATGTGAACATATTGTGATTATTCGAGTTATAGTAAACTAACCGGCTTTGATCACTGCACATTAGCACAACATATATATTGTCCATTGTTTTGTAAAATTCTAAAGAAGATAGCAGTTTGTTCAGTTAAATCATTGGAAGCCAAAGCTAAAAACCCTAACAGTCCAAAGTTTCCTTTCTTTGACGCGATGCATCCATTTCACTGCATATAAGCCGCTGATCAATCAAGCTTTGGTTCATTTCTTCAGCCTCTTCTAGATGAGTTAGTTTGCACGAAATCTTCACATCGGCCTTTCAAATATAAAAATTTACATTTTAGTCCAGAAGTAGCTTAAGCAAAGATAATATTATTAATAAGGGGGTTACCTGTGAAGGTGTACTAATGGCAAATTATCCGTTTCCGTTATCATAATAGTACATAAACATATAGTTAAACGTATATTACATCACAGTGTCTCCATCACGATATATAGAGTTCAATTACCGATGCTTTCTTTTAAATGATTTCCATAGCTCCATCACATATTTCTCATCTTGGGTAACATCCACAAAGTCATCAATTCTCTGAAATATTATATATTATATATATAAATATAAATTAGATTAGATGTTGTTACTTGTTATAAAATCAGTATCTCACATTTTCAGTAGAAGCTAGAGCGACAAATGATTTCATATAATCTATGTATCTTACCTTTAAAGTCACTATTGATAGTTGCAGGAGGCGTAACTGAACCTAATGTAATGTGACCAACATGATCTGCAAGTTGAGTCTGATTCTTCTCTCTTTTTGTTCTCTTTAAGGCCTTATGGCTGTTGTAAATCAAATTAAGTTAACATTCACTTGTATTGCAATCAACACATTAATAAAATAAACATTCACAAATTCACAACTTACCAAAAGAAAATTTACATATCTTCACCAGCCAGTATGTCAAAATTCTGAAAAGCAAGCATTCCAAAAAAAAAAGGGGTCATATTAAAGATACATATCTTAAAATTGTCTATAAGCTATTTCAGATGTAAAAACGATACACCGACCTCATCTATGAAATCATCGCTCTTATTATAGGATACGATATCTCTCATCTTCCATATCTGAAAAGCCAGTATGCCAAAAAAAGGTCATATTAAAGATACATATCTTAAAAATGTCTATAAGCTATTTCAGATGTAAAAACGATACACCGACCTCAGTTATGAAATCATCGCTCTTATTATAGGATACATTCACAAGTTGATATTTCTCATCTTCCTACCGAACATTAGTAAAAATTTTGGGTTTTTATTCACTGCATCTAGATACAAAAGCCATAGTTAGTTATAATTTCATGAAAGTAACGAACCTGGAACTCATAGTCAAATAGTTCATGGGACGCTTGCAGGTGGCATTTCAGACCCTAAAATACATAAAGATAAACCACATCATACGAAATATATTTATAAATCTTTTGAAATAGTTTTAACTGAACTGTATAATATAAACATTCACAACTTACCGAAAGAAAATTTCCATATCTTCACCAGCCAGTATGCCAAAATTCTGAAAAGCAAGCATTCCAAAAAAAAAGGTCATATTAAAGATACATATCTTAAAATTGTCTATAAGCTATTTCAGATGTAAAAACGATACACCTACCTCAGCTATGAAATCATCGCTCTTATTATAGGATACATTCACAAGTTGATATCTCTCATCTTCCATATCTGAAAAGCCAGTATGCCAAAAAAAGGTCATATTAAAGATACATATCTTAAAAATGTCTATAAGCTATTTCAGATGTAAAAACGATACACCGACCTCAGCTATGAAATCATCGCTCTTATTATAGGATACATTCACAAGTTGATATTTCTCATCTTCCTACAGAACATTAGAAAAAATTTTGGGTTTTTATTCACTGCATCTAGATACAAAAGCCATAGTTAGTTATAATTTCATGAAAGTAACGAACCTGGAACTCATAGTCAAATAGTTCATGGGACGCTTGCAGGTGGCATTTCAGACCCTAAAATACATAAAGATAAACCACATCATACGAAATATATTTATAAATCTTTTGAAATAGTTTTAACTGAACTGTATAATTATAAACCTTATAACTTGTGCATGCCAGTAAGCAAAATACACAAGAGTAATCTGGCATAACTTCAAAATCTTTCAATCATTGAACCCAAGCAGAAGATTGTTTCTCAACCTATTATGTGTTTTATTCATGTCCATCTAACATGAAAAGTCACTTCTTCGACCTTCTTCAACGGTTTCACCAGCATCCATATATAGTCACTTGTTCCCGTTTATGCTTATTGGTGAACGCCCCTGTAAAAAAGATCAATGGTCTACAGGAAATAAATATTGAACAATTGACCAAGCATGTGTTTAAGAATGACAAACCTGTACCATCACGATATATAGAGTTCAATTACCGATGCTTTCTTTTAAATGATTTCCATAGCTCCATCACATATTTCTCATCTTGGGTAACATCCACAAAGTCATCAATTCTCTGAAATATTATATATTATATATATAAATATAAATTAGATTAGATGTTGTTACTTGTTATAAAAATCATATCCTCACATTTCAGTAGAACTAGAGCACAATGATTTCATATAATCTATGTATCTTACCTCTAAAGTCACTATTGATAGTTGCAGGAGCGTAACTGAACCTAATGTAATTGACCAACATATCCCAAGTGAGTCTGATTCATCTTTATTTTTGTTCTCTTTAAGGCCTTATGGCTGTTGTAAATCAAATTAAGTTAACATTCACTTGTATTGCAATCAACACATTAATAAAATAAACATTCACAAATTCATAACTTACCAAAAGAAAATGTCCATATCTTCACCACCATATGCCAAAATTCTGAAATGCAAGCATTCCAAAAAAAAAAGGTCATATTAAAGAAACATATCTTAAAATATGTCTATAAGCTATTTCAGATTTAAAAACGATACACCGACCTCAGCTATGAAATCATCACTCTTATTATAGGATACATTCACAAGTTGATATCTCTGATCTTCCATATCTGAAAAGCCAGTATGCCAAAAAAAGAAAAAAACAAACGTGGAGAAAAAGGTTTAAGTATCAATTAAACGTACCTTTACTTCAAAATTCTATGCCTCTACTTCCATGGCACAACACCTATTCCTGCACACATACAAAAGAGACCAAACATATTAGCGCACAAAAAATGATATTAGGGTTTTCAAAGTATATTATGAACGGATATTAGGGTTTTCACAAAAAAACGTATATCTTCTAAAAATTAACAATATTTTCGGGTATATATATGTATAAGAAAGCATATACTAATCTATTCCATAATTATAGCTTCGCAACATCATTTTTTTAAGCATGACATAAATATTTTCTTATGTAGATCACAAAAAAATGGTTGGTCCATTGGTTGAAGTATTCGTATGTGGATCAAATGGCTAGGGTTCAATTCTTGCAAAGGCCAATTTTAATTAAATTTTTAAATGCGAAATTTCTAGCAAAATCAATAATGCTTATGTGGCAAATCCGAATTTTCTACTAAAATCAATAATGCTTATGTGGCAAATCCGAAATTAAAAAAAAAAAAAAATAATGCTTATGTGGCAAGAAAATCGTAAATTTTAAACAAAATGTGCTTAGGTGGAATTATGACATGACATTACTGGGCAATCTAACAATTGATGACGTCATGCGCATATTGTTATATATATTATGTAGATATATATATATATTTAAAAATAATAATAATTGTGTAATGATTACACTTACAAAAAACGCTCATTGGACCATTATCCCCAATTTTGCTTCAACACCCCTTTTTCTCTCACTGCCAAGTGTCGCGATTTGCCCCAACCCACACCCAAAACACTACTCTTGGTCTAAGTAGCAACATTGAAACTCCAGTGTTGTCTATCCATAAAGCTTATTGACATTGTAACTTTGACAACACTCTCGACTCTCAAGTTTCAAGTCTCTAATGTGAATGTACGTGTGTTGGACCAATTTAATTTTTCTGAATTTGTATGTTCATTGGCATAATAAATGATATGGTATTTTTAAGCAATTAGTAATTACTAGTCTGCATTAATGTTAGATTTGTAAAAAAAGTAACTAACTGGTGATTCTCGGTGGTGTCCTGAACTTCACTTTTGCTCTAATTCTTCAAAAAGTTTCGGATTCAGTAAAAAAAGTGAAACATTTGTTCCAAGTTTGTCCAATTTTAACACGCACCGTTAATTTGAATATGTTGACCATTAATTAAGAGGGCAGCTTTCTAAAAGTTAACTAAAACTAATATTACAAAATTTGTAGATTCGGATCGGGTGTATGGGACCCGACACTCAGGAGGAGATTCTACAATCTCAATGATGCTATCATAAGACAAGTTGTGCAGGTAACAGTCTTTTCATGTCATTTATACAAAATTCATTATTGTTGATTAGCAATCGAGGTTAAGTTTTTGTTATCGAGTTATCTTTTTTTCATTATTCCCATGTACTTTTTTGGTAATGTACTCACTGTCGGAAGCAAATGAAAAAGGAACACCGAGTGGAATCAAAGGAGCTAGCATCCTAAATCATGGAGTGTAAAGGGCATGTGGAATATGAGGTCTACAATATGGCCATGGACCTATATTTTAACCAAACTTGTTTATCCTCAACCAAAAACATTTTTAACTTTGTATCGAATTCGTATCGTTTATCATGTCGTGTCAAAAATTGCCACATCTACTTTAAATCACATAAAAAACACACTTTAAATAGCATAAGAAAACACCCTTACTTTTTTGGTCCTTCGTCTTATTTAAATTTACACTCTCACCCCTTCAACTTTCATTTTAAAAACAGAAAAACTCCAATCATAAATCACATGAAAAACATTTTCACTATCTCTATTTGTGTTCTTGTTTACATCTCACCTCCCCATAACTTGCTTCGACGTGATTAAGTATTGTTGTTGTATGTTGTAATGTTCATTATCCTTTATCTTATCACAATTTTACACTTTTAACCCTTCAACTTATATAAAATTAATTAAAGCATCCTAAATTAAATACGATCTATAATTAAAAACATCCCCTATACCAATCCATTCATGGGGTTTTAATTCAGTTAAGAGTTAACTACATTATTGATCGTTGTGGTTTGTTGAGTATTTCACTTTTGGTCTAATTTTTCAAAAAAAATTGAATTCAGTCAGAAAATTAAACATTTGTTTCAAGTTTGGTCCTATTTTAACAGGCAGTTTGACTAGGTTGACCTTTAATTAAGGGGGTACTTTCATACTAACAAAATAGTACATTAACTAATATTCAACCTCTTTCGTCATTATCACTTTTGTAAAACAATTTCTAACAACCACCACCATCTCCGGCAGCCACCACCACCAAACACCAACCAAACAATAACCCTTTAATAAATTCCTCAATTTAGACAAAATCTCCAAATTTAGGAGACAATCAATTATTTGGAGAATTCCAACAAAAACAGTTGACTCTAATTAATCTCCACCGTCCAAACACAATGCCCCACATTTCCAACCGACCACTTCCTTTTCTTGTGTAATCCCCATCACACAACCTTTGCAAAGTAAAGGACTTGACTCTAATTAATCTCCACCATCCGATCCAATCCCACCCCTATTAGTTTGTTTCACTCATTTCATAGTAAAGAGAACTATCATTTACAAGTTTAGTCAACGATTATGTAAAGTATGTGTAAAATCAGTCAATCTGTGGTTTTTCAAATATGTGTGTTGTTCTTGACAGGTATACATACTTGAAAACCATAGATTAGCTCATTTTACACTGAGTATTGACGAGATGTTTGATGAAAGGTATTCTTATAATTGTTTGTAGAAGAAAAAGCAATAATTTATTTTTAGATTTTATTGTGAGCTTAGCTTTAGCTTTAATTGTTAACTGATTGATTTTTCGGGTTTTGGTTTTCGAGATTTTGCTAAGCCTATGAATGTTTTTTAAGATTTGAATTGTTTTTATATGGATTTGAGACTGCTTTTGATGTTTACTTCTTGTTAGTATTTGACGATAAGTGACGGTTTAACTACCCTCATCTTGCGTGTGTAAATGGGGTGAATTTTGGTGTTTTGGGAAAATGTGGTATGAATTTAGGATATGAACCGGGTTTAGCTTTGATTGTTGAGTTATGATGTTTAGGTTTTTGGTTTCTGTTGGTCAGTTGGTAGGATAATGATTTGAGATTGCTTTTGATGTTTGTGGCTTGTTAGTATTAGACAATAAGTGATGGTGCAACTATCCTGGTTTAATACCCGTTTAGTCAGCTCAAATGATGTGAATTTTGGTTTTTTAAAATAACATGAATTAATTTTGGATTTAGATGTTACGTACAGCTACAACTTTAAACATTAATTATGTCTCTAGAAGAGAATGATATCTACGGTGCGTGTTTGTATAAAGATTCATGTTTGTATGCGTGTTTATACAAATTAAGCTAATATTTATGTGTGTGTTTGTGATCCGAGTTTTACTACTCTGTGTAGGCTTATTTTTAGAGGTTAATAAGTTATTGTATAAAAAAAGTTAAAAAAGCTTATTGAAGGTGTTTGTGTAAGCTTATGTCAAAGTGCGTTATACATTGGAATGTATTTCTCTTTTCCCTAATTATCATGTGTAAAGCAGCGTGACTTTGTGAGAGGGATACCTGTCATGGGAATATGCGATTTAGGGGGTGTTTGGGTAAGCTTGTATAAAGAACTTACACGCTGGGTAAGCTTATGCCAAAGTGCTTATTAGTTATTTGGGGGAATAAGGGGTAATGAATAACTGGATAAGTTAAGCATATGGTTATCCATATACAGTACGTCTTACTATCTTTTAGGCATCATTGAAGCTAATATAATATTATAATGTACGTTGCCTTGTTCTGCATCAAGAAAAGAACCACATATCTAAAGACTTTATCTTTCTGAAGTTTGGTTATAAAAGTTGCAAGGTTCATTAGTTTTTCTGGTCTACACTCTACTTATATCCTATCTTAATTTCGGCACCTCATTTGTAATCAGGCTCATGTATCTTGTTTGAGTGTTAATGTTTTGAGGAGTCATTCATTTTCAGTTTCTTTAATAACAGTAAGTTTACTACGTTTCAGGATTCGATGTTGCAAGTGCAAAACGAGTTGAAGGATCATTTAAAGTTCCCAGACCAAAAGTTTCTTCTATGATGGCATCTATAGACGAAGATGTCATAATTTATTCATATTAGTGTTGCATCAATCGGTCTATTGGAGGTTTCTCAGGTGAAATGTTGAACTCAGGGGGGTTGGTTTAAGCTTATTTTGGGCTTATGATCTTATTTGGTTCGGCTTATATCTCATAAGCTCATCTTTATCCGGCTTTTTTTTACCTTATGAGCTTCTTGTCAATCTTTAAGTCATAATAAGCCCACAAGTCTAAAATTAAGCTGGAAAATATGGGCGTATGAGATATCAGTAGAGTCAAATAAGCTCATATTGTAGCATATAAAATTCGCGATTTGTGATCTTTAAGAGATTTTTTACATTCACATGCATGTGTCACCCAGTGAGTTGCTGGGCTAAGTCCTCTAGAGGGTGCTGTACTTTTTCAACTGCGTGTCGTCTTATTTATTAGATACTTATCATTGAGTTGCATATGGTTCCAAGTATGTTGCGTGAACAAATAGGATTGTATTAATATGATTTGAAGTCGTCACCGTTTATGGTTTCTACTTTTTTACTTGGCAGTCTTTTAAAATAGAGCGACTTTCTTTTTGCTATTTATCGACTAATGCTGATACTATGAGAGTGCAAAACTGGTAAATCCATTTGGTTCGGTGCCTGTTTGTTTTGGTATAGTCGGTGAACCCTGCTCATTTAGGCCATACACGAGTCTTTAACAAGTATAAAGTTTGTGGTAAATTCATGGCATGATCTTGTTTTGGAATGGATTATAGTCCTATACACCCAAAACACTTGAACCAACTCTCCCCCGGTGCGGTATAACTTTTCTAATATGTGGTTTAAGCGCGAGTATCTGGCTGAGGTAAAGCTGGCATATTTTATGCAACTGGTTATTTTCGTTGTATATGGTTAAAAGCATGTAATGTATCCGGTGAGTGGCAAACCGTCATTGTTTTATCCTTTTTCACTAGCGTCAACCATCAAAAACATATTAGTAGTACACTGTTGGTAAATAGTAAAGAAGTTGCATTTGAGTTCAATTATTTTTTAGCAACAAATTAACTTATGAGTACCTTTAAAAATCGAAAACTACATAATAACTTATTCTTGTAATCACAAAGTCATTATATTTGGGTATACTCATCCACTTCATTTATTTGTTGCCTTTCCCAAGTACTATGACCATAACAGTTTAATCAAAAAATTTGTTACTCCGTATTTCTTTTATCACTAACATGTTACTATTCACATTTCCGCTTAAAAACAAATTCTAAGTATATACTTATTATAATAAGCGAATGCCTATTATTAAAATCTTAAATCTTGAAAACTTGAATTGAGGTATTTTGTCTAAATTACCTGTAAGTATCTCTTAATACATTTTAAACTTGATCAATTCTAAAGTTAACAACTTTTTTAAAAAAAAACTAATAATTAAAAAAAAAAAAAAAAAAAAAAAAAAAAAACACGTTTCGTATTTCAAAAAACACACGCTTTGCATCAAAGGTCGAACAAGAATCACGTTTTTGCAAGTATAGTATTTGCCGATATACACCGTCGCTTGACGCGGGTATATGTTTAGTATTAACCAAACACCACACCTCACATAAAGCTTATTTGCTTGTACACACTTACTTGCCATATGTTTTTCTGAAAGTAGTCCTTTTGGCATCGGGTAAAAGTGTGACTGTTTACATCTCATCACACTCATATCTTGTTCCGATTGGATTGAATATTGTTATTTTTGAACTAAACAACAAAAAATGAAAAAATAAAAATAAAAATAAAAATTACGAATAATTTTATTTTCGTTTATTAGACTTTAAACCAAAGAGAAATAACAAAAGAAGTTAAAAAACCACCCAACCCAATATCCATGCCATGTGACTGCCAACAAAAACAACCTACCCTTAATGTCCACGTCATCGATCCGTGTGACAAACAACCCACAACCGTTAAGATCAAATTCACCACATTTTCTCTAAAAGGTCTCTTGGTATGGTGCCTTCAACACAAATGTGACTTAAAAGTTACTGTATAATTTAAATTGATTTAAAATCTAAAAGGACTCTTGTTTGCTAAGAACAAAGGTGCCATTTTCTCTAAGTCATGACTAATGCTTCTATTTCTTGATTGCCGCATTGCATTAGGGTGTTTCTGTTCTTTACCTTATATTGTAGAGGCCCACGGGTTCTTTTTCGGTAAATGTAGTGTTTTTTTGTGTCGTTAAAATAATGACTTTTGCAACCTGTAACCTCTGATATTGACATTTTCTTAAGAATTATCATTTTCTTCAAAATCCTTGTATTGGTTTTTATAATATTTGTTTGAGACAAAAGTACAAAAAACGTACAATGGCGAAAATGGGACAAATGAATATGTATGGTGGTTTTTCATGCTAATAACTGTAATATAACTGATAAGAGCATAGACGCCCATTCGCAAAGGTACATAATGTTTGATTGAAATTAGGAATTTTGGTTTAATTCCTTTACAGTTAGGATGCTTTGAAGTTAGATGCCTCATTTGGGCTTCTGGGAATATGCATTAGGCGGAACTTTTGATGGTCCTGGCTGAAACACCTGTTGTTAGACTAACATGAATAACTGAAGTAGTATTGCTTTTTGATGTTACACTTTCTGATAATTGAACAAAGATGGTCTTTTTGTGCAATTGTCAGCGGTAGTTTCTGTTGTCTATGGGGCAAGGGGGGTCAGTGAACTTCTGCATGATGAAAAAACTAGGAAATGTCAAAGTAACTATGGTACTTGACCTTTCTTAAAACTTAATTATTTTTGTTATGAAATGTAGAACACAGGGTTTTCTTGCTCTTTTCACTGGTGACACTGGACAAATACAAGCTGATGTGAGGGAACAGATCGATACAAAGGTTGCAGAGTGGCGAGAGGAAGGAAAGGCAGAGATCATTCCTGGTGTTCTGTTCATAAATGGAGTCCACATGCTTGATATCGAATGTTTTTCATTCCTAAACCGTGCTTTAGAAAACGACATGGCGCCAATACTTGTTGCCACCAACCGAGGAATCACAACTATTCGAGGCACAATCTACAAATCCCCCCACCGGATTCAAAGACATTCACAAGATTCTTGATATAAGGTGTCAAGAGGAAGATGTTGCCATATCTGATAATACAAAGGTTTTGTTGACAAAAATTGGGGTTGAGACTGAGACATCTCTTAGATATGCCATAAACTTGATCACATCAGCTGCATTGGCTTGCCAGAAGAGGAAAGGGAAGGTTGTGGAAATGGAAGATGTGAGCTGAGTTTATGAGCTGTTTTGGGATGTGAAAAGATTTACACAGTACTTGATGGAGTATCAAAGCCAGTACATGTTCAATGAAGCAGCAACAGGGGAGGAAGATGAATCCAACATGATTGTTTGACAATGTGCTTGTAATTCCTTTTTATTAGTTTCAGTTTCATGTCTGGTGGTTTTTTGAGCCTATTTATGGTGTGAATTTACAATGTAGTAACAGTAGAAACAGCTAATCATGTCCGATGGCCACATGAAGAATGTGCTACTTTTTCATCCAGTTAGCGATTGTTGGTCTATGTCTAATCGTTGAGTTGTGTGAGAGATGATTTTTCGAGTGTGAACGTGTGACCAAAACAACTTATATAATATCACGCATGCTTATAGCAAAAACCAAAACATTGCTTTTGTAATCATATCTAGCACGATAACATCTATATGGGATTATTATAAAACTGGGCAAAAAACATTCCGGGTCAACCTGATCCTTACAAAAAATGTTCTCGTTTTGACCCATTACACAAGCCACCAAACACGCCCATTTTCCCACCCTTAGGAATATATATTCAAAGAGCAACCATACCATCCAAGATGTTGCAACATAAGATGTTGATCAAATAACTCTTCAAGAAGACTTGTAGCTTTGGTTGCTACAGTCTATTTGTCGGAGTCCTTCCGGTAGCCAGATGAATGATTTCTTGCCAATTTTCGCCAATATGGCAAGCTAACATGAATACTAGACTAAGACAGTGAAAGGCATAATAACTATCTTAATGGGTCCTGCGTAGCAAAAATGAATACCTAATGCATATAAGCTCCTAAATAGTTATATTCAAAAAACTGAAGCATAACTTTTGTAAACATATTTAGCACGCTGATATCTGTAGGGGATTCTAACAAAACTGGGAAAAATACATTCCGGGCCAACCTGATCCATGCCAAAAATGTTCTCGTTTTGACCCGTTAAACAAGCGTTAGACCCGCCCATTTTCCCACACTTACGAATATTTATTCAAAGAGCAGCCATACCATCCAAGATGTTACAACATAAAGCTGAGGTCCGGTGCAAATGGCACGGCATCTGGATCCTAATACGTATGTATCCATGATTCCTTTAGGTTTTGCAGCGTTATGGAAGTAACTGAGTGTATCGCTTTCTGATGACGTCCCAATTTGACCCACATGATGTCAGCCGGATCATGAGCTTTTTCAAGATGTCGAGTAACTGATAATCACATCCCGAGCCTTTCGTAGAGTTTTCACTTGTAAGTAATAACTGCTACACTAGTCTCCACAGTATTTGTTTGCTTCCCATTGTTTGTAGATGTTGAGTGAGGTTAGATGATATGATTCAGGCACAAAAAACTTTGCATGTGCATCATCGCTTTTTTCTGTCTGGGCTTTTGAACTAAAGAATACAGTTGGGACTCAGAGCATAGATACAATCATTGTAACTTCGTTTACACAACTAAATTATCACATGTTAAAAGCAGTTTAGCGAGATGCGGGTCCAACGGGAACTCAGTCATTATTAGCCCAATATCAGTCATACTCCCTGTGTTGTTCAACGCTCCCAATATCCATAGTTGATACATGTAGTTAGAAATGTTCAGTTTAGGTGGCGGGTCCATGAACTCGAAATCAAGTAAATTGTTGATTTTTGACGACATCATAAGCAAAAGTACGTTCTGCTTTCATGTGTTGGCCAAGTTTTGCATTTCCTTTAAAAACAACTTCGCCATCTTCACCAACTACTGCCGTATCAGCACCAATCTGCTCTGTAGACTTCTGAACACCAAGGATATAACCAAGCTTTGAACTAGCAAGTTCCCAAAAACAATGACGCGATTTACTCATACTTTGTTTTTCATGAAGTTCACAATCCTTTAAAAGCATTATGTGTTATGCTTGTTTTGTAAACACAATCCTCCCGTCTAGAAATGGAGGCTTTGTATTTGAAATAAGATGGCTAAAATTCAGCAGCTGTCTCTTAAATCACAAATACCAAAAAACGGAAAATTACCAATTTGACCCGTGTGATATGGGACCTATTAAAAAATGTACCCATTTTCAAAAGTTTATATCAAAATGAACCTATATTTAGCAAACCACCCAAAATCTGTTACCGTTACCAGGTTCCAAAAGCAGTCAGTACATCAACTAACCAACACTAGTACAGATGGCTATTTCGACCCGTTTTACTTTTGAACTTTTTTACTCGTAATTAACATACTGACTACTTATTAATGGAGAGTACCCAAAAAAAATTATATAATTTTTTTCTTCTATTTTACAGAGCTAGCTGCAACAGGCCCCTTGGAGCTGTTTTTCTGGCTACATCGACTCGTATAAAATGGTTCAGTTCTCAGATTGTGTTAAAAAGATATAAACAACTTAAAAAACAGATGCAACATGTCGGTTCTGGTCTTTCATAGCTTAAAATTCAGGTCCTGCATGTCTGTTCGGGCTATGTAAAAAATATATTGAATTAAAAATAGCTTAAAACGGGTCAGTTCGGGTCATTTCATTAAAAAAGTAAATATGGCGTATTAATCATTTGTAAAACTAGATGACAAAAACTTTCAGGATACCCAAACGCTACATACCATGCATCATCCTGTTTCTCTTTTCTATTCTATGATGAGATGATGGGACACGATCATCCTAAAACATATATCCAAGTAAGAAAATAGCATAACTAATTGGCTTTTTGCATTTTAGTTTAAATAGCATGTTGTATTAAAACAACAATGATGACCATAAGGGCTGTTTGGGCTTGCTTAGACTAAACAACAATACGCAGTTTTGAGTTTGAGATTGCTTATCCAAACGCTTATCCGATGAAAATAGAATTGTACTAACTGTATAAGGAATACAAAAAGTATCATATCAAAGAAACAAAGAATATATAGTTGAACTATATTTCATACTTTCGAACCAAAAGCCCCAACTAATATATAGAAATACTCCAACCTTTATAAGTCATCTTACAACCTTTATCGATGATAAATATCTTGTTACAAATCCACAAACCAGTACTACCATCAACATTATTAGCAAAAAAAAACATCTACTCCCCAACTTCTTGTTAACCTAAAACCCTGAAGACAACATAACTATTCAAAACAATACCCATAAAACTTAACCAACTAATACCATTTAACAAATTATTCCAATTAAGAAAAGACACTTAAACTCCCAAGTATCACACCAAATCCAAACACCAACATGTCCCAGAACAGACTGGCTAATGAACAGAGAGATAAAACTGAGATAATAATGATCAAAAAACCAATATGTCCCCGAAAGCTTATACAAATGCCAAAGAATAAAACCAGCTGAAAAAAACAAAAACAACATTGCCTTGCAAATCCAAATTCAGCATGAGCATAAAAATGATGCTCATACACATCCTCTGCCATCGTTATATCGCCCCATTTTTACTTATGAATGTTTCAGTATTGGGTCCAACCATGTTAACATGAAAACTTTAACTTTTCTCAATAAGAGATTCAAGACAAGCCAAATTTATAGAACTATAAGTCAAAGAATATGAATAACAGTAGCATTTTCATTAAGAAAGCAAACAGTATGATTAACACAATATTGTGGCAATTAAAGCTTAAGTAGAATTCAACTCCAAAAACACGATTGAGGAGGATTAAACAACACTTAATCATAAACACATTTGACACATACGATACATCACCAGGAAAGGAAACATACTCTTACGTCTCTTAAACATATAACTTAACATTTATTTAACTACGACATGCACTGCTCCTTGTAGCAGTTACTCTCAACTTCACCATACAAGCTTGATGATAGACCTAAAAGAGTTCAAAAATAAAACCATGTTAGTGATGACTTATTAACAACTCACGTAAAATCATATTCTGTAAAAGGAGAGAACAGAGTACCTTATATATTTTGAAGCACATCGAGAATATGCTGCAACTCATTGACAACAATTTCAATTTTCGATCGTTGGGGTGGGGAATCCATAGAGCATGATACTCCAATCTTGATAGTTGCAACCAAACATTCTTCCACTTTCTTTGCATTCGCTTCCGTACTTTGCAACACAATTGCATCATCATCAATAACATCGATTACATGATCTGGTAATGCCATGTATGCAAATTTATGAAGGCTAAGATCTTCATTGAACATGTTATCCGTCGGCATTTTCCCAGTCATCACCTCTAGTAGTAATATTCCAAAACTGTAGACGTCCCCACAACTTGTCATATCGCTCCCGATACCATACTCTACAAATTAATAACATTTAATTAATTTACAAACTTTAACCTGTAATATAAGCATCATGGAAAAGAAGTGGAATTACCTGGAGGTGCATAACCAATTGTTCCTTTAACCCCGCTTGAGCTGTTTTGGTTTAAGTCTGTACCAAGTAGTCGAGCTAAGCCAAAGTCTCCAACATGAGCCACCATATCATCATCAAGTAGAATGTTACTTGGCTTCAAGTCACCATGAACAATCGTTGTTTGGCAGCGATTGTGAAGATAATCAAGTGCAGTGGCAACATCTCTCAGAATATTTATTCTTTGAAGAAGGTTGAGTTTCGATGCATATGCACTTGAATGAAGCCAATCGTGTACACTTCCATTGGGCATAAACTCGTAAACCAGAGCTTTAAAATCATTGCCTTGGAAATCGGTACTTGAACATGAAGTTATTATCTTCAACAGATTACGGTGTCTAATATTACGCCATGCTTCACATTCTGCTATAAAGCTTTTGTGTGCTCCTCGACTTTGAAGATGTAGAACTTTAACTGCAACAGATTTATCATCATTAGAATCGAGGATTCCCTTATAAACAGAGCTATGCCCACCCTCACCAATCAAATTTGCTGTAGAGAACCCATCAGTGGCCTTGAGAAGCTGATTGTATGAAACTTTCAAGAACCTTTCATTCCCTGAAGATTGAGACGGTTGACTATTGCGTTTCTTCTTACACAAAAGATACACACAACATAATGCGATGAGCAACATTGGTGCAATCACGATGACTAATATGAAGAAAGGAAACCTTTTTTTCTTACTACCCGTCTTCTTGCATTTGGGTAACTCAAGTTTAACCAAACCACCACAAAGCCTATTGTTCCCCAAAACCGAAAATGCACTTGCATTTGCAAACACTCCTACAACCGGTACTTCACCCTCAAAATGATTAAAGGATAGGTTCAAAAACTCTAAGGAATTCCATTTCTCTAAGAATTGAGGAATTTTTCCTGATAAATTATTTTGAGAAATGTCGAGTACCTTCAATCCTCTCAAGGAACTGAATGAAGGTGGTATTATGCCTTCAAATATGTTGCCACTAAGGTACAACTCTACAAGGCTAATACACTCACCAAGGCTACTAGTAATGTTGCCTGATAATTTATTATAAGATAAATCAAGACCGCTCAACATCTTGAGGTCTTTAATCTCTGATGGAATTGAACCAGACAGGCTGTTATGTGAAAGATCTAAAAAATTGGTTAGTGATGGGAGTTGAAGAAGTTGCTTGGGTATTTTACCACTGAGTCTATTGTCGGCAAGGTTTAACAGATAAAGTTCTTTACAGTTCCCAAGGCTTGATGGAATATGGCCTTCTAATTTGTTTAAATCTAAATAAAGTTCATTCAACAATGATAGGTTCCCAATGGCATCAGGGATTTTTCCTGTGAATTGATTATCTCCTAAATCTAAATTTGTCAAACCAACTAGACTACCTATACTTGAAGGTAGGCTTCCAAATAATTGATTGTCTCCTAAACTTAGAAAGCTGAGTTGATCAGAAAGATTACCTATTGATATCGGAAGCACTCCTATAAGGTTGCAATTATAAAGCTCCAAATCTACTAATCTGGTGCAGTTTTTCAAAGAATCAACGAACCTCATGTCATCAGCTTCTCCACGTCCATGGAAGTTGTTATTCTGTAATCTAATTATATTAATATCTCTTAGTTTTGAAAAGTCGATAGTCAACTTCCCACTAAAATTGTTGTAACTCATTTCAAGAAATCCTAATTTAGAACAATTAGAAAGAGAAGGTGGAAGAACTCCGATTAGTTCGTTACCCCATAACTGAAGGAACTCAAGATTTGGTAGCTGATTACCAATTTCTGAAGGAAGACTACCAGTGAGGTGATTACCAGGTAAGGAAAAATTAACTAGGAGTGAGAGGTTGAAAATTGAATGAGGGATGCTTCCATATAAGTTGCAGCTGTTGGAATATATGAATCATATAAATACTATAAACATATATTTACATCAAGAACACGCAGCGGAAGATCTAATGAACATGTAATTAATTAACTTAAATAAACACGTACCTTAATCGCGTAATCACCAAGAACAATCAAGAACCCTAATTAGGGTTTGATTATGTCGAACCACCAAAGGGAAAAACACCAAGAATCACAAGCTAAAATAAGCTTGTCACTCGTTCTTGTACACACGCGATAGTAGCGTTCCAATGGGAAAGCTAGGTTCAAGAATCACAAAACAACCAAACACTTTGAAAGCTTTACTTGACACGACCAAATCCTAGTGGATTTAAAAGAGGGTCGTTCGTTGGAGCTTAGAGGGAGAAGAGAAGAAGAAGTTTGGCTAGTTAGGGATTCAAGATTAGTGAAACAATGAAACACAATGGGATGTATTTATAGTTTCCTTTGTCTTGCTCCCAAAGAAACCCAACCGATCCATATCCCTAAGGGTATGGCCGGCCTCTAGAGCCCAATGGGGTTCTAGATCCTTCTTTCCATCTTTGCAATGTTAGTCCTTTAACGATCGTTATCTCTAACTCCGTTAAGTACTAACTGCCGTTAAGTATTGTTTTGTGAAACGAATAAATATAAATATAAAATATATTTAATTTATTCAAACCATTGGAACTCTCACGTATTGTGTGCAATCCCGAGTCTCGGGTTCGAAACCGGACATACATATATTAATTCGTTAAACACAAACTCTAACAGCTCCCACTTGGATAACGATTAATATTGTAATGACATGGGCTAGTCTAGCTTTAACAGATCCCAATGCCCCCAGCTTGATCCGAGTATGGTTCTCCTGGAAAAAACCACGTGATGATTAAATCATCATACTTATCCTTTTGTTACTAACACTGCGTTAATTTGGATATGGATCTTTGTCATTCCATAATTAACAGTAGTTTCTCGTTTATACATAATTGAACAAGATTACCAAAACATCTGAACGTCTTCCAGATAGACTTTGGGTGCGGCCGCACAAACATCTTGTCAATCCTACGAGTGGCCAAGCAGTATTAAACTTCAACACAAAGTTGAAGGAACAAATCCTTTATTGACTACGAGCGTGACCCTTGAATTTTGCATCACCTCCGAAAATAGCCCTTATAACTACCTGTTACGGATAGCGTTAGACTATCTCACAGAAAATGAGCTACATCCTCGGCAGTCACCTGGTATCTCAAGTCTGAGGATAAATATTCATGATATACTTGATGACGACGATCCATAAAGTATAATCATGTGTTTGGGATAAGTCCTATATTCAATTTTTCCAACATTGAATATCATGTGATATTGGTGTCTTAACCTTACAGTACATTCTACCAATCCTCACATTTGTCTTAATTCAATAATACTCCCATATTATTGATCGACAACGGACTATTTAGAATAACATTAGTTATTCATGGATTTAAACATGCAAATATAGGACACAAATATTAATAATGAGAATAAACGTTATCCGCACTTTATTTCATTAAAATAATAATTGTTTACATGTCCCTTATCCAAATACTAACCAGATCAAGCATGATAATTTCCATTAATGAATTATGCCACAAGTCATGACCACCATACTTGTTGACAAGGCATAAATCAATTAATTTGATCTATCGGAATTTTGAGAATACTTATTTCAATAATGAAATTCTTGTATGTGTTCATTCATCTATCCAGATATTGACACATACTTCATTAAATACGTGACATCCTCATGCACGAATTTATGACAATTAAACTACCAAACCTTTGTAGTTAAAGTATTCTTAATTCTTTATGTATAATGCAACTATGCTCATATTGAGCACAACTACTATACATGGTTTCCTAATAAGGATGAGCTCCCACCATGACTAGTATTGAGTGTCATCTCAATCTTACTAGCATCATTGTATCAAACAACAATATGCTCTTTTAAAGTTCCGTAAACTTTAATATCCATCGTGTAATGTTTTGATATTTTCAAAACCTTCAAGATTTGAACACTATATCAATCAAGCAATAACTTGCCATATGGTTCATATTTAGAATTTTGGAGCAAATCCAGGCTGAGGATGTAAATTCTAAACCATATCCATTACACTTAACTATCTAATAATTTATAATTAGATATTAATGTTGTCAATCATCTTTCATTCAAGCATGATACAACAAGCAACATGATATACATGAAAAATCTTTGTTTCAAACTTAGATTTTGTTCATGTCATATCTTTCCAAAGATATGTTTCTATCTAGATCTTCTAATAGAATATCATGTTCTTTTAGAATCAGTTATTTTACCGCTTATGTTTATAATCAAATAAACATATACTTCAAGGTTTTATTTTCTATGTGAAGTTTCATTCCTAACTAAGACTTAACATATAAATGTTAATGTCAATGGAATGTTACTTCCCATATGCTATTCAACATATATGAAATAAGAAAATAAATACATCACTCCCACTAGCTTTCAGGAATATTAAGAAATATCTTAATTTTAATTATAAATCAAACTAGATTTAATAACTAAAATATATAAGTATATCTTTTAGATGCATGCATTAATCCATTTACAAATGATTTGCACTTTTGTATACTATTAAAGATTATTTGAATTCAAACACTCCTTTCAATTACTTTTCGTCCTCGCTCAAGTAATTATACAAGAAAGAGTTTTGATATTCCGTTGTTAATTTCAATCACATTTAATTGCTTAATTGTGATTTCTATTAACAATGACTATTATAATCTTTATATATTTAATGTGCATAGAAAGAATTTCAATCACATTTAATTGCTTAATTGTGATTAATAATCTTTCCACATATTAAATATGTATACAAATTTGTCCATTATGATTTCTACACAAGAATTTTAAATCTCTAGGATTTTTATTTCCTTTGTAGAAATTCAATTCCATTCCATAGTATTACTATAGAGTTTAAGATCAACTACGTTTTCAAACTAGTTATCTTTTTGGACTGCATCTAATTATTCATAGTATGAGTAATTTGCCAAATAACATTTGCAATTTATTAACAGGTTCATCAAAATCCTGTAACTCATAATCCTCAACATATTCTACAAATATTTGAGATATCCTTGCGGATCTATGAATAATAATTCCATCATCTCGAGATTTAACATTAACATGTTTAATCCTCATTATGATCTTGCTAGTGTATTTTAGAAGATTATGTATCTTGTAATTTTATCTTATCAAGATAAAACTCCCACTCGCCTTTTGCAATTTATAGATTACCTATAAATGCTTAGCAAATAGAGCAACACAAAACTTGTTCTCTTTTGGGACTTTGCAGATACAAATTGACAGTTCCTAATCTTAATTTGTTAATAACCTACCCAACAAGTAGTTTAACAAATTCTGAACTTCAATTTCAAGACTTAATGTGATTCAACACATTCCATAATAAATGGTGTCTTTTTGATCTTCTAGGTTGGAGTCTAATTGAGTATTTCTAATTCATACTCAATTTTCTAACCTTGATATCTTTAGGAAGATTAGAAGATATAGTTATCTTTAATCAAACAATTTTTCAAGAGTTTGATTTTCCTAACTGAACATACCATCAATTCTATGTATTTCATTAGGATTAATATTGTAAGTTAAACTTACAATATCTTAAGATAAATATATATTTCATTTTTGGCTCACCTATTTACCAACTAAGTCAATTTAATGGTACAATAGATTTTCCAAGCTAATTGCATAATTTATAACATAAGTGCCTTATTGTCCAAGCCACTTAATATCTATGTCTTACCAAAAGACATAAACTGTTATAATCCCAATCTATGTTATAAGTCATTAATCAACTTCATGACTTCTTGTATATGTCTAAACATAACAAGTTAACGTCTTACTTCAGTATAAGTCTTATAGCAATAAAAGACTTCATGTTTATATCTACAATATAAACATGTATAACTAAAGTAATTATGAAACCCACAGCTTGGTTTCAATAGTATTTCAAGTTAATTTATTACTTCATATATTTATGTCATTCCAAGAATACATAAACATCTAAATATGAAGTAGTATAAGATTACTTCATTTATTTATGTCATTACTCCAATACATAAATATATACATTATGAAGTAGTATTAGATTACTTCATTTATTTATGTCATTACTCCAATACATAAATATATACATTATGAAGTAGTCTAATTATCATATTGACACTTGTTCTAATAATTATCTAATTTTAGAAACTTGTAAAATAACATAGTTTCATTTCATCAGTCGAGGCTGATAATGATGAAAGTATGTAGTTTACCTTGTCATTAATAACTAGTAATGAAAGTAGATATTAACTTCAAGTGTTCCATAAATTAGAATGTGTATAAAACACATTAGAACATTGATCTCTTACCTTACAGTCAAGAAATCTCTTTAAATCATATTCCTTTATGTTGTTGCTTGCACACAATAAGATCTCTCCCACTTGTGCATGGAACAACATCACGTATCGAATAAACAACACGTCAATAGTTTGCTTATTTGATCAATATGATTGTGTCATAGATATAAGTAGATATAGAATCACCTCGTCTACTAAGGAAACGTACACGACTATCCTTAATACCACAAGTGCCTATAATTGGAAAGTATCATCTCAAGAAATTCTAGAGATAATTCGGATAACTACCAAGACTTGTAGCTCCCACTGAATTTAAGATCACTGTATGAACTCATTATTCAGTAATTTCAGCACTATGCTCCCACTGGCTTTGACAACATTGTAAGTGTTGCATTACCAGTAAAAGCAAATAGCGTGCTGTTTACTTTCCTACACCCTTGATGAATCCCTTACGTAATACATACTAAGGTACTTCAAAGAATGTATTCTACTTGTGAATGATGGAATAACCATCAATCCAATTAACTTGAAAGAATTGGGTATGCAATTTCTTCCTTAGTTAGGTCTACCATCCCCATCATAGAATGTAGCACCTTTAAATGGTTTAAGCATAACAACTAGATCAAACATTCTAGTTTGCCTTTTTCCACTTTTGCGGTAATTAGTCTAGTTTCTAATTTAATAACTCCTAACCATGCAATTTCTTTAAAGAAATTCACCATGAGTTATTTCTTAGAATTTAGACAATTCTTAATTATCCTATTATACCTTTCTCATTCATGAAAAGGAATAGGATTAAGTCTCACTCTTCACACGAGAAGTAGACTAGGTTTATCCTTTAGGTAAGGTTGACTCTTTCCAAATACCCCTACAGGGTGCAGATCAACTTTCCACTTAAAGGAAAACCCTACGTTTACGGTTTTAGTGTTGCATTAAATACATTAAAAGAATTTTCAAAATTCAATTTTAGTATTTTCGATAATAAACATTTCAAGAAAATTAAACACCCATTGGTTAAAATAACCATTTAATTTTCACTGAAAACTAGGATCCTAATTGACGCCGTTTTATTACATCAGCTTTGGCTGCTAGCAATGAAAGTGCTCAATAAGGTACGGGATCACCCAATTGCCAATATCCAATTGCAATTCCTAGAAATCTTGGGACTTACATAATATGCCAACCTCAGTTGCAAATGTAAGCATGTTTCATCCCCAAATCTTTATGCCTTGGCGCCGTCCCATTACATCAGCTTTGGCTGCTAGTAATGAAAGTGCCCAATTAAGTTCACCAACTTAAGAAACTGTAAATTGACGTCGGTTTATTGCATTCAGCTTTGGCTGCTATCAATAAAGTACTCAATTTACCCTTAGACCGCACCCTTTGAACATCAACATTCAGCTTTGGCTGCTAGTGATGTAGGATGAAACCTTAGGTGTTCCTTTTGTAGTTGGGTGGCATTTAACTTAAATTTTTAAGGGTAATATGATTTTGATGTGTTAAATCAAAAAAATATGTACAAAGATGTCATGCATTCATCTTTGTATCATATATGTTTTCAAAAACAAAACCGTTTACTCATTCGCAGCTCAAATCATCAAATCTTTTAATTGAGGCGTTGAACAAATTACAACATTGCCTTAAGATGCTTCGTATTTTTCGTGGTGTACTTGGTAAGTCTAAAATTGACGCACAGGCGGGCGTAGGGACGACAGCCGCCGAAGCTGGTTAAAACCGTGCCCCTCTAAGGTCGCAATTTAATGCGTACCAACTAGAACCCACTTTTATAGTTTGCCAATTTTAGGTCCGCCGCTTCGACCACTAAATACAGTCGCAATCAATCAACTAAAAAATTATGATTTTCTTGCTAAAACAATTAATGTAGTAAATTAATTATTGCTAGTCTCGCCTGGGAGCCAATTACCGTGCGAAGCGAACCACTGTCGGCACATAAGACTTGGCAATAATTAAAATTACTACGAAGGTTTCATAGTTATTAGTCTTATTTATTTTTATTTTGAAAATTACCCTCTTTTGTCGTTACAATCCATCATAATTATCAAACACAAAAGATCAAGTAATTACAAAAATAAATAAACACATAATAACTAATATATGATCATCCACGATATCATATAGCCACATGCAAACCTTTTCAATAAATCCTAATTAATAATTCTATGTGTAATTTTAAACGTATGTAACTAACAAAACTCCCATTGGTTTTCGAGCTCATTGTGCCCAATGGTCCACAGACGCCAAATAATTTGGCCGCGTAAGTTTTAGTTAGTTAGATACCACATTGCACATAACTTGTTAATTAATAAAAATAAACAAACCCTAATTTTATAATTGCATGTAATCTCTACAAGATCCAATTTTTAGGTTTAAGTAATTAATTACAAGTTCTAAACGAGGCTCATGATGCCACTGTTGGAATATATGAATCATATAAATACTATAAACATATATTTACATCAAGAACACGCAGCGGAAGATCTAATGAACATGTAATTAATTAACTTAAATAAACACGTACCTTAATCGCGTAATCACCAAGAACAATCAAGAACCCTAATTAGGGTTTGATTATGTCGAACCACCAAAGGGAAAAACACCAAGAATCACAAGCTAAAATAAGCTTGTCACTCGTTCTTGTACACACGCGATAGTAGCGTTCCAATGGGAAAGCTAGGTTCAAGAATCACAAAACAACCAAACACTTTGAAAGCTTTACTTGACACGACCAAATCCTAGTGGATTTAAAAGAGGGTCGTTCGTTGGAGCTTAGAGGGAGAAGAGAAGAAGAAGTTTGGCTAGTTAGGGATTCAAGATTAGTGAAACAATGAAACACAATGGGATGTATTTATAGTTTCCTTTGTCTTGCTCCCAAAGAAACCCAACCGATCCATATCCCTAAGGGTATGGCCGGCCTCTAGAGCCCAATGGGGTTCTAGATCCTTCTTTCCATCTTTGCAATGTTAGTCCTTTAACGATCGTTATCTCTAACTCCGTTAAGTACTAACTGCCGTTAAGTATTGTTTTGTGAAACGAATAAATATAAATATAAAATATATTTAATTTATTCAAACCATTGGAACTCTCACGTATTGTGTGCAATCCCGAGTCTCGGGTTCGAAACCGGACATACATATATTAATTCGTTAAACACAAACTCTAACATATAAGTTGCAGCCACCAGATGCAAATGTCGTCAAGCTTTTCCAAAGACCCAAGGAATCTGGAATGCTCCCTCCCAACGGGTTTCCAGGAGCATAGAACCTTTCCAGGAGCATAGAACTTTTCCAAAGACCCAAGAAAAGTTAACAGGGATTCCACCTGTTAACTTATTGTCGTCAATTCCAAGAAAAACAAGTTTCAAGAGCAAACCCATCTCCTTGGGTATGCTTCCAGTCAGCTTATTCTGAGCGAGCCAAAGGTCTTCGAGGTTAGAACAACGAGACAAGTTTTTCGGGATGTCTCCGCTGAATTTGTTTACATGAAGACCAAGACGACGTAGCCTAGATAGACGACCAAGTTCATGAGGAATGGTTCCTTGAAAGCTGTTGTTCCCGAGATAAAGCTCACGGAGGAAGCTGAGGTTTCCTACATGAGGAGACAACGAGCCTTCTAAGCCTTGCGAATCCAGCCGTAAAACAGTCACTCGTTTGTGCCGCTTTCCGCATGAAATAAGACAAGGAAGTAAGACATGTTATCGCGAGACCGTAAAAAAGAAAAGAAATAAGAGAGGAAGATGATAAGTGAATTATTGCTTGTGGTGACTTCATTTTTGGAAATTTACTTGAAATCATAAGAACATGCATTGGCTTTTTATAATCAGGTTGAGCAAGACAATTTGAGTGGTAATAACTAATTTCTATGTATAATCATATCGCAAATGACTTTAAAGAAGAGTTGGGGTAGGGGAGACTGCACTTATATTGCATTATAACAACACCTATAGTCATCCACTAATTCCTTGACTAATACTATATTGTCATCCAAATAGCACGACTAGCATCACCTATAATGTTGAGGTGCAAATGTGTTAGATGCTAGCTGCAGCAACCATTGTGACATCACATTACAAGATTTGACTTCATTCGAGCTCATTTGCATATGTTTAATCCAGTTGTAATATGCACATAAACCATTTGATAAAATGTCTCAATGAAATACTTTACCAGATAACTCATTTTAGCATAAATCCTTTGGTTCTATGAATCTTGGTGACACTTGAAGGAATATGAACTTATAGGATAAGTACCATATACTCAATCACTACTCATTACACGTTTTTTCTGTTCAATCCGGGCCGTTTTGTGCTTTTGACTTGTGATACCAACCTTTTGCTTCTGATTTCATGTTCTATACCAGCCTTTTATTTCCTACTAATACTCATTTTGTTGGCAATTAAAGCGAAAGGCGAAACTTTCAGAATTTCATTGTCTAGGTATACAAGATTTATTGACTACTATGTAAAGGGGACGGATTTACCCAGTGAGAATCCTCTGTCATTGTTAACAGGTTCCACAAGCAGTCAGTACAACAAATAACCAACAAATAGTACAGATGGCTATTTTGCCCCATTGTTGGGGTCGGGGAGACTGCACTTATATTGCATTATAACATATAGCACAACTAACAACACCTTTTATCTGTCCTCCACATATTCTTTGACTAGCTAATAATAACTGATTTCTATGTATAATCATATCATAAAAGACTTTGAAGAAGACTAGACTTATATTGCAATATTATAACTTTAATCATGCCATCCAAGTAGCACGACTAGCATCACCTATAAGGCTATAATGTAAGGGATAATGGTCCAAGAGTGGGAAGACTAGACTTATATTGCAATATTATAACTTTAATCATGCCATCCAAGTAGCACGACTAGCATCACCTATAATGTAAGGGATATTGGTCCAAGATGTTAGCAACTTGACATGCACCTTCCTTTTGTCTGTACCTTCAGAGTGGGAAGACTAGACTTATATTGCATTACTAGTATAACTTTAAGGGATAATGGTCCAACTACTTTTAGGATGCAACTTGTAAACATTCAATCATGCTTTTGGTGCAGAATTTACATGCAGTATAAAAATCATGGAAAAATGACAAAAGATGTTCACAACTTCCAGTGATGTATAAGATGCTATTTTTTTTTTTTTGAAAAGCAAACTTCATTAAACAACAGGCCAACGAACCTCTCCAAGATGGAGAAGAACGCCAAAACAAGGCCAAAGTTACATCAAATCGAACTTACACCAATTACACCAATCAATCGATACCATCTTAAATCTACTTCTAAACCACAGAAAACCCAAAGATTTAATGTCTGCACAATTTCGACTACGTGTCGCCTCTTGTCTGAAAACACAATCTCATTCCTCGCTTTCCAAATCCTCCAACACGTCAAGATAACAATACCATGTAGCGCCTCTTTTTTTACCTTGCACTGATTATAGAACTTGTGGAGCTCCATCGTATCTTTCACATCAAACAAAAACACCGGGGGAATACGACACCACTTGGCAATCCCATACCAAACTCCCATTGTAATCCCACAGCCCGAAAACAGATGCTTCGTTGTCTCTTCTTTGTCACCACATAAGGGGCACATAACATTACCCACTTCAATGTTTCGTCTTCTAAGAGCCGTCTTGGTTGCAAGCCGGTCCAAAAGTGTTAGAGTTTATGGATTATTTATTAATATTTGTATGTCCGGTTTCGAACCCGAGACTTCGGGATTGCACACATTACGTATGAGTCTCAATGTATTAATAATTAATATAATGATTTATGATTAATTATTATATCACAAATATTTATATGATCGAACAAGGAAAGTGGAGGGGGTTGAGTGTCGAATTTTGAAACTTGAGGTAGTGTTATACTCAAACTTGGAGAGCAAGTTTGGAGTGTATATAAACACCTCATTGCTTCATAAATCGGATGACACAATTAATCCCTAATCGATTGTCTCTTCAATCGACAGATGTACAACCCCAACCGATTGACTTTTTCAATCCATTCTTTTCCTTCTACCCATTGATTATCTAACACGTACAGTAGTAAAAGGAGTAAATTACAAGATCATGCATGTGCCATGTATTATTAAATACTTGTATTTAGCATACATGTGTCTATGCATGAATATTTAATCTACTCTTTTCATGTTGACGTACTGCATGTGTCCTTTGGATTCGATTGTGTATTATCAATAACATCAAACCCTAGTTGTTGTGATGTTTTATTTGTGATACATGAACCTAGCTTTTTACTTTGAGACGCTAGTAATACGTGTGTACAGGAACGGAGTACAAGCTTACTTTAGCTTGTGATCTTGGAAGTGTTACTTACCCTTGTCGATCCATCCTAAAACCCTATTAGGGTTTATATTGTTCTTGGAGCACGTGATTCCTTGTTCTTGCTAGGAATCGAAAAGGTACGCGTCTATTTAAATTTATGTTAATTAATTATATGTTATGTAGATCCATTCCGCTGCGTGATCTTTGATGAATTATGTGTTTATAGTATTTGTATGATTCACATATTCCAACAGTGGCATCATGAGCCGCGTTTTTTAACATGTAATTGATTACATAAAACCTTAAAAATTGAATCTTTAATTAGATACATGCAATTTATAAATCTAGGGTTTATTTTTTTTGTAAACCTAATATTAGGTCGACACCTAAATTAAAAGATTTAGGGTTTTTGGTTTTTGTAGAAAACTTGTAGAAAAACCCTAGGATTGCATGCAATTTTTAGGGATTAATTAATGAGTACCTTATGTGATGTCGTTAATTAATTAGATTGCGTACAGGATATATTGACATGATAATATGTGTTAACATGATTATATGTGCAATATGGGATCCATGACAAAATCTTGCATATTTTGTCATGGAATGTTTGTTGTTTTAATTGCTACATGATTTTTAAGATAAATCTTAAATTAGGGAAGACCCTAATATATTAATTAAAATTGGTTATGTGCAATGTGGTATCTAATTGATCAAAACTTACGCGGCCAAATTTATTTGGCGTCTGTGGTCCATTGGGTACAATGAGCTCGAAAACCAATGGGAGTTTTATTGATTAGATACATGTAAATTCACATAGATAATTAATAGGATTTATCAAAAAGGTTTGCATGTGGCTATATGATATTGTTAATGATCATATATGTGTTATTATGTGTTTATTTATTTTTTGAATTACTTGTTCTTTGTGTTTTTAATTATGATGGATTGTAACAACAAAGAGGGTAATTTTTCAAAAATAAAAATAAATGAACCTAATAACTATGAAACCTTTGTAGTAAACCATTTAATTGCCAAGTCTTATGTGCCGACAGTGGTTCGCTTCGCACGGCAATTTGCTCCCAGGCGAGACTAGCAATTAATAATTTACTACATAAATTGTTTTAAGCAAGAAAATCATAAGTTTTAGTTGATTGATGCGACTGTACAAAAGTGGTCGAAGCGGCGGACCTATTATTGACAAACTATAAAGTGGGTTAAGGTTGGTTCACATTAAATTGTGACCTTAGAGGGGCACGGTTTTAACCAGATTCGGCGGCTGTCGTCCCTCCGCTCGCCTGTGCGTCAATAATAGACTTACCAAGTACACCATGAAAAAGTACGAAGCATCTTAAGGCAATGTTGTAATTTGCTCAACGCCTCAATTAAAAACTTTGATGATTTGAGCTTACGAATGAGTAAACGGATTTTTGTTGAAAATATATATGATACAAAGATGAATGCATGACATCTTTGTACATATTTTTTGATTTAACACATCAAAATTTATACCCTTAAATTTAAGTAATATGCCAACCAATTAATACGGAAACACCTAAGATGACATCTACCATTGCTAGCAGCCTCAGCTAATGTAATGGTTCAAAGATGGTAGTCAAAAGGGGTAAATTGAGCACTTTCATTGCTAGCAGCCTCAGCTGATGTGATGAAACGGCGTCAATTTACACGTTTCTAAATTGGTTAACTTAATTGAGCACTTTCATCACTAGCAGCCTCAGCTGATGTGATGGGACGGCGTCAAGGCATAAAGATTTGGGGATGAAACATGCTTACATTTTGCAACTGATGTTGGCAATATAATGTAAGTCCCATGATTCTAGGAATTGCAATTGTATATTGGCAATTGAGTGTAGCTCTACCTTATTGAGTACTTTCATTGCTAGCAGCCTCAGCTGATGTGATGAAACGACGTCAATTTGGATCCTAGTTTTCAATGAAAATTAAATGGTTAAATTTCATTTACCATGGGTGTTTAATTTTCTTGAAAAGTTATTATCAAAAATACTAAATTGAATTTTGAAAATTCTTTTAATGTATTTAATGCAACGTTAAAACCGTAAACATAAGATATTCTTTTAGTAGTAAATTGATCTACACCCGTAGGGGTTTTGGATAGAGTCAATTTTTACTGAAAAGAATAAACCAAGTCCACTTTCCATGTGAAGAGTGAGACTTAATCCTATTCCTTTTCATGGATGAGAAAGGCATAATAGGATAAATAGAATCGTCTAAATTCTAAGAAATAACTCATGGCGAATTTCTTATGAAATTGCATGATTAGGAGTTATTAAATTAGAAGCTAGACTAATTACCGCGTAATTGGTAAAAGGCAAACTAGAGTGTTTGATCTAGTTGTTATGCTTTAACCTTTTAAAGGTACTACATACCATGATGGGGATGGTAGACCTAACTAAGGAAGAAATTGCATACCCAATTCTTTCAAGTTAATTGCATTGATGGATATTCCATCATTTACAAAGTAGAATACATTCCTTGAGTACCTTAGTAGTGTTACGTAAGGAATTCATCAAGGGTGTAGGAAAGTAAACAGCACGCTATTTGCTTTTACTGGTGATGCAACACTTACAATGTTGTCAAAGCCAGTGGGAGCATTGTGTTGTAATTACTGAATAATGAGTTCATGTAGTGATCTTAAATTCAGTGGGAGCTACAAGTCTTGGTATCCTAATATCCTGACAGTAACTCAGATTATCTCTAGAATTTCTTGAGATGATACTTTCCAATTATAGACACTTGTGGTATTAAGGATAGTCGTGTACGTTTCCTTACTAGACGAGGTGATTCTATATCTACTTATATCTATGACACAATCATATTGATCAAATAAGCAAACTATTGACGTGTTGTTTATCTGATACGTAATGTTGTTCCATGCACAAGTGGGAGAAATCTTAATGTGTGCAAGCAACAACATAAAGGAATATGATTTAAAGGGTTCTCTTGACTGCAAGGTAAGAGATCAATGTTCTAATGTGTTTTATACACATTATAATTTATAAAACACTTGGAGTTAATATCTACTTTCATTACTAGATATTAATGACAAGGTAAATTACATACTTTCATCATTGCAGCCTTGGCTGAAATAATGAAACTATGTTAATTTACAAGTTTCTAAAAATTAGATGATTATTAGAACAAGTGTCAATATGATAATAAGACTACTTCAAATGTAAATATTTATATATTGTTGTAATGACATAAATAAATGAAGTAATCTTATACTACTTCATATTTAGATGTTTATGTATTCTTGGAATGACATAAATATATGAAGTAAATAAATTAACTTGAAATACTATTGAAACCAAGTTGTGGTGTTCAAAATTACTTTAGTTATGCATATTTATATTTTGGTATAAAGATATAAATATGAAGTCTTTTATTATTAATAAGACTTATAACAAAGTAAGACGTTAGATTGTTATGTTTTTTAATTAAGACATATACAAGGAGTCATTGAGTTGATCAATGATTTGTAACGTAGATTGGGATTATAACAGTTTATGTCTTTTTGGTAAGACATAGAAATTAAGTGGCTTGGACAATAAGGCACTTATGTTATAAATTATGCAATTGGCTTGGAAAATCTATTGTACCATTAAAGTGATTTAGTTGGTAAATAGGTAAGCCAAAATCGAAATATATTTATCTTATATATTGTAAGAAATGACTTACAATATTAATCCTAATGGAATACATAGTGTTTATGGTATGTTCAATTAGGAAAATCAAACTCTTGAAAAATTGTTTGATTAAAGATAACTATATCTTCTAATCTTCCTAAAGATATCAAGGTTAGAAAATTGAGTATGAATTGGATATACTCAATTAGACTCCAACCTAGAAGATTAATAAGACACCATTGATTATGGAATGTGTTGAATCACATTAAGTCTTAAAATTGAAGTTCAGAATTTGTTAAACTACTTGTTGGGTAGGTTATTAACAAATTAAAGTTAGGAACTGTCAATTTGTATTTGTAAAAGTCCCAAAAGAGAACAAGTTTTGTGTTGCTCTATTTGCTAAGCATTTATAGGTAATCTATAAATTGCAAAAGGCAAGTGGGAGTTTTATCTTGATAAGATAAAATTACAAGATACGTAATCTTCTAAATACACTAGCAAAATCATAATGAGGATTTAACATGTTAGTGTTAAATCTCAAAGATGATGGAATTCTTATTCATAGATCCGCAAGGATATCTCAAATATTTGTAGAATATGTTGAGGGTTATGAGTTACAGGATTGTGGTATGCCTGTTAATAAATTGCAAATGTTATTTGGCAAATTACTCATACTATGAATAATTAGATGCAGTCCAAAAGGATAACTAGTTTGGAAACGTAGTTAATCTTAGACTCTATAGTAACACTATAGAATAGAAATGAATTTCTACAAAGGAAATGAAAATCCTTGTGATTTAAAATTCTTGTGTAGAAATCATATGGACAATATTTGTATACATATTTAATATGTGAAAAGATTATCAATCGCAATTAAGCAATTAAATGTGATTGAGATTCTTTCTAAGCAGATTAAATATATAAAGATTATGATTGTCATTATTAGTTTCATTTATATGAAGTTAATAATGGAATATCAAAACTCTTTCTTGGATAATTACTTGAGCGAGGACGAAAAGTAATTGAAAGAAGTGTTTGAATTCAAATAATCTTTAATAGTATACAAAAGTGCAAATCAATTGTAAATGGATTAATGCATGCATCTAAAAGATATACTTATTTTTTGTTATTAAATCTAGGTTGATTTATAATTAAAATTAAGATATTTCTTAATATTCCTGAAAGCTAGTGGGAGTGATGTATTTATTTTCTTATTTCATATATGTTGTATAACATATAGGAAGTAACATTCCATTAACATTTATATGTTAAGTTTTAGTTTGGAATGAAACTTCATATAGAAAATAAAACCTTGAAATATATGTTTATTGATTATAAACATAAGCGGTAATAATATTTGATTCTAAAAGAACATGATATTCTATTAGAAGATCTAGATAGAAACATATCTTGGAAAAGATATGACATGAATAAATCTAAGGTTGACGAAATGATTATTCATGTACATCATGTTGCTTGTTGTATCATGCTTGGATGCAAGATGATTGACAACATTAGTATCTAATTATAAATTATTAGATAGTTAAGTGTAATGGATATGGTTTAGAATTTACATCCTCAGCCTGGATTTGCTCCAAAATTCTAAATATGAACCATATGGCAAGTTATTGCTTGATTGATATAGTGGTCAAATCTTGAAGGATTTGGAGATATCAAAACATTACACGATGAATGTTAAAAGTTTACGGAACTTTTAAAAGAGCATATTGTTGTTGGATACAATGATGCTAGTAAGATTGAGTTGACACTCAATACTAGTCATGGTAGGAGCTCATCCTTATTAGGAAACCATGTGTACTAGTTATGCTCATAATGAGCATGGTTGCATTATACATAAAGAATTAGAATACTTTAACTACAAGGTTTGGTAGTTTAATTGTCATAAATTCGTGCATGAGGATGTCACGCATTTTACGAAGTATGTGGCAATATCTAGATAGATGAATGCACACATACAAGAATTTCATTATTGAAATAAGTATTCTCAAAATTCCGATAGATCAACATTAGTTGATTTATGCCTTATCAACAAGTATGTGGAACATGACTTGTGGCATAATTCATTAATGAGAATTATCATGCATTGATCTAGTTAGTATTTGGATAAGGGATTTTAAAGCAATATTATTTGAATGAAATAAAGTACGGATAACGTTTATTATCATTTATTAATATTGTATCCTATATTTGCATGTTTAAATCCATGAATAAAATTATTTTATTCTAAATAGTCCGTTGTCAATTAATAATATGGGAATATTATTGAACTAAGACAAATGTGAGGATTGGTAGAATGGACTGTAGGTTGAGACACCAATGTCACATGATATTCAATATTGGATAAATTGAATATATGACTTATCCCAACCACATGATTATACTTTATGGATCGTCGTCATCAAGTATATCATGAATATTTATCCTCAGACTTGAGATACCAGGTGACTGCCGAGAATGTAGCTCATTTTCTGTAAGATGGTCTAACGCTAACCGTAAAAGGTAGTTATAAGGGCAATTTTCGGAAAATGATGTGAAATTCAAGGGTCACGCTCGTAGTCAATAAAGGATTTGTTCCTTCAAATTTGTTTTGAAGTATAATACTGCTGGGCCCCTCGTAGGATTGACAAGATGTTTGTAAGGCCTTATCCAAAGTCTATCTGGAAGACGTTCAGATGTTTTGGTAATCTTGATCAATCGATAACAACGAGAAACAGAATAGTTAATTATGGAATGACCTAGATCCATATCCATATTAACGCGGTATTAGAAACAAAAGGATAAGTATGATGATAAAATCATCATGTGTTTTTTCCAGGAAAACCATACTCGGATCAAGCTGGGGGCATTGGGAAGGTTAAGCTAGACTGACCCATGTCATTACTATATTAATGAATATCCAAGTGGGAGCTGTTAGAGTTTATGGATTATTTATTAATATTTGTATGTCCGGTTTCGAACCCGAGACTTCGGGATTGCACACATTACGTATGAGTCTCAATGTATTAATAATTAATATAATGATTTATGATTAATTATTATATCACAAATATTTATATGATCGAACAAGGAAAGTGGAGGGGGTTGAGTGTCGAATTTTGAAACTTGAGGTAGTGTTATACTCAAACTTGGAGAGCAAGTTTGGAGTGTATATAAACACCTCATTGCTTCATAAATCGGATGACACAATTAATCCCTAATCGATTGTCTCTTCAATCGACAGATGTACAACCCCAACCGATTGACTTTTTCAATCCATTCTTTTCCTTCTACCCATTGATTATCTAACACGTACAGTAGTAAAAGGAGTAAATTACAAGATCATGCATGTGCCATGTATTATTAAATACTTGTATTTAGCATACATGTGTCTATGCATGAATATTTAATCTACTCTTTTCATGTTGACGTACTGCATGTGTCCTTTGGATTCGATTGTGTATTATCAATAACATCAAACCCTAGTTGTTGTGATGTTTTATTTGTGATACATGAACCTAGCTTTTTACTTTGAGACGCTAGTAATACGTGTGTACAGGAACGGAGTACAAGCTTACTTTAGCTTGTGATCTTGGAAGTGTTACTTACCCTTGTCGATCCATCCTAAAACCCTATTAGGGTTTATATTGTTCTTGGAGCACGTGATTCCTTGTTCTTGCTAGGAATCGAAAAGGTACGCGTCTATTTAAATTTATGTTAATTAATTATATGTTATGTAGATCCATTCCGATGCGTGATCTTTGATGAATTATGTGTTTATAGTATTTGTATGATTCACATATTCCAACAAAAAGCGCTCGCAACATGAAAATGTTACACTTCTTAGGAATCCATTTACTCCAAGTAAACATCTTCACCTCACTAGTATTCGTCTCGTTAATCAACCATTTCTTTATTATCGATACAGAGAAGTTACCATCCGAACCCGTATTCCACTTCCAGTAATTGGCTGCACTCGATAATCTGACTTCCGAAATCATCCTTTGGCATTGAATGAGCTCTGCAACTTCCTGTGTATCAATCGGATATTTATTCCACTCCCAAGCTACAGCAACAGAATCGTCCCTGCAAATAACTCGGTCAGAAACAAGACAACGTTAATGCTGTTCCAGTCGAAACAGATTCGGGAACAGGTCCTTAAGCGGACTGTTCTGCAGCCACGCATCAATCCAGAAGCGAATAGTTGAACCCTTTCTCACGACACCTCTAATCATACTACCAAAACCAACGTCTTGCACTTTAATCTTATTTCCGAAAGTGACTATTTTCGTCCAAGTTCCAGAAAAACGCGGATTCCATCTAACCATGTCCCATCTTCTTTTTGACCCATGAATCGCGTCAATAGTTCTCTTCCATAAAGCTTCACCTTCAATATGATAGCGCCATAGCCACTTTAGTAAAAGTGCATTATTCAACCACTCAAGTTTCGTGAGACCCAAACCACCATTTCTTTTGGAACGAGTCACAACCTCCCATTTGATCCAATGCAATTTTTTCTCATCCGAACCACCTCCCCATAAGAAATTCTTTATCAAAGACTCGAGCTTTTTAATGACACTAACCGGAGCCTTGTATAAAGAAAAATAATATGTGGGAAGACTTTCTAGAACCGATTTTATCAACGTGACTCGCCCACCAATAGATATAGTCTTCGCTTTCCATTTTGAAAGCTGTGAAGTAAAAATTCTCACCACCGGTTCCCAATTATTCACCCTATTCATATTCGCCCCAACCAAAATACCCAAATACACAAAAGGGACCTCTCCAACCCTACATCCGAAACCATCCGCCTTAAGTTGAACCTCCATTGTACTCTTTCCAACACCATACAAAATCGACTTGTTGAGGTTTATTGGTAAACCCGAACACAAATAAAATATTCTTAGGATTCTTCGCAAATTGTTAAAATTAAAATTCGACCAATCTCCCAATATAATCGCGTCATCGGCATATAATAAATGGTTTAACTTTGGACCTCCGTTTGGTAAAGTCACCCCATCAAAAGCTCCAATTCTATCAGCCTTATTAAATAAAGCCATGAGAGCCTCCATAACTATGATAAACAAGAAAGGCGAAATAGGATCCCCTTGTCTGATACCTTTGCTACACTCAAATTCAAACGTAGGAGAACCGTTGACCAAAACCGATGATCTCGCCGAAGATACCACTCCATATATCCACTTACACCAAACTTCTGGAAATCCCATTTGATGCATAATAGACATTAGAAATTGCCAATGTACATTATCATACGCCTTTTCGAAATCTATTTTGAACATGAAAATCTCCTTCCCCGTTCTTCTCGCCCATGACATAATTTCACTAATTATCAAAGGACCATCCAGAATATATCTTCCCGCCAAGAAAGCCTTTTGAGTCTCCGAAGTGATACTACCCATAACCCCCTTTAATCTATTAGCCAAAACTTTGGACACCACCTTACTTACCAAACCGATCAAATTAATTGGACGATATTCTCCAAGACCCACGGGGTCACAAACTTTAGGTATCAAAGTAATAAAAGATGATCCAAACCCCCGGTTAATTTTTCCCGTCTCATAAAACTCCAAAAAAATCTTCCGAAAATCCTCCTCAAACAAGTTCTAAAAACGTTTAAGGAAACGGAAGTTAAAACCATCCGGACCTGGCGCTTTATCATCCCCGCATTCGAACACCGCCTCCTTTATTTCTTTGTCAGTAAACTGCCCAATCAAACCATTAGCCTCATTTTCAGTAAGAGTTTTCAAACCTTCACAAACCAACGATGGCCTAACTCTCTCGCCCTCTTTGAATTTATTTTTATAAAATTTGAAAACCTCTTTCTTGATTTCAGTTGGCCGCGATATCCAATGACCCTCCACCATCAACCCCGGAATAGAATTACTAACCTTCCGCTTGTTAATCACTCCATGAAGAAAATCTAGAATTTTCATCCCCATCCTTTGCCCATTTAACGCAAGCTTTTTGTCTCAGATCTTTTATCTTCATATCTTCTAATTCCACTAGCTTTATTTTCGCTTCCTCAAAAACCCATACCTCAACATCCGATAACTCTCTATTATGGTCCTCACCACACTTCGCTGCGAATGGGTTTTCCCATTCTAACTCTGATCTTTGTTTCTGAGTTGCCAGCTGCTCATCCCATTGTGGTAGGTATTTATCAAGAAAGTCTTGCTGGTTTTGTGAAAACTTTTCTTTTATAGCAAGAATCTTTCCACCACTTCTTTCATCATCATCCCAATCTTCATCATCACTTGACTTGATTACTACTCTTCCAGGGGTAGTATCATCATCTGAGAATTCATCTTCCCAGCCTGTTGCTGCAACTTCTTCAATTGGGATAGTGTTTAGTGGGGCATCGTATCTGACATAATAGTCCCACTTTCCTGATGGCTCACCAAGTGTTGACCAGTTTCCTTTTGATCGTTTTGGTTTATTGGATCGTCTGGGTTTATTGAGTGGTTCTTCTTCAAGAATCCTTGCCTCCTCCAGGCATTCTTCACAGAAACACACATCATAAGGGATATGTTTGGTATTAGGCTCCTGAAGACAGACTCCTATAAAGTGTTCTTCATCTTCATCTAGACGATCATTTCTTAGTACTTCTCGATCATTTAGGTCTACTGAGTACCTTGGTGGTTGAGGTGCCTAGCGGTACCTTTCAAACCTAAGGCTTACTGATCTGTTAAGCCTTTCATTGACAGCTACTCTTGATGGTACATGTACAGAGGTTTGTTCTGATGGCTTCAGATTCCAGCTCATACCTTCAAGTTCTTCTATACTTCTTCTTTCGCCTGGTATAGCTGTGATGCCTGTTGTTGTGAGGTGATCCACAACATTTTCCACACTGTACTGGAATCCCATGTAGCTGGTATTTGATAATCTGCCTATCATAGCCATTGTGATTAGCAGATTACTTTCTCCTCCTTGCCAAGTTTCATATCCATGGGTCTGTATTGCGGCCTCTATATGATTATGGAAGTCATCAATACTTAGAACCATATCAGGGAACATGTAGATTAGCTGTGTTCCAGCAGAGAGATCTACTTCCATGGTTCCAATGATCTGTCGGCTATCTTCCCATCTAGTGTCCCTGAGAACAACTAGAGCATTTGTTCCAGCACTTCTTCGGTGAAGCGCATGAAGCCTGATGTGCGTGTCGTTGTGTTCAAGTTTTAAAATTTATAAACACGATTTATCCAATTCTCTAATCACACATACGAGCAAGTATACTCGTCCGTGGTAGTAAAGGTGGGTAAGTCGAGATCGTCCCAAGGGAATTGGGGTTTAGGTTTAGTAAATAAGTTTTAGCAAAGTGGAGTGTCAATCCAATTTGAAGCAAATTAAAAACAAACAAGCAAGGTTCAATCAATCAAAAACTAACATACTTGTGTGTAGGTTCCATGACAATTGTTTAGAGTAACCAATCAAGTTGGGTGTTACTTGTAATGATGCACAACTTAAAATGAATGATTCACAATCAATGGTTTTTATGATGAGAAATCATATCTAAGAATTCAATCTCCTAGTTAACTCCTTTCGGCCATTATTAACTATTACGATAATTCTATTAAGTCCTTTTTGTTGTTTGAAAGCATATCTTATCTCAAGAATTCCTACGAATCCTTTCGGCCTTTTTCGTGATGAAATCGTTTCCAAATCCATTTTAATGAGTAAAGGTGTTGCTTGTCACACACCACAATCCATACTAATTCGTGCACTAACTTTTTGGAATAAAAACATAAAGAAAACTCCTTTCGGCCTTGTGAATCTTTGAAAATGTTTTTACCAACCAATTAAGCAAGATTAGATTTTATCTCAACAAACTCATAAAACAAGATATGTTTTCATGCATCACTATGATAAGATTACTCCAACAATTGTCACATCATCCACACACAAGTATAACTAAATTACTCCATAACCATCATAACCAAACACACATAATTAACCAAACTTTCATTCATCATATAGTAAAAGTAAAAGTAGTTCATGATAACTCAACAAGAAATACCTATCAAGGAATTACAAGAACTAGAATTGTCGAACTATAGCAATCCACACTCCTCCAATCGCCTATTATCACAAGTAAACAACTCCACACACGGACGCAACTCTTGAGACTCGAACTCAAGATCTCCTGGACGTTTTCACAGCAACTCCAAGCTTTTGGGCAATAATAATAATAGTGGTGTAGCTTTCTTAGGTTATGTCACTTCCCCCAAAAGAACTCCCTTTGCAAACTAACTAAGGGTTCCTTAAATAAGTGAGGAAACCCTTCTTATCCAAGTAAAAACGTCCCATATGATTTAACAACCGAGAAATGATAAGCCTCAGTGATTATGGGGCTTAAATTCACCATTTAATGCAACTTTGTAACTTCAGTGTTGGCCAACCGATCGGTATTTGGCTCTTACCGATCGGTTGGGGCTCTCGGTGTTTCTAACTTCACTCCATCCGAATCGGATGCGGGCGGCGTCCGATCGGATGGATGATCCTGCCATGCACTTTTGTTTTCTTTTATTCATTTCTCGTTACGCGCTTGATCCTTCGCTGTACCATTGATTTCCTTCATAGATCTTGATCTTTTCTTGATACATTAAGCATAGAAGACTTGGTCTAATCAATTCTTTGAAGTATCAAGTGGTTTCTTTCTCGTAATTCTCCTTATGCGCATAATCTCTTCATTTCTTCGTGTTTTCCTCCACTTTTCCTGTACTTGGCTATATTTACTTGCATACACACTTTTTCATCATTTAGCAACAAATACATGCAAATATAACCAAATATAATGCACAAAACTAGCAATAACGCACCTAAAAACATGTTAGATTTAAGCGTTATCAAATCCCCCACACTTGAGTTTTGCTCGCCCTCGAGCAAGTCTAATTTTTAGAAAAACTGAACTCAATGGCATTTTCATATGTTCATGAAAAAATCCTTGAAATGTAAGCAAATTAAATTGAATTTAGTTAACATCACCAAGTACCTCACAAAGGAAATTTTAAATTCACACAACTCTCGATAGTAGATTTGATTGTATATCACTCAATTGCCCAGGCGCGATTCATGTCTCTTACCATAAGCTTGTACTTGTATCAAAACAACAAAATAAAACATCAAAGAGGTCTTAATTTGGGTTTAGGCTTCAAAAGGGATTTTGATTACCTAGCTAATGTATAGATATTTCATACAAGTACATCATAATTTGCTAACAACGAATCCTTGTGTAGTCAAGCAACGGATGGTCACTAGATCGTGCCTTGGTTCGCTAACGACGTTACTTGCATAACGGATGGTCACCAATTTACTCACCAGATCGCTAACAATGCTTTTCAACTACCCAAAAACTCGGATGGTCACTAAAACATACATGTGCTACATATCTAAACAAAGCCATCACTAAATCCGAATGCTCGAATAAAGTAATTGGTAAGGGAAAGGGATAAGACATGGGAATTTGATTTGGTTCTAAATAAAAACAAAAAATCAAGCCCAAATTCAATCCTAACTCTTTACATCACAAATGATTACTCACCAAACTTCTTCGATCATTATTCCGCATTTCATATAAACTCCATCTTCCATAATATCTCTTTGAATTTCTTATTTCCACACATACATAGCTCATTGGCTTTTCTTTTTCTCTTTTTTTTTTTTTTTTTTTTTTTTTTTTTTTTTTTTTTTTTTTTTAACACCCCCACACTTTGGATGAGCACACGCTACAAAAAATATAAATAAGAGTAGCGACCTCCTTCTTCATTGGAACAACATATACACATACAAGGTGTGGTCAATCATGCAATCATCAAAAATAAATAGTTTCGAACTTCATTTGGACTTGATTCGGGAAAGTCTAAGGTGTACGGTGCAATAATTTTCGGGTTAAATCAAAAGAAAAGATAGGCTCAAAAGGGTGTAACTAAGGGTATCTAGCATATAATGCTAACAAATGGGTTCCAATTACTAAGGACAACTAACCGATGTGGTTAGCAAAAATGTATTGTAAACGGAAGGCCATTTGGTGAAAATCCTAATTTGCCTCTTATCATTTGAATATATTTTATTACTTGAAAGTGATTTTAACCGTAATGCATAACAAGTACAAGTTCTAGAATTGACAGAATCACCGGCACACTCATACAAAATATAAGGCATGAATCATCACAATTTAAAGTGGTGGTAAAATGTACTTAGCAATAGCTACCAAAAACTCTCAAAACTTGACTACATTCCAAAAATTTTCAAAATAACCTCATTATTTACCATTGAATCAATTTGTCTATCAACTAGAAAAAATCAAAGGCGAATAAATTCACAAATTCTAGTCCTTGAAATCCAAAAATCAATTTTTTTTTTTTTTAAATTTAAAAAAAAAAATCTTTCCTATTTACTTCCCTCCCCCACACTTAAGTTTTGCATTGTCCTCAATGTAATAAAATGAGCTTCAAAGTAAAGGAAATGGAAAGAAAAATAGAAAAAAAAAACTACCCGGAAAAAAAAATAGCATAAGCCTAGTTGATCACAAGTAATCTCGTGAGTTCTTCCAACTTCAAAAATTGATCAACACTAAGCTTCCGTCAATTCTTCCCCTGCAAATACTGCAAACTATTCTCGAAACAAACAAACAAAATACCAAAAACAATAAACCAAACAAACATAAAAAATAAACATAATCCAAAAAAAACCAAAATCAAAACAAATAAATCCTACAAGAGTTAAAGTTTAAAGTAGTAGAAAATAGAAAATAGAAATAGTTCAACCATCATTGTTTTGAAACCATAATCATAAACCATCCCAAGTGGTTATTGGCTGAATATCCAAGACTTCTGGAAGCCCTCTTAACTTTCCATTCCTGCTCTCTCTAAGGTTTGTGAACTTTTTTATATCAACACTCCATGGAACAACTGGTTCTCCAAAATCGCTCATTTCTTCTTTATTAAACAACCCAAGATTCCGAGCAATTCGAGAAATAAAATGCCCCGCACATATGTAATTTCTTACCCCATCTGCTGCATGCTTGTGCAAATGTTGCACTATTACCCATGCTACGTTCAAATTCCTATAGGGATGCTTCTCATCTAATGCGTGTAGTACCCATAAATCATCTTTATAGATCTCTTCCACACCAGACGTCCTATGTAACAATGACTGCACTATTATCCTATGAAGCACACGTAACATTGGTTTCTTGATTGTCGACACTTTACTTTCTCCAAACACTAACTTGCTTTCCGTACTAATCCTCTTCCAGTATCCGTTAGCATCAAAATTATTCTTATTTCTTTCTCCACTCATTACCAAAAATTTGAAATCCCTATTACTTAAATCTTCGTCCGAATATAAACCTAATAGGTTTCCAAATTCAAATAATGTAACCTCGTGTTTTTGTCCCCCAAGTCTGAATTCGAGGAATTTATCGGTGGTAACACCGATATCAGTGATCTTTTCTTTCATTCTCATTGAGCACAAAAATTCTAAGCACCATTCCTTGTATATCGGTTCCCTTATACTCAATGCTTTCATCCACATGTTGGAAGTCAAAATTCGTCCATCCCAAAGAATCCTAATAAGAAACATGTCTTCCAGAAACTCATCACAACCAAGCTCTTTCATGTCATTCCAGTTCATAATTCTTGGTGAATGAATCTCCCATCCACCAATCTTGAGAAGTATAGCACTAAAAGCTTTTCGAACACTCGCATCCTCCCCTTTCCACACTAGATTGGGGTGACATTCCGGTATCGGCATATGTTCTCTCTTTCTAATTCCTTCTCTCGTTCTTTTCGCGATTCCTGATCCACCTGCAAGACAACTCTGTAGAAATCATGATTATTTGTTAGTATAAGAGTATAAGAAACAAAGTTAGATGATTAAGAAGTCCAAAATATTCGATTTGAAAATCTTCAAAAAGTTTTACCGAGGGCTCCATCCGATCGGTATCTCTCTCCATCCGATCGGATGGAGTTGTGACATTGTCCAGCCGATCGGTAGCAACTCGCAACCGATTCGGTTGTACTTACTGTATTCAAAACAAAAATTTTCCGACTCCAAATCAATCCTATTTAGTTCCACTCTTCCTTATCCTGCATTTCATCAATCACTATGGTCTCTACACATCCCACTCATCTCCGAATCATGTCCATAACATTCTCGCATGATCAATCTTAGAACCTATGAACATATTCAAAATCAAACCTTATTGATGTTCTAATCCACAATGCATCATCCTAGGAACAATAATTAAATCTAAACAATATCTGGAAATCACTAATTTCTACCTAGAATTAATTCAAAGTTTTGACCCATATGATCCAAAAAATCAATTAATTCATTCTTCCTCAAAACTTAATCAATCCATCTCATTCTTTTTGCAACGATTTCCTCAATCATTTACCCATCTATTCCATAAAAATCATGCCTTAATTCGCACTACATAAAAAACGCCTAAATTTTGACCTAATTCAATCAACTCGAATTAAAACCTAATTGACACAAATTAATGATGTTACTTACTTGTTTTGGTGCCATTGATGATCCTTCAACTCTCCTGCAACTCTTAAAACTCTCCTAATGGTCGAATTAATGAACCCCAAGTATGGTGGAATGAGTGTGTGTGTGTTCTTATGATTTTGAAATCTTGAGTATATATACTTCAATCCATCCGATCAGTATTTCATCCAACCGATTTGGATTGAATTTTTGCAAACTTCACTTTTTCTTTCTCTCTTCAATACTTGACACTTGCTAGAACAAATAAAAAGTATTTGACTCCCTTATAAAGACTTCATTTTAAGTAAAAATACCACCAACACACTTATTCTCCCAACTTGTTATCCAAACTATCTCTAAAACTTCTAAAACAAAACTTAACTCCATAGATTAAAACTTAATAAAACCATAAGATAACCAAAAGGTCTTAAACTTAAATCAAACTTAAATGGAAAACATTAAACTATCATTAAAAATGCATTAAAAATAAACAAACAAACATTAGCACAAGCCTTGTGCTTTATTCTTCAACTCTTGCTCTTCAACCTTCAACCTTCAAAATATTCATGCTTCAAGATGTCTTCACTTTGAAATTTACCGGATAACTTTCGATTAGTCACTTGAGTTTTAAACTTCCTTGCAAAATTTCTTCCATCCGGACAAACTATATCAAACTTCACATGCCATTCTCCATCACCTTCTCCTTTCTTGTAAACGCTAGCTCCTTCGGGTCCCCATTCCAAATTCTTCAATTGAACCGGTAAAGATCCAAGAAAATCTGTCAATTTATGAAACACAAAAATATTCTTGAATGGGTTATAGAAAACCTCCATAGCTAATGCTCTTTCCAACTCATCTTCAATACCAAAGTAACTAGGGACAATCGGCCCATATTTAGGTCTTCCCTCTTCATCTCTACCAACTTTAAAACAACCTAAATGATCTTCTTCTTCTTCTTCATCATGCACTTCCTTAATAATCTTGCCTCTAGGTTTTGGATAATAGGTATGCTTCAAGATCCCATCACTAATAGTCATAGTACCTCTACCCATATCTATAATAGCTCCGCAAGTTCTCAAAAACGTTCTTCCTAACAACAAAGGTAACTCCTTATCTTCCGGGATATTAAGTACAAGAAAATCGGCTAAGAAAGCTTGATATCCTACTTGCACTCTAACATTCTTCACTTCTCCCATTGCTTTTGCTCTTGAATTGTCAGCCATTGTAAGATTATATTGATTTGGTTGAGGATTACCAAGTCCTAATCTTTTGTACAACGGGTATGGCATCACATTCACACTTGCTCCTGTATCGGCCAATGCATACATTGCATCGGTTCCATTTACCTTCACTGGTAACACAAAATTTCCCGGATCACTCTCTTTCTTAGGCAACCCATTTTCAACTATCCTTTCCCTTGCAAACTCATCAAAATTCTTATCCTCTAGCCTAGCTGTTGCCATCATAACCGCATCTAACTTCTTACGATAAACCATGTAATTGTTCAATACTTCTATAACCGGCTTCTCTTCCATAAGCTCCTTAAATTTCATTTCCAAGTTCTCCAAAACATCTTCCTTTTGTTCTTCAGTCAATGGTTTAACTTCTTGAGGTGATTTGGGTGATGAACTAGATGAACTAGCCTCATTTTTAGGGGTGGAGGGTTGGGTAAGTTTGTTAAGTGGTGTTTTCTTGCGATTAGCCTTTCCCATTTTAACAATCTCTCCTTTTCCTTCCTTCTTCTCTACCATATCATCATCAACATCAATTCTCATCTCTCCCATAGCAAAATCAATCCTACATTTAGTTTTCACCATGAAATTTCTACCAAACATAACTTCCGGTTCATCCACATTTCCATATTCCAACACAACAAAATCAATCTTGAACACATGACCATGAATATTAACTTTCACTTCTCTCACTATCTTCCTACCATAACTCTCATAATCAAGCCTAACAAAGCCAAGCTTACCAAGCATTTCTTCCGTAATGTAATTCTCACCATATTCCATATTAAGTTGAGCATCCCAAGCCTTAACTCCTTCCACACCACATGGTGTAGCATACCTCATACATGGTACATCAAACTCTTTAGGTGGTTCTTGTGTGAACACAACTACTCTTTTCTCCTTAGGTAAACAAACACTGCTTTCGCCAACTTCTTCTTTCCTTTCTAAACCAATCTTAGCTTCATCCAAAATGCTTTCCAACTTCTCCAAAGAATCTCCTGAATCTCTCAACATCTCTTCCAAATTTCTCAAATATTCCGAAACATTGCTTAAACTCTCCATTCTACTTAAACACTATCATAACATACCCACAAAACAAAAAATTCCAAACTATTAGCGTGAGGGTTAGTTATAATCGAACCATATCAAAATATCAAACAAAAATAAGCTAACAAACAACTTCAAATCATCAAAACATGAAAACAACTAAAAATAAAAAATCATAAAAACTTTTACCGAGGCAACCATCCGATCGGTATCACCTTCCATCCGATCGGATGGGTAAACTGCAAAAGATGAAATCTCACCAACCGAATCGGATGCGGGCGGCCTCCGATCGGTTAGATCGAATTTTTTTTTTTTTTTTTTTTTTTTTTTACTTTATTAATAATACTAAGACTAACTAATGACAACCTAATTCTAATTTGTTTTTGTGCTTTTTTTTTTTTTTTTTTTTTTTTTTTTACTTAAAACTAAAAAGAAGAAATAACTAATAACTAAAACTAATTAATATAATCCTACAATTAACTATCAAGCATTAAATTATTCTAATTAACTTTTAACTAATGAACTAATGATCATAAAAACTAATTATTACTCATTCAATAAAAACTTTAAAACTACCAAACATTAAAATTAACCAATTAAATAACATTAAACATAAGAAAACTTTCTAATACCCTAAATTAATTAATCTAATTACTATACTAATTAAACATAACATTAATAAATAAATAAAAACTGAAAAATAACAAAAATTACTAAACAAAAAATATATTACCGAGACCACCAACCGATCGGATGGAAATCCATCCGATTCGGTTGGTCCGAACCAATTTTTTTTTTTTTTTTTTACTTTTTAACCTTTTTTAACTTTCTAAAAAAAACTTAAGACTACTAAGCCCAACTACCAAGAAAATCTTAACAATTCCCCGGCAGCGGCGCCAAAAACTTGATGTGCGTGTCGTTGTGTTCAAGTTTTAAAATTTATAAACACGATTTATCCAATTCTCTAATCACACATACGAGCAAGTATACTCGTCCGTGGTAGTAAAGGTGGGTAAGTCGAGATCGTCCCAAGGGAATTGGGGTTTAGGTTTAGTAAATAAGTTTTAGCAAAGTGGAGTGTCAATCCAATTTGAAGCAAATTAAAAAAAAACAAGCAAGGTTCAATCAATCAAAAACTAACATACTTGTGTGTAGGTTCCATGACAATTGTTTAGAGTAACCAATCAAGTTGGGTGTTACTTGTAATGATGCACAACTTAAAATGAATGATTCACAATCAATGGTTTTTATCATGAGAAATCATATCTAAGAATTCAATCTCCTAGTTAACTCCTTTCGGCCATTATGAACTATTACGATAATTCTATTAAGTCCTTTTTGTTGTTTGAAAGCATATCTTATCTCAAGAATTCCTACGAATCCTTTTGGCCTTTTTCGTGATGAAATCGTTTTCAAATCCATTTTAATGAGTAAAGGTGTTGCTTGTCACACACCACAATCCATACTAATTCGTGCACTAACTTTTTGGAATAAAAACATAAAGAAAACTCCTTTCGGCCTTGTGAATCTTTGAAAATGTTTTTACCAACCAATTAAGCAAGATTAGATTTTATCTCAACAAACTCATAAAACAAGATATGTTTTCATGCATCACTATGATAAGATTACTCCAACAATTGTCACATCATCCACACACAAGTATAACTAAATTACTCCATAACCATCATAACCAAACACACATAATTAACCAAACTTTCATTCATCATATAGTAAAAGTAAAAGTAGTTCATGATAACTCAACAAGAAATACCTATCAAGGAATTACAAGAACTAGAATTGTGGAACTATAGCAATCCACACTCCTCCAATCGCCTATTATCACAAGTAAACAACTCCACACACGGACGCAACTCTTGAGACTCGAACTCAAGATCTCCTGGACGTTTTCACAGCAACTCCAAGCTTTTGGGCAATAATAATAATAGTGGTGTAGCTTTCTTAGGTTATGTCACTTCCCCCAAAAGAACTCTCTTTGCAAACTAACCAAGGGTTCCTTAAATAAGTGAGGAAACCCTTCTTATCCAAGTAAAAACGTCCCATATGATTTAACAGCTGAGAAATGATAAGCCTCAATGATTATGGGGCTTAAATTCACCATTTAATGCAACTTTGTAACTTCAGTGTTGGCCAACCGATCGGTATTTGGCTCCTACCGATCGGTTGGAGCTCTCGGTGTTTCCAACTTCACTCCATCCGAATCGGATGCGGGCAGCATCCGATCGGATGGATGATCCTGCCATGCACTTTTGTTTTCTTTTATTCATTTCTCGTTACGTGCTTGATCCTTCGCTGTACCATTGATTTCCTTCATAGAACTTGATCTTTTCTTGATATATTAAGCATAGAAGTCTTGGTCTAATCAATTCTTTGAAGTATCATGTGGTTTCTTTCTCGTAATTCTCCTTATGTGCATAATCTCTTCATTTCTTCGTGTTTTCCTCCACTTTTCCTGTACTTGGCTATATTTACTTGCATACACACTTTTTCATCATTTAGCAACAAATACATGCAAATATAACCAAATATAATGCACAAAACTAGCAATAACGCACCTAAAAACATGTTAGATTTAAGCGTTATCAAAGCCTTATCATGAATATTCCCAAGTGGATATGTTGAAGACCTGAGGTCCTCAAGCTTTGATAACTTTCTTGGTTGCATAGTGGGAGATTTGTTTGATCTTCCCCAACACATAAGATTCTTCTTTCAGAGTAGTGCTCATATACTCTGTGACTTGCCGTACTTTTGTTATTTGAGTAGAGTACTTCTGCTGGGACAAGGTTTGCTCGCCTTTCTCTTGATATTTCAAGCTGTCTTTCTGGATCTACAGTTGTTTCAAGAGTTGTGTTGTAGTTGTTTCTCCCAAACACTCTTCTCGTTGTTCTGGCTGCTTGATATCTACTTCGTGCCATTTGTCGATAGCCACGAACTTGGTCTTCTTGAGATGGAAGTTCTGCTTGTGTTTGTGTAGAACTTCTGTTGAGAACACTGGGCCTTCTAGGAATCATTTCTTTGATTCTCTTCCGAATTGTTCCTTAAAGATTTTGTTAGGATCTTCAAAGACGTATATCTGCCCTTCTGTTTTCTTTACTGGGAGTTTACCGCTGATGGAGAAATTATCAAGTCTTTTGGCTAGGCTTGATATTGAGTCTTCAAGGTCTGCTGGCTAAGTCTTTTGTTTTTCGGAAATATTTTTGGAATTCTTAAGTGCTACTTTAGAAAAGAGATTTAAACGATTATAAATACAGGCTAAATTATTGGCTAAATCTGAAGATGTAGGTTTAGGACTATCTTTATGAAAGACGATATATTCAGGATCTACAGTTCGTGAATTATCGTACCAATATTGTATTTCTTGCTCAAAGCGATCAGACATAACATTAAAAACTTCAAAGGTTTATATTTACAAACTTGTTTTATGATTCACCTAACGGTTAACTTCAAACTTTTCCCGACTCCTTCGGTACTTTCAACAAAGAAGCAATTGCGCAGTCTTTTACCAGAAAACAAGTGGTTTTATGAAGTTTTCAATAGAAATGTTACTGTAGAAATACAGGATATTGATAAGATAATACCTTTACTTTTTCCCCTGAATATATTTGGGTGGTTTAGCCTTCCATAGAGCTAAGAACGTTTTGATTCAAAGCTCTGATACCAAGATAAAAATTACGTTGCCAGGAATTTTTATCTTGTACTAAAGCTCAAAAACTAAAACTTTAAAGTACAAGTATTACTTAAAACACACCTTTTTATTAAAATACTGCGGAAGCTTTGTTACAATGGTGGTGGTGGTGGTGATTGTGTTTTGTGGGTTGGTTGATCGATGATTCAAACTAAACGATTACAATGCCTTATATAGGCTAAACGAAAGAGAATAAACTGGGAATATGCTTTAGCATCTGGCATATTCCAGAGAATAAACCATGGCATATGCCAAGGAATATTCCAGGCCATTATTAACTTTGATACATTGGCCGACATACTTTAATAATTTGAAAATGACTCGAAAACGACCCTTACTTTAATTATTACATACGACAATAAACCCGTGAAAATAATTTCACATGCGGGCCCTTCGAGCAAGTGGGTAGAGACTTTTTGGCATGGGATGATTCAATTTTAACGTATTCAGACAATAATCATCCCATCCGGGGTCCACAATTAAAATTGAATCGTCACTGCTTGCATCATCTTCTAGAAGACCTTCTTTTTGGTTGTAGTCATGAATTTATTTGGGCTTAGATGTTGTTACGGCCCAATCTTTGTGCAAGCGCTTCCAGTTCAATGAGTAGTCTTCTAGCTTCCTTGTTTTGGATGCGGACGTCTTCTTTCTGATCGGACCAGTAGTTGTCTTTGGTGGATAATCCAAGGCAAACTTGAGTTTTGCATTGTATAATTGCTTGTAGGTTTCGCATGGCTTTGACTGCTTCTTTTGCTGCTGAGAGTTCAATGTCTTGGGCAACTGATCTCCATGCATTAGATTTATCCATTCTTATTGGGTTTTGGTTGGCCTTCAGCTGGTACCGTTTGTATAGTGCTCCTGGTTCTTCATTAGAGAAGATAGTTTTTGTGAAGATTCTTGGAAGTGGTTGGAAATCTTCATGATTTCTTCGTAGGTAATCTTCATATTCGTCTGATAGGCAGAAGGGGACTGTAGAACTTCCTCTGCTGAGTAAAGAGCTGCTGCTGCTAATTGCTTCATTTCTCTTGTGCATTCTGCAAAACAAACGTTAACAAGTCTTGAGAGAGAATCAGCGAGGGTGTTATGTCTTCCATCTATGTGTTCTATGTTAATTTTAACGCCTGTTCCTGTGATTGCATCTGCAAATTTGATCCACCATACTCTAGATGATTTGTTACTATTAGCTTTATTGTAAAAGCTAATGATGGCTTGACAATCTGTCCTTAGAGTGATTTCTGGTTTGTCAAGATAGTATATCTTTAACTTTTCCAGAGTGTTGATACAGGCATTGATTTCTGCATCAATTGTGGATTGAATTGTTGAGAATTTGCCACTTGCATATGCACAAACCCTTTCTGAACTTCTTGGCCTTTCTTTGCTATTTTTCCACTTGACTATTCCTCCCCATCCTTCCATACATCCATCTGTTTCCAAGATGATATGAGCACCTTCGGGTGGAATTTCCAGGTCTGGAAGATTTTGAACCTGTGTTTTGATCTTTTTGATTAATTCATAATCAGAAGGCTTCAGTTTTTTATCTCCATGAGCGTTGGTCTTTTCATACAGCGGTCTGAGGAGTATCCCTAATTTTGGAATATAATTGCGTGCATGATTAAGGATTCCTAAGAATGACCTTAATCCTTTCTTCGTCTTTAACTCGCCTTCATTGAAGCTCACAATCTTCTTTATGATGTGTGGTTGAAGCTTTATGGTTCCTTCTCCTATGACTGCTCCCAGAAAATCTATCTTTGGAACTGCTATCTTCATCTTTGTTGGGGATAAAACTAGACCATTGTCTTCACAGATTTTTAGCATTATCTCCAAATGTCTTGCATGCTCCTTTTCATTCTTTGAGAAAACTAGTATATCATCAATATATACTGCAATGAATGATTCTGTTCCTTTGAAGCATTTATCCATCTTTCTTTGGAATACTGCTGGGGCGTTCTTCAGGCCAAATGGCATGACAAGCCATTCATAGAGTCCTCCTGGCACTAAGAAAGCTGTCCATGGGATTGATTCTTCATCCATAGCAACTTGATGAAAACCTGATTTGAGGTCGAACTTTGAGAATATTTTTGCACCTCCTATTCTCTTGATGATCGTGTTTATGCCTGGTAGAGAGTGTTAGTGCAAGCAGTCTCGTTGGGGAGATTGCTAGTGCAAGCAATCTCGTTTGTTTTGATTGATGACAAACATGTAACTTGATACATAACGTAAAATGTACAAGTTACTTGTAATCTTATCTTATCTCAACATACATTCAACACCTCTCAAGTCCTCGTATGATACAACACAGGTTCGTACATGTTTGTTATGTGGCATTATGATCAAACCTTAACAAACCATTTAGACTGTTTAAAATACGGTTAGGTAATTAAGTATTTTAAAAAGGCTAATCATTCTACTTAGAACCACATGTTACATGATCACTAGGATACATGTTACACATTACAAGTTTACTAGGAAGAACAACATATACAAGTTTACTAACTTATTTCTTTAAATGGAAACTTTATTAGTTAAATATTAGGATGACATCATGGCATGCATCATGTATGATATCTTAGGTAGATTGTGTAATATCTTGTTTAGATTTACAAGTTACAAAGTTGACATTTGTGGATCTTGGAAGATTTGGAAAGATACACAAAGATATCTTAGCTGTCATCCCCACGGATCCAAACGTTAACAAGCACGGATCCCTTTTATGGGATCCGCCGGATCCGTGGGATGATTTTATTGTTTTCCTATAATTAGTTACACATGGTTTTAGTTGTATACATGGTTCTAGTCTTACACATAGTTTTAGTTTACACATGGTTTTAGTTTACACATGGTTTTAGTTGTAGACATGGTTTTAGTTTTACTATAAATAGTAGCCATGGTTTTACACATTATTCATCCAACTAGAACATACATTCCCTCACTCATTACACACACTTAGATCAGTAGCAAACCATGTAGATTCATACATTAATCACCCATTACATAATGATCATAATGTTACTAACTTTCATTATGTTGTAAGCATACATTGTTAATGATCCTGTGAAGCAAGCTCAAGATCATGAGACATCATCCATAGCATACTTCATGATCCACCAAGAAGATCTTAGTTGCATACATGAAGATCCATCACAACAAGTTTAGGGAGCTTGTGATCTTCATACATTGAAGGCTTCCGATCAATGGAAGTTCATATAGAGTAGGCATTCATATCCATGATACACTTATGTCATGGATCATTGTTGTAACCATCATTGTATCATTTAGATCAGTAGAGTGTGGTTAGTGCTTTAGTCCTCAAAGCACAAAGAGTGTAGGGAGTGGTTGTACCCTTGGTAAAGAACTCGACATCTAGCTTAGTGTCGGTAATTGTATAAGCGACGATGGGAGTGGTTGTACCCTTGTAAAGAACTCGGTGTTTAGCTTAGTACCGGAAAAGGAAGTAAGCGACGTGTAAAGGTTTTCTCCGCCTAAGAAAGGGAGCTTGTTGATCTAGTGAAGTAACTCTCGAGTTGGGTACTCGGGGAGTGGAGTAGGGCGGAGAGGAGCTCCGTGACCGAACCACTATAAATCATCGTGTTCGGTTTGCGCTTTCTTTTACTTATCTCTTTACTTTTATATTTGCATTATGTGATTGCTTGTGTTGTGATTATGTGATAATACTTGTGTGACAACTTGGTAGACATAAACTACAACAGACAGTGTTCATATTAGAACTAGCCAAATTGGAAATTTGATACAACAAGTTTTAAGTTTTAAAACGGTAAACGTATTCACCCCCCCTCTACGTTTTCACAATTGGTATCAGAGCGGGTTGGCTCTCATTTTCAAAACAAATGGTTTTTAAAATAGAGTAAGATCCATGTATCAAATTACCTCTGAAGCAGAACATAATATGAAAAATGTTTCGCTAAGTATACTTTGAAATTTTGTTGTTAAATATCACTTTGTATACAAGCTTGAAGGTGTTCTTGAAAAATAAAAGAAAAATATTTCTCAAAAGAATTTGTAAGTGTCAAATTATGTGCTCAGAACTAATTTACGAAAAATACCGTTTTGAAGGGAGTGTTTGGAATAATCATTAAGTTAGTTGAAAAATCACCTCCGTAATATTTAGATAAGTCACATAGGTAGAAATGTTGTTAATATTTGTAATATATGCCTAAGATTAAGTGTAGCAAGTCCCACACACTTTCGCTATGTCAAAATATGAGTTTAGGTGAATCTGGTACAGGTCCCGGCGGATCCAAATCACATAAAGGGCGGATCCCTCTAAAAGGATCCGTCGGATCCGTCACTACAGTATGCACTTTTTTGTCAAACTTTGAAAAATCATAACTAATTAACCGTAAGTCCGTAGGAGTCGCGCCACCTATCATTTTGAAGGGAATTAAGTCTACTTTCATTTAAAAATAATAGCATGGCCTTAATCTAAATTGAAATAGGTAAAACAAATTAAAAGGTACAACCTGTCCAAAATATTTAGTTTTGTTTTGTCACAGTAACTTAAATTTTTGAATCAAGCAATGTAAGTTGGTATCATTTAAACATTGATATGATTTCTATTGAAACTAAAGAATTTGGTAATATAAAGGAAACAAATCAAGCTTGGCATACATCGTCATATTTAAACGCAAAGTGACGAAAAGTACATTTTCATCTATGCTGTGCTATGTGGCTAACTGTTCTATATTATTTGCATATATGTGATATGCTTGTTGATAAGTGTGATTGTACTTGTTTATTTGTAATACATAAGTGTCTTGCCATGATACTTACTTGCTTGTTTATCAATTGCTTGTTTTATGCATAATAGAACATTTGCTAGATATTGTGTAATACATTGATAAACTGTGTCTGTTCTACTTTTAGACTTAGATATTATTGGTTGATTATATTATGTGAAAACCTTGCGTAACTTACTTAGAAATATGTACTAAGTGAAATGTCTTGAAAAGTATTGACTTGCACAAACTCTCACTTAATTGCTCAAGTGTTATAATGAGTAAACATGTAGTATCTTTGAAAAAGAGTGTTTGGTACAAACAATTTGAAACAATGATGTGTTGAGTTGTTATGCCTTTAGGATATTATCTTGTTGTTAAACCTTCATGTGAACTAACCATATCATGCAGGACGATAACACTTTGATGTTATCAAGTTTTCGGGTTTAAGCTACTGTTTGGCTTAACTCTCATTTAAGGTAAGTTAATATGATCAGATTAAACTATGTATGTATGTGTGTTAGAATAAACATTATTAGTAGTTTTGCATTACATATTTGCTAATAGATATGTTCCAGGAGAATTTTCGGGTCTTGGTCGAAAAACGCGAATTTTGCATATCTCTCTGTTTGTTTTTAGTACTTTTGTTCAACGGATCCGACGGATCCCTCATTTTGGATCCGCCAAGAGTTATCGTTGGATCCGCCAGTCCAGAACCCACGGATTCCACGGCTCCCAAACTTTGGCTCCGCCTTTGTTGTCGATTGGATCCGTGGGTGTCAAAAGTAACTTTTCAAAATTCCCAGACTAATCCCAATCCTTAGATTATAGATTCTAGTTTTTGTTTAGGTTTATTCTACTGATCATTAAGTGTATTTGGATGATTGAGAATTACGTAGAACCATAAGATTGATCAAAACTCATTCACATCAAATCCAATATCCTCCCTGTCTATAAATTAGAAAGATCAGGATCCTCACTCAAGATCACTCACGCTCATCACTAAGATTCTTTTCACTGATGATTTACTCATATTAGGATTAGAACATTTCACTTGCACCTATAGGAAAATCATCTCTAATCATAACTTCAAACTTCACAAAAAGGATCCAAGAGACCTTTCTCCATAAAGGAAGGAATCCGGAAACTTGTTTCTTGAGGTCCATGGACCACTGATCATTTGTGATCATTACACATATTCCCTGCATTCACTTGTCCTTTACTTATCCATTAGCTTGATTTGTAAATTGACAACTTCCAAACTAATCCAGACTCACTGTTTGCAAATATATCACATGTTACAAACCCAACTCATGTATGTATTCACGTATGTTACCTCACTTGGTTAACATGTCATCCTTCAAGACGATTTACATCAAGTCATAACTCACACTTAGGTTATAGATGTAATTATCAAGTCTTGTTATTCTTTTCTCAAAGTAGGATTGACAACTTAAAGTATTTCATCCGAAATATTCAAGTAAATTTGACTTACGATTGTAGTCATTAAAAGTCATATCCAAAACAATCAACTCCCAAGTATTTTAACAACGTATGTTAAAACACTTATCCTATCACCTAAGTACACTTGTACTTTCACCATTATCCCAACACATTCACTTCTATGATACGTCTCAGACCCTAAGCATTAGATCACATCACACACTAGTTATACCAACCAATGGAACATAAGAATTAGTCTTCATCACCTTCAGCCCCTAAGTTTCACAAACATAACCAAACACTTCATCCGCTAGTGAAACACAAGAATTAGTATCCATTCTTGTAATCTTCAACATTCATGAAACCCAAAAGTTCAACAAACTCCTTCATCACCATAATTCACGCCATTGAGTGCATTGCTCAAAAAGCCCTTAGTCCAACACTCATACCAAATCAAATGCAAGTTGAATCAACTCATCAATACCTTGCCACCTATAGAATTAGAACTTCACCATCAAATGAGCATGATGCTCACATTCATTAAGTAATACCACAAGTCATCAAAGTATTGGTAATACTTTGTTTCATTTAATCTTGAATCAACATTGTAACAACTTATGTTATAATGAAATCTCAAAGCCAATCTCATACATCCCAAATAACAATCTTGAGGAGTATACAAAAGAAACTCAAGTAAGTTTATCTTGTCTAGTTATCATATTATTGAAACCTAGTTTATTTAGGATAAGTCTATCCAATTCAGATACTTTGTGTTCATATCTTCATTTAGGAAAACATGATGTTTCGGAAAAACATTATGTGTTTATTTTTCATCTTGTTAAAAAGGATAATGTATATCCTATGCATCATTATTTTCTTGCAACATGAACGGTTATGTTACAAGAGATTTCTTTACACCTCATTGGGAAAATAATCTTAAAACAAACATCCACTAGTTCTATGAACTATCTTCCTTATTGAGCACTAGTTAAATCTTACTTGTTGAAAGATACCATACGTATCTATTTCCTTTTAAGCGTACATTAAACCTTGGTCAAACCTTGTGCATATTCACATCTCTGGAGCATACACAAGACCTATTAAAGTTGGTAACTTTATTTAGATTCTTGTTCTAAAGAATTTTCTTCAGAACTTTCATGACATATCCCGTTACCACACACAAACACATGTCTTGATCTTAGATCACTTGCATAACTCATACTTAAACTCAACTTAAAGGATGTCACCCTTTAGATCATTCAATCTTAGATTCCAAACACAATGATTAAAATCCATCGACACATATTTGTCAAATTTACGTGTATAACATGACATCTTCATCACACTAGTTTTTATAGAAATAGTTGAGTCTCATTAAGTCATGTATTGGTGAATTATCTTGTCTTAGGAATAATTAATCAAACAAGAAGTAGATGTGATTTTTCTTTAGTTTATTAATAAAATCACTTGCATTACATATACGTGTATTGATTACATGATATTTGTTTGATATCTTGATGTTATCATTTTCAAATGTGTAAACCTTAGAAAGGTTTTGTCTGCATACTTATATGCTGTATGATTTGTATGATATGTTCATTCTTTTGTTATATGCTATTTCGCAAGATTAACGTATTACTTGTTAACTCACACTTACTATATGGTGTTAGATAGTCTTTGTCTTTAGTTGACAATCATTGAGCTTTTTCGTAGGATAGTCTAAATGGTACATGCTCCTAAATGTTATAATGGTTTGCATGAATCTTAGTCTCACTTCTTTGTCACACTATTTGTTTGCCATATGTGCACTTTGTCTAAGTGGTCTTGGTATGATGAAAATTTAGAAGTCATTTTATTTTATACATAGATCATTGTGTTAATTAATGGGTAAGTATGCTTAAGTGACTAAGCCTAACTTAAAAACAATTTCACAATGTAGTATCTAAAACAATGCTATCTTGCAATATGATTATTTGTCTTTATGCTATGTGGTATCTTTATGTCTATTAGTAGATTATTTGTTTTTATAAGATGTTGTCATATGATATTCACATCTTTTGTCATTAAGACTTTTGTCTTGTAGGCTGATAACAAACTATTTGTTATTTCTCTTTGTTATGCTTATTTTGCATAATTGTTATCTCATTATTACTACTTAGATTAGTAATATGTTTATGAAATCAATTTTCTTGCATATAGCTTTAAAAAAGCTAATAGGATTAAGTTTTAGAGGTTTGAAATTTGTGTTTGGATATCTTTCAATATACCTCTCTTCAAATCGTATTGTTGCTTCCGCTCACCTAACAATATCTCCATCATCTTTTAGTTAAAACAATATATCTCTCATAAGGAAAACCACATGCCTCGTCGTGCGATCATCTCGCATTGATAGAGAAGAGCTACATAACTTCACGGATGAAGTTCTTTGTATGCTAACCAATATCCACTAAAACATTGCTAAGCTCATCGCTTTCATTAATCTGCAACATCCTAAACACTTTACCTTCATTCTTCATTTAATGCATCATAGATTATGTTGAATGTCCACCAATTAAGGAGGAGAGAAATTCATTCACATAATTGTCTTTTCATTAAATAACATGTACTCATGTTTCTTACATTCCCAAATACCGACAAGTAGGTTCAAATCACTTAGTTAAATCAGTTCACAAAATCACAAAGTGTTTCTAACCTTATTAACTCAACATCACAGCTCTGCACCAATATCTCATTAAAAGAAAAACACATCATGTGTTTGACAAACCTCTTAAATGAGATACATTAAGTCTCCTTAGAATTTGACTAGGATTAGTGAAACCAAATTAGTAGTTATAAGTGAATAGACCTTAGCATGAACCTTCGTTTGATCAAAAACGACAAAACATGACCTAATCGATGTTGGTCCCACGGAACCCTTCGATAAGAAGGACGGAACCAAAATTTTGGTTCCGCCAAATCCGCGGGTACCTGATCAGCTTTTAACCATTCAGAAACCAAACAACTTTAGGTAATCAACGAATCTAGGATTTTCATCTTGATCTCACAACTTAATTGTCTAGAACATCTTCAGTGTCTAGAACACCATCATAGGATCTCATCCTTTTTCATTCTTGTTACATATCAAGCATGTCATTGTCAGTGCAAACAGAACCATCATTCTCAACATGTTAGTCCAACCAACACTCTCATCATATGATGTCATTCTCATCCACATATAGGTATCTAGTATTTCCAATTGTTACATATGGAATCTCTATTCCTAAGTGATCATTGTCTTCACTTCCTCTCATTTTCATTCAAACATTTACTATGGCACGATTCATCATCTTTGGTAGATATCATAACCGTAACAGTCTTCAAATACTCTTATAGCATTTGCTATACATTAGAGTTTCTTAATTCATTGCATAACTTTCACTAATCATCAATCCCATGGATTAGCGAAAAACCTACTTACATCAACCTTTAGTCATCCATTAAGTTATCATTCACTTGTAAACCAACATCAATATTAACACCACTCACTTTAAGCTTTTTAACTTCACTTCATATCCTCCTCATAGGCATTGTTTTGTAGGATTTTATCTTATGATATTCTTGTAAATGTAATTCTTATTAGAAGATTACACTCTTTATAACATGATTTACTAGATAATCACGATTGATATCACATTCGTATGCTGCATCATATTTTTATTTGACTAGACAATCACAATTGGTATGTTGGTTGTGATTAGATTATTAATATGTTACATAATATTTTTCTTTAAGATAAAATATATTGCACTAACCATTTCATTGTAGGTTCATCATCATATATGCTCGATCGTATATAGCATACTCATCATAGGTTGAAGTTTGCATCGATTATTTTTTCTTTTATAGGTGTTGCTTAGCGCTCTCAAACCAGGAGGATTATCAATCTAGCACTCATATTGCATCGTCTATACACATTGGTCGTATATGACTTAATACTTAGCTTCTAGTGCACTAATCTTTTATTTTGTAGGTTCATCTTGACGCCCTAGAACAAGGGGGAGCTTTCGTCAAAGCATTATTTAGGATGCATCATATATACGCATTAGTATATATTACATACTTGTCCAAGGACAAATATTGTTTTATACTAACCTTTATTTTGTAGGATTCTTCGTCCTTGGATCATATACGTTGGTACCCTAGCAACGGGGAGTATAGATCGAGGGGGAGTATATCATATACTAACTCATCATTTTTAGCATTTCTCATCCTTGAAACGTATACGTTGGTACTCTAGCAATGAGGAGTATACATCAAAGGGTAGCATATCATAGTCTAACTATTTGTTTTGTAGGATCATACATCTTAACCTTGTCACTCCAATTAAGGGGGAGTATTATCCAAGGGGGAGCTTTAAAGTTCTCAATATTATTGCATTATCATACTTGGTACTCTAAACTAGGGGGAGTAATCACCAAGGATTGGTTACCACATTCCGCTACGCATATCTTATTTTCGTTTCGACAAAAAGGAGGAGATAGGTCTACATAGTCCAACATAGATTACCCACGTGTATCGTTGGCTATTTGCATTTCATTCATCATGCATTTTTCATATATATTCTTTTTATTGCACACCACTAACCTTGATGTAGGTTAAGAGTCTTAATTTGATCCATGGATCCGCTTACAACCTTGGAGACGCAACAACCATAGGAGATTGGGAGTAGTCTATTTAACTTCACTAGGGATGATGCAAGCTCGCCATTTCGGGGAGAAATTAAGTTAACTCCAAGGACACACCCTTTTTGCTTCGACAAAAGGGGGAGAAAGGTGTAAACGGAGAAAGTAAGTAATTACGGACACAAGGAGAAAAGGGAGAAAGGTGTAAACGGAGAAACGGACACAAGGATAAAGTAAGTCATTACGGACACAAGTAACTTTTTGCATTTTACTTTCTATCACGTTTACATATTTTGTCATCATCAAAAAGGGGGAGATTGTTAGTGCAAGCAGTCTCGTTGGGGAGATTGCTAGTGCAAGCAATCTCGTTTGTTTTGATTGATGACAAACATGTAACTTGATACATAACGTAAAATGTACAAGTTACTTGTAATCTTATCTTATCTCAACATACATTCAACACCTCTCAAGTCCTCGTATGATACAACACAGGTTCGTACATGTTTGTTATGTGGCATTATGATCAAACCTTAACAAACCATTTAGACTGTTTAAAATACGGTTAGGTAATTAAGTATTTTAAAAAGGCTAATCATTCTACTTAGAACCACATGTTACATGATCACTAGGATACATGTTACACATTACAAGTTTACTAGGAAGAACAACATATACAAGTTTACTAACTTATTTCTTTAAATGGAAACTTTATTAGTTAAATATTAGGATGACATCATGGCATGCATCATGTATGATATCTTAGGTAGATTGTGTAATATCTTGTTTAGATTTACAAGTTACAAAGTTGACATTTGTGGATCTTGGAAGATTTGGAAAGATACACAAAGATATCTTAGCTGTCATCCCCACGGATCCAAACGTTAACAAGCACGGATCCCTTTTATGGGATCCTCCGGATCCGTGGGATGATTTTATTGTTTTCCTATAATTAGTTACACATGGTTTTAGTTGTATACATGGTTCTAGTCTTACACATAGTTTTAGTTTACACATGGTTTTAGTTTACACATGGTTTTAGTTTACACATGGTTTTAGTTTACACATGGTTTTAGTTGTAGACATGGTTTTAGTTTTACTATAAATAGTAGCCATGGTTTTACACATTGTTCATAAAACTAGAACATACATTCCCTCACTCATTACACACACTTAGATCAGTAGCAAACCATGTAGATTCATACATTAATCACCCATTACATAATGATCATAATGTTACTAACTTTCATTATGTTGTAAGCATACATTGTTAATGATCCTGTGAAGCAAGCTCAAGATCATGAGACATCATCCATAGCATACTTCATGATCCACCAAGAAGATCTTAGTTGCATACATGAAGATCCATCACAACAAGTTTAGGGAGCTTGTGATCTTCATACATTGAAGGCTTCCGATCAATGGAAGTTCATATAGAGTAGGCATTCATATCCATGATACACTTATGTCATGGATCATTGTTGTAACCATCATTGTATCATTTAGATCAGTAGAGTGTGGTTAGTGCTTTAGTCCTCAAAGCACAAAGAGTGTAGGGAGTGGTTGTACCCTTGGTAAAGAACTCGACATCTAGCTTAGTGTCGGTAATTGTATAAGCGACGATGGGAGTGGTTGTACCCTTGTAAAGAACTCGGTGTTTAGCTTAGTACCGGAAAAGGAAGTGAGCGACGTGTAAAGGTTTTCTCCGCCTAAGAAAGGGAGCTTGTTGATCTAGTGAAGTAACTCTCGAGTTGGGTACTCGGGGAGTGGAGTAGGGCGGAGAGGAGCTCCGTGACCGAACCACTATAAATCATCGTGTTCGGTTTGCGCTTTCTTTTACTTATCTCTTTACTTTTATATTTGCATTATGTGATTGCTTGTGTTGTGATTATGTGATAATACTTGTGTGACAACTTGGTAGACATAAACTACAACAGACAGTGTTCATATTAGAACTAGCCAAAGTGGAAATTTGATACAACAAGTTTTAAGTTTTAAAACGGTAAACGTATTCACCCCCCCTCTACGTTTTCACGCCTGGTAGAGAGTATTGATCCTTGTATGTGTTGTCGTTTAAGGACTTGTAATTAAAAACCATTCTTTCTTTTCCTTTGATTTCCTTTCCTGTCACCGGATCAATTGTTGTTCCTGAATTCACGATCATCGCCATAGTCATTTTGAGAAGACTATCAACATGCTTCTTGAATGAATCTTCCATTGCTGGTGTCACATGTTTTAATGGCTTATCTTCAATTGTAATGTCTGGATTGATGATATCCAGTTTACAAAACTCGCCATTCTTCTTCCAGTGCTTCAAGGGTTCTTCTCCAATATACCCTTGCTCCTTTAGCCGGTCTATGGTAGGCTTGAATCGCTCTATGAATCCTTTACTTCCTTCTTGATTGAAATAAATTGATTCATTTATCTCCATGAATTCTTCTTCAACAACTTCTAACTCCGTGATGGCTAGCTCAGCGATCTTCGTTTGATCTGAAGTCTTAATCTTGGTAATCTTTTTATAAAAAGTTACCTCATCTCCTTCTATACGAATTCCTCCTTTCATTGATCTTATGAAATTAGCACCTATCAGCATCTCGATACCACCACTATCATGCATATCAAATGCATATATAAGGGGTATTTTGAATTTATTTCCTTCAATAAAGAAATGGCCCTGCTTTATTTTGTGAGTAGCTTGTTGTCTGGAGTTCAAGCCATTGAAGAAGATAACTTGAGTTAGTTCTTCGAGTGCCTCTTCTGGGATAACCTTCTTATTTATGCAGCATGCTGATGCTCCTGTATCTATTATTGCAGTGATTCCGAATGACTTGCAGTTAGGAATGTTAAACTCAACTTTTACATTATAAAGTTGGTTTGTAACCTTCCTGACTCTTGGTACTTCTGCAGAATTTCCAGTATAATTAATTTCTGCTTCGATACAGGGTCTTGTTGTATAGGTTTCCTCTAATGGTGGGAATTCTTCTCTTGAAAATTGAACCTCTGCATCTTTCTCCCTTTTCTCTTGTAATTGTGCCTTTAGCTTCATTATTTCTTCATTCTTCTGTCCTTCAAGCCTCATATGTTCAGCTTTAAGCTGATCAATGATTTTAAGAGCATATGTGAGATCCTTCACTAGCAGGCTTTCTTTAAGCTGCCATGATTCTTCCTTCCTTTGCATCTCAATTTTGTTTTCATAATACTCTTTGGCTTGATCTCTGATCATCTGCTGCACTTGCTCCGTCTTTTCCTTTAGAAGTTCCTTGAGAAGCTTCACTTCCCTATTTCCGAAGTCCTTTTCTTCTTCTGGTTGATGTATCTGCTTTCCTTTGACATTAACTGTTTTGCCAAGGTAATTTCTTGCACATAAAGCACATGTTGTGAGTTGGCATTTGGGACAGTTAAGTCTTGACATGTCTGTGGTTAATATTCCACAGTAGTAGCAGATGGTGTAATTGGTGACTTCGTTCTTCTTCCAATCATGGTCGCATTCTTTGCTTTTTACTGGTAACTCCTTGTTTGGCCTCCATGATCCTGCAGATTGAACCATTTCTGCTATTTTTGTTGGTGGACCAGGGTGGAACATAAAAGCATGATTGAAAGTTTGATGACTGTGATAACTATATTGGTTATCATCTTCTTCTTCTTCTTCGCTCTCGTCTTCGTAAATTTCTCCTATTGCCATGAAAGTTGTTTCTTCAATTGGAGTGTCTTGAATTATAGAATTGATACTTTGATGAGTATCACCTTCACCTTCTGAAATGCTATAGACACTGCTGTCGTCAAAGTCTGCTGAGACGATATCCCAGTTGTTATCAAGATCTAATTCTTGATAAACAGCTGATCTAGCAATATTTCCTTGCTTGCTTCTGCAATCTTTTGCAAAATTCCCTTCCTTTCCACAAATGAAGCATTTACACTTCTTGACCCGCCCTCTGTCATCTTTATACTTTCTTTTGAACGGCTTCACATGAGAATTATGCGGTTTTCCTTTGTATGTTATTGATTTTCTTATTCCACATCTTTTCCTGTTATTTTTGTAGTAACCAGGAATTGGTATGGCAGAACAAAGAGATAAGTCTCTTAATTCTTTTGCAAGCGCCGCATCTTTGCACATTTATGAGACAAAAGTATGAGTAAACTTGATTGCGGGTAAGACTCCTGCAACAAGACCAGGGTATTTGGCCTTAAATGCTTCTTCTATCTTTTTAGACAAGGAAGGTGGTAGCTTAGCAAAGAGCTTTTCCGTTATTGAGGAGAAATATAATCTCCCCGATTTGATTGCTAGCTGCCTGAAATCTTCTAAGAATGACTACAAGTTCTTGGTTTCAACACAAGTTATCCTATCAAGATCTCGGTAAGCCCTATCTTGTTCATCAGTCGAACCTCGATATGGATCTTCCAACAGGATTAACTGCCTTACCTGTGACGTTATATTTTGTGGCTCATCTGCAATCGCCTCAAGAGCAGTGTAGGATTCTACGAAAAACCCTTGTAGTTAATCTCAATGATTAGTGATAATCTTGTATTACCATCTAATAAAGCCCATTTTTGATGGGAAATTTAAACTTTTCTATTGTCATTTATAATATCACGATGCATTCTATATATATATATATATATATATATATATATATATATATATATATATATATATATATATATATATATATATATTGTATACGCCGGACTTGAGATAATATTTCCAACACGACACCACATTTTCACGATCAACGACAAGTGACCATACTCACGATAAAACCTAACATATCTATTATAATACGTTTAATACAAAATAATTTACACTAAGTACACCAACTACACTTAACCAAAATTAATACCACTTAATACACTAATCCTAACTCTAAACTACAAGACCAACCGGACCCTTAATAAATTCGGCCCAACAAAACCCCACAACCCATTGAAACTACGCAGCCCATCACCACACCCATCTACTCTTTCTTTATCTTTGTTTCTTTTAAACCCGATCGACACCACTCTTCCAAAAACCCACTCGTATTATTAAATATCGAACATAGCCCTTATATATTTTTACACCATTGTAAACATCACATGGCAAGCTATCTTTACACACATTCCCAGCCACGAATGCCTAATAATACCATAGAAACTGAAGCCATTTTGTTCGTCCCAAAACCGGTCGATACGCATAGAAATAAAGGCCAAAATCTAACCATTTTGCACCCCACTTTTTCCCACAACCTTCTAACTATATTCTTAACTTAATTTGCTACTTCAAAGAAGAAATGAACTATAATAAAAACATGTAACTCGCTAACTTAAATCTTGTGCCAATAATTAATGGAAACCGAAGGAAGGAAGACGCCAAGAACAAGAGTCCAAGGCACCTAACCTCAATACCCATCTTACACTCAATCTAGGACAGCAAAGCTACTTAGGTGTCTTTCTACAACAGTGGCTCCAATGATTAAGTCTCTAGTCAATGAAAAGTGTGTGATATTTTGTCTATAAATACCCTATCCAATCTTTCCATTACCCTACCCATCTATCCCTTTCTTTCACTCTCAAAACATTCCTTAACAAGACCAAAAGCCTTCTGTCGAGAGTTTGGGAGCAAACGAGCAAAGGAGGAATAAGTATAAAACGTATTCAAGCTCACTGTCTTGTCCTTGTGCTTCATTCGAACCATATTGTTTCTTCACCACCTTTTAAGGTGTGGTATGATCTTCCTTTCTATACATTCTTGCACGATAACACTCGAGCATGCATAACACATATTTATTATCATCAACGCATTCTCTATATTTATTGCATATCACGTTAAAAGAAAATGAGAAGAAGAACTCATGCATGTACTCGAACATATATATCATACGTAGTTATACACTACCACATTAATAACATGGCAAAACATATCATACAAACAAACATCACATATATAGCACGCCATATTAATACTTCATTAAAGATTCCATGCATCATTATCACATTCCATTCGACATATATATAGTACCACTTAGTCACATTGTTATTTTAAGTGACCCACACAAAAGGTGGCGAGTCTCCACTGTGGGAGTCTCAACAGCCATCTCATGCACCCTACACTCATATTTAGTAAACCCACTCCATGCATTATCAAACATATGGAGACTCTAAAAACACACATATGTACGCTAAGTAAAACTCGAACTCAAATCTTAACACACACGTCAAACTGGGTAAAAAGAGATAGAAAACATTATAGATTTTACTAGTTAAAAACTGGTTCGAACTACCCATTTCACGCTCAATTTATTTCGGGATCTTACACGTAACAAATATATATGATCGCATGTCTCGAATAACCACTTAACAAACTCCAACTTTCATGATTTGTAACGTTAACCATAAGCTCTCAACGACACTTAAAAAGCCATGGTTCTTAAGCTACTCGACTGGTGTAAAAAGACTTAGAAAAATACATAACATCTTTCGGATATAAAACTATGCGACAAGGCCACAAACTATAAATATATTTTTGGATTTCTAAACACAACACTTAGATATTTTTGTACCGCTCGATAGTACACCTAACAAACTACATTTTTCGTATTTTAACTTCGACCTTACAAGCCCCTTTACACATTCGAATTAAAGCATTCTATATGGAACACGCTAGTAGTCTAAACCTTCAATTCCAGAAATTTAAATATAACTTTTCGGTTGGGCTTATTTAGAGTCCAATAAGAAATTGCGATTGGTCAGCCCAACAGGCCCATGTAAAGTGTTTTCAGAATCATAAAAATAGCCCAAGTTTAAGCCCAAAACAATTTACACACCCCCGCCTCTAGATTTCTTAATGGGCCACTTTAGTAACACGTTAAAGGCCCATTAGTATTTAAATTAAGAAAATAATCGAATAAGCAGTTAAAATAAGTTAAAAACTACTTAAATAAACCTTAGGAAAAATCGCCATAATTTTCCTTGCCTTTTTGTCAATTTTGGACTAAAAATGTAACGCGACTTAACTAAAAGGACTAAAACTGCCAAACTATGAAACATGCAGACTGAATCTGTGAAAACAGTTTGTACAGGACTTGAATTGACCATTGAATAAACTCCAAGCCTTATATGGACATATGGACTATTTTGGACTATGGACTTGACAAGGACTAACGACGTAACGCAAACCACAGTTAGGGTAAAAGATGTAAAATCTGGAAAGAACAAGGACCAACTGTTATAACTTGACATTCTTATTTTATTTTTCATTTTTGCACTACATCTTTACTTCATATGCATATTTGCACATTTTATTTACATATTAGTTAACTTTCGTTAGTTACTATAAATATTACGAGTTATCATCCACTTTAATTCATGCATTTAGAGAATATCATAACGGGAAGATAGACATAAAAATCATGATCATTGTGCTTATATATATATATATATATATATATATATATATATATATATATATATATATATATATATATATATATATATCTATATATATATATATATATATAGCCATCCATGGAAGTAAGAATAGCAGCAGAAGTAGTAGTAGGAACATGGGCACTGGAAAAAGATTCAATCGATCCAGCTCTGATAACAAAGCTGTAGGCAAGCCTTAGGACCATCCATACCTCTAAGCCCGAGACTTTTTCCCGGAGCGCATCACAGAATGCTTTGTGAATAGCCCTCTCTGTTTCATACCGATACCTGTCAGATTCCATAGCTAATGAATCTCTTTCTTTTTCAACTCTTTCCCGTCACGCAAGAAGATTTTCTTGCACAAACCTAGTAGTTATTTGTCATGCCGATCTTGGGTGAACTGATGACACTGATGCTCCAAGACCAAGAGTTTTATATATCTTTACTTTGAAGGGCAAGCAAGCTAAGCATGAACCATCCACACTTGACATTCAAATCATTATCCACCACTGTTATTCATCGTTCACCATTCACTTCACAAACACCACTAGTAATTAGTCAGATGCTCAGACATTTATATATTTATCAGGTTCCGTATCGAAGTTGTTATAATTACCCCTGAGTTTACGTTCATTATCACCAGTAACGCTTAAGGTGAGTCATGGCCTCACTTTTTAACTCGTTTATATTTTTAAAACCCGTGAGGGGGATACATGCTATAAACAGATCACAAGTATTTTTCTCTGTATGCTACCTGACTTGATATATGCCTAAGTTACCTTATTGCCATAAGACCCTTTATCATGAGCCATTAATCACTAGTAGTGAACGCGAATATAATGAGTAGATCTATTAGAGGCTGACGACCTATCCCACTAATACTTTGACGGAATGCTTTTTGCTAGTCGTATTAGTCGCGATGCATTATATTTGAGAAAAATAGGAAATTGGCAAATAACCTATTACACGAGGGCAAAACTTTCATCATTAATTTGTTGAACACCTTCATTTATACGGTACTTTGTTAACGTTTGCGTGTCATGAGACTTAGGGCAATATATGAACTGCGATATCAACTTTTAAACTGATTGTATCTCCAATACAATCCTACTTGTGTATCGAACTGATATTTAAACTTTAAACTCCATTATTTCACTCAACATTTTGTTGACTTTTTAAGCATGTATCTCAGGAAACTAGCGGCGCGGATCAAGGCATGGAGTGGGCATCAACCTATCTAAATTAAGGGTGTAAAATAAAGTTTGTAATTCAGTTAAAATAATGTTTCCCTGGAGAAACTATGTGCACTCTGATATAAAACTTTGTAACTGAATTTCTATTATGGACCTATGTTAGTTAAAAATGCCTTTCTTGGGCTACTTTCTATGATTTTGTTTTCGATCCTCACAGTAACACCCAAATTAGTCTTCCGCTGCTTTACTTAAAATTTGGGGGTGTTACAAGCAGCATATGCTTCTGGGTACATGGTTCGCCATTGCTGCCACATCAACTTTTCGCTTTCTCCAAGAAGATTTTCTACAAAGGCTAGCTTTGCTTTGTTGTCAGGCCATGTTTGATTGTTGAGCCTATTAATTGTGATAAACTCCCATCTAGATATTGCTTCTGACCATAAGCCTGGATCTGCTGGTAGAACAAGCATAACTCCTGATTTCGTCCATGCTGGTGGCAGAGTCCATTGTGAGTTGTAATATTCGCCATAGCCTCCATTGAATGAATTGCCTTTTCCTTGAGGATAACCAAACTGATAGTCAGGTCTATAGAATGGCTGTGGATTTACTCGTGCTGGTGGATAAACTGGCGGTCCTACGACTGCCTCATTTGGAGGGTAATAAACTCTAGATGACTCCGTACTGGTAGGGAATGCTTGTTCTTCATGCTTACTGATGATTTGTGCTGCCACTTGTTTAAATTTCAGAATTTTGGGTATGGCAGATCATCATCATTACTTTCTTCTTTAGAATTTTCTTCTTTTGAAAGATGAAAAATTGTATCTTCCATGATCAATTCCAAATCATTAATATCCTTTTTCAAACTCTCTTCTTCTTCACAGGCCAAGTCCTTATTTTTTTTTCTCCATTCCATGATCACTGTTCTCAAATGTCTAAGTTTGTGGATAAAATCCACATCCGGAATACCACATCCATTAAAGTCCGCGACCGCGTCCGAGACCAACCCATTAAAATCCGGCCTATCCATCTACGAGTTAAAGAAGTGAAAAGGTTTCGGACCAAAACATTAGTGTTGGATGTTAAATCGATGCTTAGAGGTTGACTGTTAAATTGCATTATCTGTTCAATCAAAGAATTTGTTCTTTTTTGAAATCTACTAAATATTTGGAAGTGCGTATATTCATAAGGGTATGCTAATGCAAACGTCATTCATTCAACCTAAAAAAGTCCAAACCGAACTAACCCTTACCAAAACAACAAATAATTAACCAAGCCAGTAAACCATACGTGTCAAATTAAGCCCACACATAAGTGAATTCACATATAGTTTCAGCTTTTACGTGATAAATTATTATAAGCCTTTTTCTATGGTTTTGGGCTTATGGAGGCTTATGGCTTATAAAAAGCTTCCATAAGTCCGTGTGACAAACAAGGCTTATTTTAAAAGCTCAAGCCCCTATAAGCTCTCAAAAGCTTGTTGCCGAACAAAGCCATATCCTTTTGTTGTGGATTTTTTTCTATACATGAAATTTAACAAACAATCACCAAAATCAAATCAATTTTGACTTTTTATTAACCAATCACATTGCTTGAATTTGTCAAGTGTCAAAATCGAATAACCTGATTGATTTTTTTTTTATTATTATTTTTTTATTTTTTAAGATTGCTTTGCCTAAAACATTCCAAAATGATGTAATTCTTTTATTATAAGTAAATTGCATTTTTGGTTCTTGTGGTTTGGCCAAATTGCAGGGTTGGTCCTCAACCTTTCGAAAGTGCAGCGATAGTCCCATTTTGAGTTTTGGATTGCATAGTTGGTCCATGGACAAAGTTAAATGACTAAAATACCTTTTTTTCTTCTTCAGAAGAAGACAAGGGTAATTTGGTTATTTCATATCGATAGAGAACCAAAAATGCAATCCAAACTTCAAAATAGGGACTATCGGTGCACTTTCAAAAGAATGAAGACCAAACCTGCAATTTAGCCAAACTACAAGGACCAAAAATGCAATTTACTCTTTATTATATAAATATAAAAGATGCAGAGATGCAGTACTATACTGTTAACACCAACCATAACACAAACAATTTGTTATATTGCATGTATATTCGTATCAAATGTGTGATAATCATACAAATCATAAGACAACAATACTAATACATGATCAAGATTACTCAAAGAGCACTAATTACCGTATCCATACAATACTCAAGTTTGTGATTAACCAGAACCGAGTAAGTAAATGAATTTACACTAAGATGGCAAGATTGCTACAACTCTTAAATGAATAAACAGTGCTTCTGGCTACACATTCGTTCATTCCAGTTAAGAGCTAAGCCATGCCTCCATTTATTCCCATAATTTAGTAGGTGGGGTAAGGGGCTGTTTACTAAATTAGTGGATTGAAGGCATGCCTAGTTTAGCCACATAATTGAGAGAGATGAGTTTTTGTGAACCTCCTTAATAAGATGAATCAAATGTTTGAGGTCACTCATTAAGTGAAAAAAGAAACACCTCTAAGTCTAGTTGATCAACTTTTTGAGCAACTATGTTCAGTTTTACAAAAAAAATTAATAAAATAATAAATAAAATTTACAAACAATATTAAAAAAAAAAAAAAAAAAAAAAAAGTAGTTGATGTATTTCCTTTTGTAGTTGCCACGTTGGCAATCCCATCCAAACACACTCAACTCTAATCTCCACCATTCACCAAAACCATCATTTAGCAGCGGACCAATGGTATGTTCTCTTTCTTGTGCTTCATTCTTTTTTTTTTTTTTTTTTTTTTTTTTTTTTTTTTTTTTTTTTTTTTTTGTTTTTGTTGTTGTTGTTGTAATTTGATTATATGAAAATGGTAGATTAGAGAGGTTTTAGAGGTTGACAGGATTTAATTTAACGTTTAATTTACTCTTTGATATATAATTATTGAAATAATTGTTAATTGTATATACATGCTTATTCAATGATTTGTGTCGGATTAAGGCATCCAAGAAACACTATAAACATAATGCAACTCCAAATACTACGCCGCAATGCATGAAAGCCTAATCCTATAAACATAACGCAACTCCAAATGCTCCGCCGCAATGCGCGAAAGCCTAATCCCTAGTTATAAGAAGGGAGGTGATTTGTACATAATTTTTTTTCCATCCACCACTAAATCATGCATAGCAGTGTTGTACTGTGTGCATCACTGGTGTAATTTAGTAGTGGATGGCAAAAAAAATGGTGTACAAATCATCTCCCAAGAAATACATTTAAATCCAAATTCCACATAAAAACCAAGTTACATATTTTTTTTTAAGGCTTACATACTTAAACGGGTTCACGGGTTGTTAGTTTAATACTTGCTCAACCCAAACACGACTCGTTTATTAAATGGGTTAGACACTTTTAAGTATTTTTTTAAGCCTAAATCATGCATAGCAGTGTTGTACTCATTTCGACATGATTATGTATTGTTGTTGTATGTTGTAATGTTCATTATCCTTTATGTTATCACAATTTTACACTTTTAACCCTTCAACTTATATAAAATTAATAAAAGCATCCTAAATTAAATACGATCTATAATTAAAAACATCCACTATACCAATCAATTCATAGGGTTTTAATTCAGTTAAGAGTTAACAACATTTTTGATTGTTGTGGTTTGTTGAGTATTTCACTTTTGGTCTAATTTTTCAAAAAAAATCGAATTCAGTCAGAGAATTAAACATTCGTTCCAGGTTTGATCGAATTTTAATAGGCACCGTTAGTTTGACTAGGTTCACCTTTAATTAAGTGGGTACTTTCATACTAACAAAATACAGTAACTAATACACCCAACCCTTCGACCTCTTTCCTCATTATCACTTTTGTGAAACAATTTGAAACAACCACCACAATCTCCGGCAGCCACCACCACCAAACACCAACCCTTTAATAAATTCCCTCAATTTAGACAAAATCTCCAAATTTTAAAAAAATTAAAACCCCTAACTCTCTAATTTGAAGAAATGAGAGATTTGGTGAGACGGGTTTTTGGTTGCTGACCTTGTGGCTTATTGAAGGTGTTTGGGTAAGCAAAGTGTTTGATACATTGGGATGTATTAGTGTTATATAAGCATAGTCAAATGAGCTCATAAGCCTAGAAATAAACTTAAACTAACACCCCCTCACTTAGCCCTAGTTTTAGTTTCTCTATATGCTGATGTGTGGTATTCGTATTTGGATGATGCGTCTTCTTGGGCTGGTTATGTGTTTTAGCTTGGTTTACAGTATAGACAGAATGCTCTAGCTTAGATTCAATGTTACTATTGTATAAGTCATCTATTGTGGCCATGGGACTTGTCCATCGCAAGCCATACTTTGACTAATTTTTATATTTCAAAATTTAACCGAAATAAATGCATAAGGTTATCTTGATACATTACATCATCTTAGTATCCTTTGGGCATGATTGAAGCCAATATAATATAATGTATGTAGCCTTGTTATCGTATCATAATTATTTAGAGCAATTTGATTTTGTGTGAGAGATAGATGTCATTGGAATCATTGGGATTTAGGGGGTGTTTCGGTGAGCTTATTTAAAGAGCGTAATAGTTTATTGTGTTTTATTAAAGCTAAAAAGCTTATTGAATTTTTGCTTATTTTAAAGGGCTTATGTGTTTTTGAGGGGAGGATTAAGCTAATAAGCTGATTCCATTAGTTTGGGGTATTTCAAGAATGCATAAGTTTTATTAACCCTTAGCTTACCTAAACTTCCCCCTAGTATATTGTGGGCATCATTGAAGGCAAATATTGTATGTTATTTTGCTTGTAGTGAGTTATCGGCCAAGGCACGGAGTACTCATAGCCTTAGATAGGGTTTCGAAGATATGTGTAAGAGTATGACATGTTTATAGGACTATATAAATGTTCATGGGCCCTATAAGTATATGTTTAGAAACTTTAACACACTTGTTAAAATACATCAAGTCGAGTTTATTTACGAGTTAGCACCGAGCTGACCAACTTGTGACCAAATTGAATATTTTGGCCGATTCTGCTCAAATCGCCCTGGTCACTGGCCTTGTCGCTAGTATTCGTGGATCACTTTGTGATCCGAGTTTTACTACTCTGTGTAGGCTTATTTTAAGAGGTTAATAAGTTGTTTAGGTATAAAAAAAGTTAAAAAGCTTATTGAAGGTGTTTGGGTGATGCGTGGTTTTGTAACCTTACAACAGGTTTTACCTCTCGAGGGATCTCAAGAGGCTTACAACCCCACCAGGCAGTGTACCTGACCGATGTAGTATAGTGTAGTGGTAAGTACGGGGGATTGATCGTTCTCCACAGGGAATAGTGTTCGTTAGGTGTGAAAGACTACTCTAATTAGGTCTAAGGGTTGAGGAAGATTCTTTTTATGTTTTTATAATTTTTATGAAAGCAAGTAAAATCTCGGTTTTGAAAGAGTGGGCGGAATTAGTTGCTAGTCAACTAACCCAAAATAACTACAAATGCAAATAAAATAAATAACTGAAAATAAAATGTGGTGAGAAACTTATGTGTAGAGAAATGTGTTTACTTAGATTTCCTTACTCCCTAACTATCTTTTACCGGTTAATTAGTGTGTATTAGTCGCGTGGATGACGGGTGTATTCCTTAATACCATTCGTGGGGTGGCGTACTTACTTCCCCAACTCTACAAGCTCCTACTTCACTCCTATGTCGAGCCGGCTAGGAAGCTCCTAACATGGGATCACTAGAATTCGCTTGTGCATTAAATACAACCATAAAAACCTTTAGTACGCATTTGGTTCATGTTTCTTAAGACGTTCAAGCAAGTTACCGAATAGGAAGTTAGCCAGTTTTCTTAAGCCTAACATAGATAAACAATCATCCAATACAACTAATAACACACTAACAACCAATAATCAATAGCTAGGTTTCATTAGATCTAAGCAAACACAAGATAAATTTAGCCTAACATGTTAATCAAAAGACAAGAATAAGATAAAATCAAACAACACATAGACATATTGAATGATTAATTGATAACTTATCTTCAATGTAACATGGAAGATCTCAAGGCAAAAAGCCTTGAAAAAGAAGCTGAATTCGTCTTAGGGTTTTCTCCCAAAATTCCACACACTAAGCTCTCTCTAATGACAAAAAATTAGAAAACTATATATAGATTTTTACATTTGACGGCGTCACCTTATGGAGTGTGACGCCGTCACCTCGCCGCTTCTAGGGTTCCCGGGTGACCTTCTTGACGCCGTCCCTCTTTAGCTCTTCAAAAATCCATTCTGGCTTATCAAGGCTTGACGCCGTCGAACCTTGAACGTGACGCCGTCCCCTTATGATTTAAGCCGTGACGCCCTTGATCAAGTTAAAGCGTGACGCCGTCAGAATTCACATGCTATTTTCACTGGCCTATCATGAGTAAATTTCACGTCCACTTTTTCTTGCCAAAGCATGACGCCGTCCAGAGTTAATTGTGACGCCGTCAAAGGTAACTTTTAGCCGATTTTTGAGACTTTGCCGTTTTCTTCACTTTTATGCTCCAAAAATGTCCAAAATGCCTCCTTTTCCAGATTTCTCCTCAAAAGTACCTAAAATGACAAAAGGAACGATTTAGGGCAATATTTGATCAAATAAATACGATTTAGGGCTTAAATGACCCCTTAAAAGCGGTACACTTTTCGCTTCATCAAATACCCTTACACTTGAGATTTGCTTGTCCTCAAGCAAATGCGCTTTTATTCTAATCAAAATACAAGTTAGGGGTCATTTAATGCAAACATAAAAGTAATTACAACAAATAATCGTTCCACTTCAATCATAATAAGCACGGAGATTACATACTAGCACCTCACAAGTAGTGTTTAGATACTCACATCTCTCAAGTGTCATCAAAATAAATCTCATAAATGAAAACGGATAATATCTCTCACTACCTGTCATAGCAAATAGATTACCATAGGCTTGGGAAAGGATCGAAAACCTCCTCCACTAGGCGTAAGCACCAAAGATAAACTATCAAAGAGGGCTTTTAAATGGGTTATAACGTTAGGTGTAGGGAAAAGGAAAACACGGTTTTGTTGGATACGGGATATTTTACTGGTGGCGAGTTAAAGATCTTGATCAATTACATGTACTATACAATGTTGCTAAGCCAAGACTAGACTCAATCTTAAGCTAAAAATGAAATAACAAAAACAAAAACATAAAACAAACATAAAATGAAACGGGATGGTAGTCCGTATGTTTTTTCTATTTTTCATTTTCTCATTTTTTTGTGTTTTTCTTGATTTTTTTTTTTTTTTTTTTTTTTTTTTTTTTTTTTTTTTTTGCATACACTTTTGCCCTACCATCCAAAATAATACATCATAGGGGCATTGCATCCCCCTTACACTTGAACTTTTACATAACTTTACAAATACTAATCTAACGACTCGAATTAAGATAATTGAAAAACTTGGAGTACTTTTTAAAACATTTAGCACATATGGGGGTAATAAATGATGTTCTTCCCCATTACTCCATTACACTAGTACTTTACCCATAAGTCCCAATCGTCCCAAAACAATATGTACAAGGATATGACTCGACTTAGCAACCATGTAATCAACTAGATAATTAACTTGGGTTTAAACAAATGTTGTAACAATAATGCACTAAAAATAAGTGCATACAAGGTAGGCTAAGGCGATTTGGGTGTACATTTTAGTGGGGTGTAACAAATTCTTCCTTTAAGTAAAATGCTTAAAGGTCGAAACGAAAAGATAGGCTCTGAGGGGTGTACTAGGGGTATCGTGTACTAAAAATGAGTACAACGCAAAGGGGTGTGGGAGAATTACTTGACCAATGTAGCCAAAGTAATTATAACAAAAACACAGGTGTAAAACAATGGGTTAATCCTAATGCCTCTTATCATGTAGTAAATCTAACTACACGAATGTAGTCTCACTTGTGGCCTTGGAATGGTCCTAACGCAAGTTCTAGAATCTAAGTGCTACCGGTACACACATCATAGCATAAATGCTTTTCCTACCAATTCTAGGGGCGAACCTCACATATTTGGGGTGGAAATTTTTTTTAGTGGTACGGTTTTTGTGCTAGTCATATAACTCCTATCCGTGAGACGCTCATTAAGATCAAAGTTTCACTCCTACATGTTGTAAAAAATTTTAAATTTGGCACTAAAATTACCTTAACAAGTATTTCTCTCAGTTTTATTACACATCTACTATTAAACAAACAAAAATCAAGCGCAATGGCATTCTCTAAAATCGTACTTTTACCCTCCCTTACACTTAAGATGAACATTGTCCCCAATGTTCAAATAACAAGATGTAAAAGCAAAAAGTAAAAGAATGAAATCAAATACTCCCCTGATTCACTCGGTGGATAATGAAATTACACGGTTAAATCTTCCTCCAAAGAGAATGTTGAAGCTCCATAACTAATGCATCGCCATAAGCTTGATTCCAAACATTTCCTTGTCCAAAATAACCTGTTAAACCTGAGAAAACAAACACGAAAACCTGCATAACATCGGCGGGATAAAATCTATATATAAGGATATAATGCTTGTGGAATGATAACTTTGCAGATTCCTGGAGATTATAAGTTGGAGATTTTAATAAAAACTTTTTAAAAAAAAAACTTTCAAAAATTTCTGAAAATTAAATCTGACGCCGTCAGGTTATAAACCTTGACGCCGTCAGAAATGACCTGACAAAAATTTTCATTTTAAGTTTCCGGAAAATTTCTGGAAAAACCTTTACCTTACTTCCTGGAAATCCTGCAAAACATCATTATGACTCGATACAAGCATTTGACTCAAACAAATACTAATATGTATGTTAATTTATTATTATTATGATTCATGTTCATTTGTGTTCTAATAAACCGATTTAGATTTCCCTTACACTTATCTTTTGCAAAATACCTTTATATGTAGTTAAGACGAAGTTAAAAAAACAACATAAAGCATTTTCACAAATTACTTTTGCACATGAATCAATAATGATAAAAATTAAACACACATACGGAAAATAAAATCAAACAAACAAATAAATAAACACACAAAGCAAATAAAACAAATAAAGCTTGGGTTGCCTCCCAAGAAGCGCTTGTTTTTGTTCGAGTCACGAGCCTGACTCTACCCTTATTTAACGGATAAAGGAGAGGTTTTCCCTACACTTAGGATTAAGTGCGGGTGATAGTAGCGATACACACCAGCTCGGTAAGAGTATGCCACGTGAGGAAAGATTGGTGGATGAATTATATGCTCAAAGGGGTGTGCTCCTTTCATCATAACCTTACCTAGTTCACTTTGGTCAATGGGTGAGTTAAAGTTTTCTCCTAAAAAGGGATCATCTTCTATCAACTTCGAGAGATTCCTAGTTGGGAATCCATCTTGACCTAATAAACCCGGTTTAAACCCATAATGTTTCTTGTGATCAATCATGAATGGGTGATGTAAGTATGTAAGGTCATGGTTCACTCCTATGTTAGCTTTCACTCCACATGGCCTAGAGTCTACTACCTTCAACATAAAACTACCCGGACTATATGGTTTGATGGGTGGATCGGGACCTAATTCAATTCCTAAGTTCACATCTAAGGATGGAAGATTAGGTAACGGTTTTTGGTTTAGGCTCCGGTTCATCAAAACTAGGAACTTCCATAGAACTAAAAGAAAGGTTATGAATACAAGTATTCAAACCTATTTCTTCTAGTTTTGTTTCTTCCAAAGGTTCTACTTCAATTGGGGTTCCTATAGTCTCTTCTACTTCTTCCGGGTAAGTCACGGGCGGTGTGGGTGCCTCAAATGATGGTAGGACTTGTGGGGTACTTTGTAGGTTTGTGTTATTTACCTCATCCTTCCTTGTCTCTATATCAATTATATCCACATCATGTGTTTTAGTAGAATCTAACCCAAAGATGTTCCTAAGTATCTCAAATCCTTCTCTAGCCATTTCAAGTTCTAAGTCCGATTCATAAGAATCTTCCCCGATAACATGATTACTATGTTCAATTTGCCTAAAGGATTCATCATGTATTCCTTGAGATTCAAAGTCATTGATCATAAAACCTAGGTCTTTTTGCTCAATATGCTCATGTTCGGCTAAATCCTCCTCAATTGTTTCCTCAAGTTGTGATGTATACGAACCCATTAATTCATTAAACTTATGGTTCACGGTTAGGAGGCTTTCCTCAAAAATTTTCCAAAGGGTCTTATTAAAAGGAGTTGATCCTAACAATGATTGTTTAATAGAAGCCACACATGCACATAATTCATCAAACCTATCAAACTTTATACCCATCTCCTCTTGTATATATCTAAGATCACTTAAAAATTCATTGGAACAACAGGAAGCAAATCTATCCGTGTAAAGTAATTGTTCCTCTATTGTTAATGATCTAAATGGAATTTCATCCGCCATGGTGACAAATGAAAATGGTTTTACAAACAAAGGGCACAAAGAAAAAGATAGACTACAAGAAAGCTAATAAAAAGAAAATAAAAAAAATCTCACTAAGATAGGAATCTAATGAGTAGACCTAATAAAATAAAAATTCAACCTAAACAATAACTATTCCCCGGGCTGCGGTGCCAAAAACTTGATGCGTGGTTTTGTAACCTTACAACAGGTTTTACCTCTCGAGGGATCTCAAGAGGCTTACAACCCCACCAGGCAGTGTACCTGACCGATGTAGTATAGTGTAGTGGTAAGTACGGGGGATTGATCGTTCTCCACAGGGAATAGTGTTCGTTAGGTGTGAAAGACTACTCTAATTAGGTCTAAGGGTTGAGGAAGATTCTTTTTATGTTTTTATAATTTTTATGAAAGAAAGTAAAATCTCGGTTTTGAAAGAGTGGGCGGAATTAGTTGCTAGTCAACTAACCCAAAATAACTACAAATGCAAATAAAATAAATAACTGAAAATAAAATGTGGTGAGAAACTTATGTGTAGAGAAATGTGTTTACTTAGATTTCCTTACTCCCTAACTATCTTTTACCGGTTAATTAGTGTGTATTAGTCGCGTGGATGACGGGTGTATTCCTTAATACCATTCGTGGGGTGGCGTACTTACTTCCCCAACTCTACAAGCTCCTACTTCACTCCTATGTCGAGCCGGCTAGGAAGCTCCTAACATGGGATCACTAGAATTCGCTTGTGCATTAAATACAACCATAAAAACCTTTAGTACGCATTTGGTTCATGTTTCTTAAGACGTTCAAGCAAGTTACCGAATAGGAAGTTAGCCAGTTTTCTTAAGCCTAACATAGATAAACAATCATCCAATACAACTAATAACACACTAACAACCAATAATCAATAGCTAGGTTTCATTAGATCTAAGCAAACACAAGATAAATTTAGCCTAACATGTTAATCAAAAGACAAGAATAAGATAAAATCAAACAACACATAGACATATTGAATGATTAATTGATAACTTATCTTCAATGTAACATGGAAGATCTCAAGGCAAAAAGCCTTGAAAAAGAAGCTGAATTCGTCTTAGGGTTTTCTCCCAAAATTCCACACACTAAGCTCTCTCTAATGACAAAAAATTAGAAAACTATATATAGATTATTACATCTGACGGCGTCACCTTATGGAGTGTGACGCCATCACCTCGCCGCTTCTAGGGTTCCCGGGTGACCTTCTTGACGCCGTCCCTCTTTAGCTCTTCAAAAATCCATTCTGGCTTATCAAGGCTTGACGCCGTCGAACCTTGAACGTGACGCCGTCCCCTTATGATTTAAGCCGTGATGCCCTTGATCAAGTTAAAGCGTGATGCCGTCAGAATTCACATGCTATTTTCACTGGCCTATCATGAGTAAATTTCACGTCCACTTTTTCTTGCCAAAGCATGACGCCGTCCAGAGTTAATTGTGACGCCGTCAAAGGTAACTTTTAGCCGATTTTTGAGACTTTGCCGTTTTCTTCACTTTTATGCTCCAAAAACGTCCAAAATGCCTCCTTTTCCAGATTTCTCCTCAAAAGTACCTAAAATGACAAAAGGAACGATTTAGGGCAATATTTGATCAAATAAATACGATTTAGGGCTTAAATGACCCCTTAAAAGCGGTACACTTTTCGCTTCATCATTGGGTAAGCTTATGTCAAAGTGCGTTATACATTGGAATGTATTTCTTTTTTCCCTAATTATCATGTGTAAAGCAGCGTGCATTTGTGAGAGGGATACCTATCATGGGAATATGGGATTTAGGGGGTGTTTGGGTAAGCTTGTATAAAGAACTTACAGGCTGAGTAAGCTTATGCCAAAGTGCTTATTAGTTATTTGGAGGAATAAGGGGTTTTTCGATAATGAATAACTAGATAAGTTAAGCCTATGGTTATCCATATACAGTACGTCTTAGTATCTTTTAGGCATGATTGAAGCTAATATAATGTATGTTGCCTTGTTCTGCATCAAGATAAGAACCATATATCTAAAGACTTTATCTTTCTGAAGTTCGGTTATAAAAGTTGCAAGGTTCATTAGTTTTTCTGGTGTACACTCTACTTATATCCTATCTTAAGTTCCGCACCTCATTTGTAATCAGGCTCATGTATCTTGTTTGAGTGTTAATGTTTTGAGGAGTCATTCATTTTCAGTTTCTTTAATATCAGTAAGTTTACTACGTTTCAGGATTAGATGTCCTTGCAAGTGCAAAACGAGTTGAAGGATCATTTAAAGTTCCTAAACCAAAAGTTTCTTCTATGATGGCATCTATAGACGAAGATGTCATAATTTACTCATATTAGTGTTACATCAATCGGTCTATTGGAGGCTTCTCAGGTGAAATGTTGAACTCAGGGGGATTGGTTTAAGCTTATTTTGGGCTTATGATCTTATTTGGTTCGGCTTATATCTCATAAGCTCATCTTTATCCGGATTTTTTCTACCTTATGAGCTTATTGTCAATCTTTAAGTCATAATAAGCCCACAAGTCTGAAATTAAGCTGGAAAATATGGGCGTATGAGATATCAGTAGAGTCAAATAAGCTCATAAGCCTAAAAATAAGCTTAAACAAACATCCCCTTATTTAGCCCCAGTTTAGTTTCTATTTGTTTCAGCTCCAAAGTACACCCTAAAGCTTTACGTTTTTTCTAAAGCCTTTAGATACGTGTGCATAAAATTTATTCTCTTGTGAGTTTAGACAGGGACCCATAATTTTATTTTGTATGAGATGACACAACAAAGTATGGAATTGTATTCTGCGGTATTAATTTGTGGTGATTATGATTTAGGTGGTCGTAGAGAAGATGACTGGACCTGTCTTAGCTGTGGGAATGTCAACTTTTCTTTTCGGACAACTTGCAATGTGCGCAACTGTACACAGCCAAGACCAGCTGATCATAACTCAGTAAGTTACACTATCCGTTTATTACACATATCGCATTAGCTGTCGGTAATGGCTTTAAGAAAATAGGCGTTTACAGGACCAGTCTCTCACTCTTGTTCCTCTAGTTGAGTTCCAACAGATTTCAGAAACTGATTGCTCTTGGTAGTTTTGGTAACGAACAATTGTATTTATACTAGATTTTAGTTCTACGATGAGTAAAATTAAGTTTAAGTTATTTGGTTATCATATATTCTTTTGCTGATGTGTATTTTGTCCTATAGTTATCTTTATTAATTAGTCTTTCAATGAAATGTTTATTTTACAGAAATCTGCTCAAAGGCAAATTCCGACCCCACAAGGCTACTCCTCGTCTTCTTCTTATGCGGGTTCCGGTGCACCTTCTTCAATGTATATGGGCGTAACACCTTATGCTGCTTCTCCCTTCAATGGAACATCTATGCCTCCTTATGATGGTTCTGCTTATCGTTACAACTACAACAGCCGTCTGCCTGGAGGGAACCCTTATCGTCCTCTGCAACTCTCTGCCACATCTGCTTATTCAGGTGTGCCCATGATAGGAACTGGTATGTGTTTTTTGGTTGATTTTGGCCGTTTTATTGTTTAGCGTGTGTTGTTTAGAAGTTATGGTGTTCTGATACTTATTTTGTTCAATAATCTTATTCGGTTTGTTTGGGTCAACCCGGATGCTAAATAGGTTTGGTTATCAGGTTAGATATTTTTGGCTAACTCGGGTTCGGGTCGACTCGTTTGACCTGAATACGGTTTTTTTTTCTTTTTCTTTTTAATATGGTTTATTATAAATTATCTATCTAAAGTAGAACAAATAGGCAATTTTATGACCATTTTACTCATATTCGAACCCGAGTTCAAATAGGGTTGGGTTCGGGTATGATATTCTTTCCAGAAGAGCCATCTCAAAAGAAAGGTATGTTATATCTAACTTATTCATATACTGCTACACAGACTAGCAGGTTGTTGAAGTAAAACCTTGTAGACAGGTCCCACTTCTATGTAGCATCCTTCGGACTTCACGATATCCTACACACAAGAAATACACACGTTAGGCTCGCCCCGGGTTTTATCCCAAGACCAACCTCCGGTGTGAGAGTAAGTATCTGACAATTAGAGTAAAATGTTGTGTGTGTGTGTGTAAAGAATTGATCCTGAATTAAAAATGAGGTGTGGGTATTTATACTACCCACACCTACTGTACCTGTTTACCTCGGGACTAAGCGATTGACCTATGCCTGACACAGTAGGTAGGTGTCAGATCACGTGGGGAACACAAACCCGAGAAATCTGGGATTGTGTTGGTTGATGGGATTAGTCAGTGTAAATGGCGGCGGTCCTGTCAGCAGATTTGTCCGGAGGTAAGATGTCTGGCCAGACGAAATATGACGTCCGGACATATGAGTATGGTCCGGACAAAACATGACGTCCAGACACGTACGCCAACATGTCCCCCCCCCGTATTGTAGTATCGGCTTTTGAGTCGATAGTGCAATACTTTATCTTGGGTCTTTCGGTGTTCTTCTGTCCTTATCATGTAATCGGGTCATATGAGCGTCGGTTCGGGTTGAGGAGGTGGAGCCCATTCAAACTTGGTGGGCCGGTTGAGTTCCAGGCCCATGGGCTGAATATAATAATATTCTACTTATATGCTAGACAGCTGTATGACACGCGTAGTTTCTTACCGCAGGATCCAACGTCACAGAGTGTGCCACATCAGCAAATGACAGAATGATGCGACGTTTTCGCTTCTTCCCATGTTTGCCCTATATATACCGCTTTACCTTTCTTCATTTTTTTACTTTTTTGGAGTTTTACGCTTTCTACTACCGGACGTTCTTTGTGTAATATCTTCACGAGTTCTCGATAGGTGCGTTTTGCTCTTTTCCTGTAATTAAATTTGTTAATCATTCCCTGGCATCCTTTTAGCTATGGCCGCAGAGATGAATGTATCGGAGAATACTTCAATAGCTAGTAGACCCGGAACTTCGTCCGGAAAGGTAGTTCCTAAGTTTGATATGCATGTACATACGTCAAAAATGTCGCAGAAAGATTTAGATGATGTGGTTAGGGAGTTTGGTATTCCATCGGATTTGCAACCCACCCTTCCCCCGGATGATATGACTATGGACAAGTTTCCAGACCACAAGATAGGTATTTATGTTCATCAGTTGAGAACGGGGGGTGTTAGGAGAAAAGTGTTCCGTTTTCCACATTTTTGCTAGCGGTAATAAAGTATTTCCGGGTACATATTTCCCAGATTGTTCCGATAGGTTTGAATAGAGTGACCATGTTTGAGATTCGTTGCTATAGTTTGAGCATCCGTCCAACTGTCCCGTTGTTCAGGGTTTTTTATAGATTGTGTAAGCAAGGCCACTGGTTTTCATTTGAGAACCGAACGGGAAGGAGGGCTAAAAAGTGTTTTGAGGAGGTACTTAGTGGGCTAAAACACTGGAAATACCATTTCTTTCTGATAGATCGGAGGGCTATTACGGAGGCTATGCCATGGAGGCATAGTGATTTAAGGTCACAGATGACTTTCCAGAGATGCATTCTGATAGAGATGCTGAGCTGGTCCCTGAGAAGGTGATTCTCCTTAGAAAACCCTCAGCCGCCCTTTAACGGATGCCGGGTCTTTCTAAAGTTTTCGAGCATCCCGGATATGAGATTGTTCTAAAGGGTGCCGAGGGGAAGGGTAATACAAACCTTACTTGTCTTAAATGTATATAATCTGTTGCTTTTTGTTGTGATCTTACCTCCCCCTGCTTTTTTTTTTTTTTTTTTTTTTTTTTTTTTTTTTTTTTTTTTTTTTAGTTCTTACAATGTCTGAATATCTGGAGCTTCCGTTGGTGGAAGGAGTTGAGGTCAGCAAGGGAGGACCTTTGTCTGAGGATAGCCAAAGGCCGGAAAGGACAACCGAGCCGTTGGTACCAGGAAGTAAGATCCCTGCTAAGACTCCTCTTCAGAAGGCTGTTGAAAGGTCGGATGTGAATGTGGTTGCCGCTAGGGAGGATAAAGAGAGGAAGAAGAGGATGATGGAGCAGGCTGGGATTAAGAGGAATGCTGAGGGGCCATCCGTCGTGCAGACGAGGAGGAAAAAATGGAGGAAGCAGTCCGAAGAGAATTTGGAGGAGAATGCTTCCTCCGAACACATTCTCACTGCAACCCCTCTTCATCAGTTTTTGGTACAGGGGGTGGTTCACGTTGAAGAGAGACCGGGCGGTGATGGAGGGGCCGTCAATCCGGGGGAGGAGACGGTTAAGACCAGGCATGTTAATGAAACAAATTTGGAACAACCGGTCCAGGAGACTCAGCCACAAAACCAAGTTCCTCCCGCCAATGGTGAGAAATGGTCATCAATCGGATTATTTGTTTATTTTTCATTTTACTTATCTCTTTTTTTATATATAGATCGTTCAGCTCATTCGGCTCATTCTCAACATTCTCCGCATCGTTCTCCCGGTTCTGAAGGACATGGTTCCGTTGGACAAGGTATATAAATCTATCCTTGCTGTTCCATTTCTAGTTCTTTCCTTATGCTAATTTGTGACTAATTTTGTTGCAGATAGGCATTCATCTGGAAGAGAGCCTTTTGTTCTGGCCTGGTCTCTGATTGATGCGCGTGATGTGTCGTTGCGGTTTAGCAGTTTTAATGCCTACTCAAGTTTTAAATTTATATTTAGCCGACTTATCAATAACACACACACTTAACGAGCAGTGTACCCGGTCAGTATGAATATAATGGTAAGTAGAGTGTCGATCACTAAGAGTGGAACGTATTATCTCGTTATTCTAATCAGTATTTTAATAACCTAACGCAAGGGGGTTTCAGCCTGAGAGACTGGCACGGTTTGGTTTGCAATAAAATAATAAACTAAACTAATAGGCACGAATCAGCAAGTAGCACACACGTACACAGATAGATACTCGAGACAATAAGAGGGCTGTCCTTATGATTAAGTAGTTTGTCACTTGTTTTATTGATAGCTTTATATGAAGTGTATGTAGTTAATCCTTTCTCGTTGGTCCTAAGCTTATCGGCGAGTAAACCCTTAATGACGACTTATGTCTAAAAGTTATTCCTAAGTGATCAATTTAGTAATAACCGTGGGAGTGCAACCTTTCCGTTGCCACATTACACAAGCCACTAATAAACACAGAGGTGGTCAATGCACTAATAAGTAGTAACCAAAGACATCAACATATAAACTTTAATCGATGGGAAAGCAATTTTAAGGGGAGTTGAAGTGAATGATAACATTAGCACAAGCCCATCAATCCTGATGAATTAAAGTTTGCTAACACAATAAAACAAAACTACTTAATGAATTAAACACATGCAGCACCTTCTTACAGCTCTTGTATCTTAGTTTGGTGTGTCTTGTGCTGCCTCCTTAACTGAATTCGTCCTAGGGTTCTGCTGTTCGGTCTTCTGTTTAAAACTTTCGGAACTCTTTTGGAACTCCTTAATTCGTCTGGTCTACGGGGTATTTATAGTTTCTGTCTGAAGGAAGATGCGGCGCATCTACTAAGTAGATGCGGCGCATTGACTTAACTTCGCGTGGGGTCCAAGATTATAATATTCAGGAATATTCGTACACCGCCAGAAGATGCGGCGTAACTCCATAATTAGATTCGGCGCATGTCCTCTTGTATCTTGGATCGTATCTGGTGAGATCTTGATATAGATGCGGCGCATGTAATGAGTGAGATGCGGCGCATCTGGAGCAGATTAGTCTTGATCTTGTCCATTTCAGTAGACTCTTCACATTATGCATGTTTTGCTCCATAATTAGTCCAAAATCGCCAAGTTTCACCAAATGCTTGTTTTCAACTGAGAATTACAAAAGTAAACGATTAAGTATCAATCCTCATACATAATATAGTAAAACAAGTCAAATTAATAGGATAAATGATAGTAATAAAATGTACTTATTTGAGTTCATCAAATATCCCCCCACTTGAACTTTACTTGTCCCCAAGTAAACCTTAGAATTAATCTTATGAAAATGTATCCTAAGAGATGTTAGGATTTATTTTTATATTTAAGCATGTATTCGTTTATTTCATAATCACACAACTAAACACTTAACGAATTAGAAGTAAAATAAAATATCTTGATAAAAGCAAATCTAATCGTTTAACTGTCCAGTCGCGACGAATATTCTATCATAAGCTTGGCAAGTATACACATCTCCACCACTAAAGCTAAGGAATAACAAGTCTAAAGCGGTAAAAAGGGTTTTTAGGCTTAAGGGTTAATTATTCTTAATCACTATCGATCTCAAATTCCAAAAAAGGCGACAAAATCACAAATACATGATCGAATCCACGAACACGATACTTGCAATTGCTCAAATCCTTAACTCGAATAGGCTAAAGATAGGTCCAAACTTCACCAATAATAATATATCAAAAAGGGCGACAAAATCATAAATACATAGCCGAATCCACGACTACGATACTTAAGATTGCTCAAATCCCTAATCTCAATAAATCAAAGGTTTGGTTGGATAAAGAATAATATAGGGTATGGATAATATTTGGGATATAAATTGGTGTAAAATGAAAAATAAACAAAACAAATAAATTAAAATCCTAAGTGTGGTTAATCACTATCCCAACCATCCCATGAATAAGACTCATATCATTGAATAACTCACGCTTTAACACTTGAAACACACGCTTTAGGTAGACATGAATTATACTCAACAAGATCTTAATCAAAGAATAAACCTTAATTGGGGTTCCCATAACTGCCAATTCCCATTCACTCCATAAATGTAGTATAACAAATAGTGGCCATATGAACCACTTACATAACTTTACATCGTTGGTTTAACAAACTTCCAACTTTCTTCTTTTTCTTTTTCTTTTTTCTCTTTTTTCTCTTTTTTTTTTTTTTTTTTTTTTTTTTTTTTTTTTTTTTTTTTTTTTTTTTTAAACTTAAACATAGATGTGTAAAATTTCACCACATCACTATAATGATAATTCTGGATAATTTTTCCATACTTTTCATAACTTCAGAAATAACGGTAATAGTGAAAGTAGTAAACACACGAAAAATAAACTCAAAGATATACAATATTTACTTTCACTCCAATTGCATTGTGCAATTTCCCGACCTAACCATAGATAATGTATTACGCACGCGAACACAGGTAATGTAAGGAAACACACTTTGCCTATAACAATTAACCAACCACGGATTCTAATCTACGGGGTAGGCTAAGGTGTAAGGGTGTAACGAAACATTTTAAACATAGGTGTAAGAAACGAAAGGAATGGCTCTGAGTGTTTTTCTAGGGGTATCTTACTCTAAAAATGAGAGTAACAAAAGGGTTTATACGGGGGTTAACTAACCAGTGTAGCTAGTTAATAACACATAACATATAATAGGCTATTTGGGTGTAATCCTAGAATTTTACCAATTTAGACAAGTCATTCCAATTATATAAAATAATACTTATTATGGTGGTCTCGAATAGTATACAAGCCAAGTTCTAAAGTTTACAAGTCACCGGAACACTCATAGATTTGTGAATTTAGAAAAATCACAATTTTTGAAAATAACGTCATGTGTGCAGCTATGCAACTTAGATCTTAAACAAAAACATGCTAAAATTTTTTAGATTTTGATATATTAAGCACATTTTAAGCATAATTTTTGAAAAAGTTTAGGACAAGTAAATGTTAAGTGTTCTAATTCTCCAACCCCCCCACTTAAGTTAAACAACGTCCTCGTTGTTTGTATAAAAGGTTAAAAACTGGAAAATAAAAGAATTAGAACAGAAAAACTCCCCTGAGATTTGCTCGGTATGATCCTCCATTTGATAAGAGCAAAAATCATCTTTCTTGTGGATTAGAACGTTTAAGCTTCATACTTGATGTATCCACAGGAAATCCAGGAAACTATAATACCACCAATGCTTTAAAACACACCTAAGGTAAGAAAGGTTCAAACTTGCATAATACATTAGTAGTTAGGAAAAAATAAAATTTAAAAATTAAAACTGAAAATCATCAGGTCAGTCGATGCGCCGTATCTTATTGAAGAAGATACGTCGTATCGAGCCTGGAATAAATACGGATCAGAATAAAAGATGCGCCGCATCCTTAACCAGGGATGCGCCGCATTAAAATAAACTGATAAATAGTTTTAAAGTCGGAAATAAAAAATGCAGAAAATTAAAATAAGATATGACCATTGCAGGAGATGCGTCGCATCTCAGGAATGAGATGCGCCGTATCGTCATGCGGGTCTGACTAACTCGACACAAAAAACAGAATAATAAAAATTCTCCGGGTTGTCTCCCGGCCAGCACTTGTCTTTATTCCAGAGTCTTCAAGTTAGACTCACGTTCAGCTCATTAATATCGATCATTGAAGGAGTCGGAAACATCGCGCTCCCTCATCGCCAATTCAGTAATATTGAACACTCCTTGCTCGTCCTTAATTTCCACGCCGTTCTTCTTTAATATCTGTATAAACAAAGTCCTGTCCCTTTCGGGCAGAGATGACAAAATGATAGACGGGAAATTCTTATTATCATATAGGCATAAATAAGCAAGGTGGGGTGGTAATTCAATAAACACATCATTGTTCAAATTCGTTTTCTCAACTATTCTCCTACGTTTATTAATTACTACACAATCATACCACTCATCATCAGAATCATTAACAACATCGCGTCTAAGTTCGGTAGGTACATTAAGGTCAATGAATTCCTCAAAGTTCTCATGATTAGGATTAGTTGAGTTGTTTTGAATCAATGTTTCTCCCATAAGTCTAGCTTCAAGATCGAGGTCCATACGCTCTCTTAATCCTAGCACATAAACACCTCTAATTATGCTTTTAACCGGATCTTGGCACTTATAGACTAGTTTATTATTCCCTACCGTATCCAAAAAGTTGGATACGCCGTATCTTAATACGTTAAAACTTAATCAGACTTTATTCAGAAAATAGATACGCCGCTTAGAATTTATGAATGCGCCGTATCGAATTAAATTAATCAAAAATCGATATTTATTAAAAATTAAATGCGTCGTATTAACGAAAGTTAATGCGCCGTATTTTCGTTACGTTTAAAAATACAAGATTTTTGATTCAGTAAGATGCGCCGTATCGAAAGAGATCGATGCGTCGTATCTGTTTAATAATTCGCAAACTGTTTTTAATTAAAATAATAGATACGCCGTATCTGCAAAAGCAGATGCGTCGTATGGCGTTAACGTTTAGAAAATTCTTTATCAAAAACAGATACGCCGTATCTGCTAAAGCAGATGCGTCGTATTACTTTATCGCTTAGAAAAAAATTTCTTATTAAAAACAGATACACCGTATCTTGGGGAAAAGATGCGTCGTATCGAATTAATTAAACGCGTTGTATTTTATAAAAATTAAACGCAATACGCCGTATCTGATAGATCAGATGCGCCGTATCGTTTGATTTAGCACAGTACAACGATAGCAGAACACACAAAAGTACGAAAAAAAATAAAAACAAAAATAAAACACACGAACAAAAATAAATAAAAACAAAAATAAAAGCAAACAAATAACACACAATACAACAAATATGCAAAATAATACAATGATGCAATTAATCTAATAAAAAGAAAAAACCTAATTAAAATACTAATCAAATTAACAGATAATAACAATTCACTCCCCGGCAGCGGCGCCAAAAACTTGATGCGCGTGATGTGTCGTTGCGGTTTAGCAGTTTTAATGCCTACTCAAGTTTTAAATTTATATTTAGCCGACTTATCAATAACACACACACTTAACGAGCAGTGTACCCGGTCAGTATGAATATAATGGTAAGTAGAGTGTCGATCACTAAGAGTGGAACGTATTATCTCGTTATTCTAATCAGTATTTTAATAACCTAACGCAAGGGGGTTTCAGCCTGATAGACTGGCACGGTTTGGTTTGCAATAAAATAATAAACTAAACTAATAGGCACGAATCAGCAAGTAGCACACACGTACACAGATAGATACTCGAGACAATAAGAGGGCTGTCCTTATGATTAAGTAGTTTGTCACTTGTTTTATTGATAGCTTTATATGAAGTGTATGTAGTTAATCCTTTCTCGTTGGTCCTAAGCTTATCGGCGAGTAAACCCTTAATGACGACTTATGTCTAAAAGTTATTCCTAAGTGATCAATTTAGTAATAACCGTGGGAGTGCAACCTTTCCGTTGCCACATTACACAAGCCACTAATAAACACAGAGGTGGTCAATGCACTAATAAGTAGTAACCAAAGACATCAACATATAAACTTTAATCGATGGGAAAGCAATTTTAAGGGGAGTTGAAGTGAATGATAACATTAGCACAAGCCCATCAATCCTGATGAATTAAAGTTTGCTAACACAATAAAACAAAACTACTTAATGAATTAAACACATGCAGCACCTTCTTACAGCTCTTGTATCTTAGTTTGGTGTGTCTTGTGCTGCCTCCTTAACTGAATTCGTCCTAGGGTTCTGCTGTTCGGTCTTCTGTTTAAAACTTTCGGAACTCTTTTGGAACTCCTTAATTCGTCTGGTCTACGGGGTATTTATAGTTTCTGTCTGAAGGAAGATGCGGCGCATCTACTAAGTAGATGCGGCGCATTGACTTAACTTCGCGTGGGGTCCAAGATTATAATATTCAGGAATATTCGTACACCGCCAGAAGATGCGGCGTAACTCCATAATTAGATGCGGCGCATGTCCTCTTGTATCTTGGATCGTATCTGGTGAGATCTTGATATAGATGCGGCGCATGTAATGAGTGAGATGCGGCGCATCTGGAGCAGATTAGTCTTGATCTTGTCCATTTCAGTAGACTCTTCACATTATGCATGTTTTGCACCTTAATTAGTCCAAAATCGCCAAGTTTCACCAAATGCTTGTTTTCAACTGAGAATTACAAAAGTAAACGATTAAGTATCAATCCTCATACATAATATAGTAAAACAAGTCAAATTAATAGGATAAATGATAGTAATAAAATGTACTTATTTGAGTTCATCACTGACCGAGGACGTTAGGTTGAACTCTTACAGAGCCTGTCAAGAGATGCTCGCCCATCTTGCCACTCCTGCTGAGTAGACCGCTCTGGAGGAACTGAGTACCAGCCGTCTGATCCGCTCATCCTACGTGCAATCCGCTAGCGGGATTGCCATGCAGGCAGAGGTGCTGCGTAGGTTCACTCAGTTGATCACTGAGTTCAGGGAGTTGGAGCACGCTCGGAATACTGCCGGGGCAGCATGGAATACTGTCAGGCCGGACGAAATATGACGTCCGGACATATGAGTATGGTCCAGACGAAACATGACGTCCGGACACGTACGCCAACATGTCCCCCCCCAGTATTGTAGTATCGGCTTTTGAGTCGATAGTCAATACTTTATCTTGGGTCTTTCGGTGTTCTTCTGTCCTTATCATGCAATCGGGTCATTTGAGTGTCGGTTCGGGTTGAGGAGGTGGAGCCCGTGAAACCTTGGTGGGCCGGTTGAGTTCCAGGCCCATGGACCGAATATAATAATATTTTACTCATATGCTAGACAGCTGTATGACACGCGTAGTTTCTTACCGCAGGATCCAACATCTCAGAGTGTGCCACATCAGCAAACGACAGACTGATGCGACGTTTTTGCTTCTTCCCAGGTTAACCCTATATATACCTCTTTACCTTACTTCATTTTTTCACTTTTTACTGGGCATTTATTTCCTTTATCTTCGGAGTTTTACGCTTTCTACTACCGGACGTTCTTTGTGTAATATCTTCATGAGTTCTCGATAGGTGCGTTTTGCTCTTTTCCTGTAATTAAATTTGTTAATCATTCCCTGGCATCCTTTTAGCTATGGCCGCAGAGATGAATTTACCGGAGAACACTTCAATAGCTAGTGGACCCGGAACTTCGTCCGAAAAGGTAGTTCCTAAGTTTGATATGCATGCACATACGTCAAAAATGTCGCAGAAAGATTTAGATGATGTGGTTAGGGAGTTTGGTATTCCATCGGATTTGCGACCCATCCTTCCGCCGGATGATATGACTATGGACAAGTTGCCGGACCACAAGATAGGTATTTATGTTCATCAGCTGAGAACGGGGGGTTTTTGGATTCCGTTTTCCACATTTTTGCTAGCGGTAATAAAGTATTTCCGGGTACATATTTCCTAGATTGTTCCGATAGGGTTGAATAGAGTGACCATGTTTGAGATCCGTTGCTATAGTTTGAGAATCCGTCCAACGATCCCGTTGTTGAGGGTTTTTTATAGATTGTGTAAGCAAGGCCACTGTTTTTCATTTGAGAACCGGACGGGAAGGAGAGCTAAAAAGTGTTTTGAGGAGGTACTTAGTGGGCTGAAACACTGGAAAGACCATTTCTTTCTGATAGATCGGAGGGCTATTCCGGATGCTATGCCATGGAGGCATAGAGATTCTAAGGTCACAGATGACTTTCCGGAGATGCATTCTGATAGAGATGCTGAGCTGGTCACTGAGAAGGTGATTCTCCTCAGAAAACACTCATCCGCCCTTTAATGGATGCCGGGTCTTTCTAAAGTTTCCGAGCATCCCGGATATGAGATTGTTCTAAAGGGTGCCGAGGGGAAGGGTAATACAAACCTTACTTGTCTTAAATGTATATAATCTGTTACTTTTTGTTGTGATCTTACCTCCCCCTGATTTTTTTTTTTTTTTTTTTTTTTTTTTTTTTTTTGTAGTTCTTAAATGTCTGAATATCTGGAGCTTTCGGTGGAGGAAGGAGTTGAGGTCAGCAAGGGAGGACCTTTGTCTAAGGATAGCCAAAGGCCGGAAATGACAACCGAGCCGTTGGAACCAGGAAGTGAGATCCCAGCTAAGACTCCTCTTCAGAAGGATGTTGAAAGGCCGGATGTGAATGTGGTTGCCGCTAGGGAGGATAAAGAGAGGAAGAAGAGGATGATGGAGCAGGCTGGGATGAAGAGGATTGCTGAGGGGCCATCCGTCGTGTAGACGAGGAGGAAAAACAGAGGAATACTGCCGAGGCAGCGTGTTATGCAGAAGCTGGAAAGTATGAGCGGTTGTTGGGGGAGTTCGGGGTTTTGAGGAAATATTTAGAAGAGGCACGGTCTGCCGTTTCGGTTCGGGAGTAAGGCTTGTCCGACCAGTTGGAGGAGATGAATAAGGACAGGAATGAATGGTGGAAAAAATCCGCTTCTTAGGCCGAACAGATTAGGAAACTAGAGAAGGCACTAGAAGAAAAGGATAAAGTCATTGGGAGGTTGGAGGGGGAAAAGAAGCAATTGATGGTGGAAGTGGCTCAGTCGGAGTGTAACCACTATAAGATTTCCCTATATAATTATCTAGTGCTTATCCTTTTTCCACGTAATTTTTTTTTATTTATTTATTACCTGATTATAACTATTATCTTATGTGACGTAGATCACATCCTCGATAAACGTGCACGCAACCCAACCTTAACTGATTTAGTATAAAAACATCTTTGACATACAACTTTATGAGATCTCATTTACCACTTTGCGTTATTTTGTTAACGTACATTTAAAACTAAGCATTTTCTATCTGATAAGAGTTTTTATAAAACCCTAAACTATCATAACAACATATGAGAATAACGAAACTCTAGAAATATTAAAATACAATTTATTTAAATAATGTACAAGTCACTAAAGCACAGAAACCCTAATTCCACTATAACTCCCGGTAAAACCCTAATTTCACAAAACTATTATTATATGTAATAAAATCACAAACCCTAATTAATATTTTTATAAAATATATAAGTACAAGTCTTCTAAACTAAGGTACAAGTCCCTAATGCATAAAAACTAATTATTAATAAAAACCTTATATAAACCTTAATAATAATTATTTTTAAAGGCATATTTTGTAGTAATTTCACATAATAATTTTTAAAATAAATTTATTAATATATAAAATAAGTGTACAAACCATTAAACCTATAGTACAACCCACTAATGCACAAAAACTCAAAATCTCATTTAATTACTTTAAAACCTTAATAAAAATTATATAAAAATTACATAAATTAAGAAAATATTAAAATTATATTTTTCTTATTTTCTAAACCCTAGTAGAACATCCCTAAGCCTATGGTACAACACCCTAAAGCACCAAATTAGTTTTCCTTTGATTTTAATGAAATCGATATATATATAATTTATTTATAAAATCCTAAAAATTAATTCTAAGTAATCCCTAAACCCTAGGAACCCTAACAAGAACCCTAAACCTAAAGTACCATAACCCTAAGCCTAATGTACAACTCCTTTATGCCTAGTTCGAACCACATATTCCTTTCTACCCTAACTTGGTTCGAATCCAACTAAAACCAAAACTAAAACCTATCCTACTTAAACCCTAAATGACCAAATGGAAGAACCTTAGCCTTCCACATCTCCCCCCCCTTATAGAAATAGAAACTTGTATGGTTAGTATCATTCCACACTTCCTTTCCTTCCTCCTAACCATGTGGCGCCACAATTGGCTCACCACATCACCCATGTCATCTTCACCTTCCCTAATAGAAACCCTAGAACACCTTAGAACCCTAGATCACCTCCCTCTATAAATACAAGGTCCCTATTTCCCTCTAACTTCCACAAACCATTCGACCAAATACCCACAGCCCACACACACCCAAAATTCTGTTCCCATAACCTTTATAAAAAACCAAAGACACTTGAAGAAGCCAAAGGAGTAAGGTAGAAACACTAGAGATCAAATTCCAAACCCTAAGTCCCATTTCTTGCCCTATTCGATCTACACTATCTAGGTAAGTCCTCACTTCATTTCCTTTTGTTTTATGTACTCTAATTACTCTAAATAACCCTAATAAACAAACTCTAGTAATGATAAAACCCTAAAACTAAAATCTACATTTTCTTTTCTTTCTTTTTGTTTTTGTCGAACAAACCCAAACACACCCTTAAGTAATTTTTTTAGTTCAATAGATGTTAGAATCTAGTAAGAACAAGCTTAAACATACTTAAAATACTTAAGTGACACCCTAAAACCAAAATTTGAAACCCTAAGAAACAAAACTTAATTTTTCTTTTTCTTTTTCATTTTATTCGAACAAACAAACACCCTCTTAATTCAATTTACAAACCTAAAATACCTAAAACTAAGTGGAAGTCCCTTAAATATGTTAAAGATACTAAATATAATCAAATATCCCTAGTTAGTGAGCTTAAAATTCGAAAAACCATTTTTTTTTCTTTCTTTTGCTTCTGTCGAGAACAACAGCAGACCACCAACTTTTGGTCTAAAGTTCGACCCTTAAACGAGTCTTAAAAATTCTAGATTTTTGCTAGAACAAAGGTCTATTAGCTGTCTAAATGTAGGAAAAATAACGAAGTCATTTGGTTAAGTTTACACCAAGATTCGACCCTTTCTGTTTGCGTGTTTTTTGCCCAGACCAAACGAACAAACGCACCCTAAAATAATTAATTTTGAGCTTGTGAGCTCGAATCATGAGCTGAGATTTTGTCAAAATTGAATTTATGAACTAATAAATAAGTATACGAAAGAGTCGTAAAAAGTTTTGCCCTTTTTCTAAAGATATAGAGCGTTTTTAAGAAATAAGGACGTCGTGTGTAACGCGACGGGAGTCTCAGGGGTATTTTCGATCAAAACTCTAACTAAAATTCTAAAATGGACTTAATATGAAGTCGACATTAACCTCAGGGGTAGAAAGTGTCATTTTTAAAATTATAGGGGTAAAAATTGTCATTTAACCAAAATTAAGAGGTAAAAATTGTAATTTTATGAAATTTGAGGGGTAAAACTTGTCATTTTACAAAAGTTCAAGGGTAAAAGTTGTTAACATATAAAACTATAAGGGCTAAAGTGTAACTTTTTCTTTAATAATAATTATTAATAAATTATTATTATTATTATTATTATTATTATTATTTTTTTTTTTTTTTTTTTTTTTTTTTATTATTATTATTATTATTATTATTATTATTATTATTATTATTATTATTATTATTATTATTATTATTATATATTTTTTTTATTATTATTATGAAGACATCACTTTATTAGAAACATATAGGATTTACAAGTAGTTAGAAGGGAGCCGAGATACTAATTGGGCTCCCACTCCTCTAGCTATAGAAAAGCAAATCCTACTAAAAATATGAGCAGCAGCACGTGCTCCAATGTCTTGAGTCATCGAGAACTTTCGAATACGCTTCAATAAAGTTACAGCATCCTTTTCAAGTTCCCCAAAAGAAGAGAAAGAGAAGGGGAGGAAACCATATCCCATATCTGCACACTTAGCCTCATACTTGACACCTTTACGTTGTGCAGCCTCAATCACCGCACGACCTGGCACGAAATCAACCATACCAGTTTGTGTCAAGGGCGATGATCCAGTCAAATCAACACAAACATCAAGTCCTTCATCCCAAGAGTAAAGTAACACATCAGCAGGACGTAAAGATTTGTCCCTTTCACCACAAAGACCAATGTCAACCTCTTTACGAGCCGAAACCCCAGATCGAGAACATATATCAACAAGAACATCACGTACCATGTTATGCCGATGTTTAATGCCAATAATACCAGTACAAGATACAACATGGTCCCCATAAATATCACCAGCAAAGACCCTGGAACAGGCTGAGCACGACATCTGAACAGAGAATAGGGGGACACCAAGCCGATAACATAACACGCAACGATAGGTCCTGGCGTTCATAGTCTGTCCCAACCCAGAAATCGGAACTACTCTAAGCCAGTCTGAAGTGTGGTCCTCCATTTGCGATTTCCATAACACCATCTGTCTAGTAGATAAAGAAAATGTAGATTCGGCGGTTCGGGTAACACGTGTGAAATATATATCTGCCAATTTCTTCATGAGTTTGGGGGCAGCGATCTCACACGGATTACTCAAAAGGTCAATCTCCATTTTCATATTAAAAGCACACAAGGCATCATCGAAGGAAGACCCGGGGGTTACGATACCAGAATGTCGAAGCAACATAGTCTGCAAGCTAGTGGATTGAAGTCTAGACGCAAGGAATGCATAGTTCAAGACATCACCTGCAGAATATACACCAAGCCCCCCGAACGCAAAGGGTAATGTAGCAAGTCTCCACTGCGAATCACCAAAACCAGGCCCAGAAGCAGTAACAATACGCTCTAGAGTAGAGCGAAGAGCTCCATCAAAAGAAATCTGGGCACGTTTAAAGACCCGAGGAGAGCAAGTGCGCATAGCAAAATATAATTTGGAAATACCAGCACAAGCACGAAGGAGTAATAACTCACACTGGGGATCATTAATCTTAGTAGTAGCATTCATAAGCTCAATGGTTTTTGCAACTCTTTTCATAACAAGCTCACTACTAAAATCAAAGTTCACACTAACGGGCCCACCCAATAATTTAACACCATGCAAAGGTCGGGCAATATTAGGTGGGAAAATACCCACAAGCCTGCTTCTGGGGTCTTCCTTAGGCAAAAAAACCTCAGTTTTATCAACATTAAGGTGCAAACCACAACGAGGCCCTTCCACCATGATAAGCTCTAAAACCTCCCCCACAACCAAAGTATCTCCAATAATAGTGCCATCATCCAGGTACCAAGCATGAAGGGAAAGGCTAAAAGAGTCTCTAATCTTACATACCCAAGGATGTAACACTAAAGAAAAAAGCAAAGGCCCAAGTGGATCACCTTGTTAAACGCCTTGATGTGACCATAATGTGTGTTCCCCATAATATAATCTAGCTGGGCTTGAGTAACAAAATTCCACCCATCGTGAAATAGCAGGACAACGAAGACGAACCTCATGAAGCATAACCTCACGATCCACCAAGTTGAAGGCATTTTTGAAATCAACCAACAACATCGAAAGACTTACATCATCTCCATGCTCTTCAATCACACGATTCACGGCATGAAGAATAGCCTCCCCCCCTCCAGATACCCCAACACCAAACTGTAGATCATTTAGATAACCGTCCAACGAATGACCAATCATAGTGGCACTAACTTTGGAAACCAAGCGCCTCCAAATGGTCCCCACAGCAATGGGGCGAATACCACCACCCGGCTTGACCAGCGGCGTGAGAGGAGCACTAGCAATATACTCACCCAATGCCCTAGGGCATTTACCATTAAGAAAAAGGTTCACCACTTGGGTGATAGAAGCGATCAAATCATCAGAAATAGCTACAGCAGCACCACTAATACAATCCAAAAGGTGTTGGGCACGCAAACCATCCCTACCACAAGAAGTACCACGAGGGAAACTCTTAATCATATCAAGAACCACAGAAGAAGATGCAGTGAGGGGATGATGATCAAAAGGTAAAAGAGGAAAAGAAGGAGCTGCCTTGAAAGGGTGCTTAAACTTTAAGTCCTCAAGAGTTGCATCATTATAAGGTGCAACACCAGAAGAAGAAAGAACTCTGACCGCAGCAGTATAATGGCCATCACAAATCTTCCTCTTACATTGCTTGACATTACGCTCACCCAAGTCCAAGTTATCATCATCAATACTAGACCATGATGGGGAGGGTTCGGCTAACGCCTCCCTCACGAGCTGCAAACTACCACCCGACATGTCCCAGGATCGAATAGCATTAACAATATACTCTTCCTGGCGTTGACGTTTAATAGCAGACCTACTCTCTTGATTACTTCTCGGGCAGAAGGTTTTAAGGATACAAGTAGGTAAGACCAATAAACTAACCCAACAAGAAATATCATCAGGCATGCAAATCACCTTATCAAGAGCTCCTTTCAATACCCGAGAAAACCCTAGGCGACACTTGGGAGGGATAGATTTAACGGTTCGCAACCCCTTAGATAACAAAGTGTCAAGAAGAGGCAAATCAAAACTAACATGCTCATCAGGAACCAAATCTTCAACATGGACAGAAGAAGGTATATGAGGTTTGGTGAAGCCATACAACACGAACCTAACAATACCATCACCACAGTCCGGGGGTGGCACAAATTCAGAACCATGACGACACTTAGCCCGGAGAGTATGCGTTTTAAAACAAACACCGCATAACCAAAGTCCCATACGCTTAAGAGTAACCTCAGCCCTCTCAAAAACAACCAAATTGGAAACAAGAGAGTGCTTAGTGATAGCTTGAGCCTCACCATTACAATTTCTATCGCGAAGATGTGTGATCAATGAAGTCTTGGTAAGGCCATTTCCACTACCATCGTGACATCCACTTAATCCCACGAAGGGACAATGGAATCTCACAATAGGCATAGGAAGAAAATCCAACACAAACAGTGCAAGGAAATATTCCAGAAGAAAGAAAAAAAAAACCCCAACAGTAAGAAACAAAGGCAAAGGTACAGCAGCAAACGAAAAAAAAACCTCCTAGTACATCAAAAACGAGTAGCCATAGCGTACCACACTAGTACCTTAGAACCTTTAATACCATAGCACCACAAAGTCCAGGTCAGAATACCACAGAAAACCATAGGATAACTGATAACACATCAGTAACTGATGCCACCAAATACCATAGAACCAAGGCAGAAACCCCCAGTAGCTTGATACCAAAGAACCAAGTCAGAAACCCAGGAACTGTGCAGTAAAAGCACACCACAGAAATCCAAAAATCTGATGCCAAAGATACCGAGTCTACCATAGGATACCAAGGAACAATATCTCAGCAAGCAACAGAAGCCCAGAACTGAACTGACGAGTACCACAGAAACCACAGAAACCACAGAACTGACGAGTACCACATAATACTACAGAATCAAAGGCCCACAACACCAATATACGTATACCAAAGATGCCTCATAACCAGGAATACCACGAGTCAATAGAAAAAACAAAAAATGAAACCGGGGATAGGGAAAAAGTATATATAAAGCCCTAATTTGGTCGAACATGCAGAAGGAAACCCTAAAAAAAACAAAGGAAAAACAGTAACGAAGGGAGGAGAATATATACAGTGAATCAACTGAGAATGTTGAAGGGGATTGCAATGATGAGCGGGAAGAAGAAGGAGATCAGGCCGATCTCCACAGTCTCCAAAATCGCCCACAGTAAGGTAACGTTATTATTATTATTATTATTATTATTATTATTATTATTATTATTATTATTATTATTATTATTATTATTATTATTATTATTATTATTAAGAAAAATTACGTTTTCTTTGATAACGAATGAACGAAGTATCTATTTAACAAACGAATGGAACGAAAACCTACAGATAAGAAATAAGATAAAATCTTATAACTTTTGAAGAGACTTCATGTTGTCTCAAATTTAACATTTATCGAAAACATTACGGAACGAATAATAAAAACATAAATGATTAGAAACGGTTACTGAAAACTTGACATACCAACCCAGGTTGCGTACCGGAGACGTTTATCAACTCTGTTTAACTTTGTTTTTCCATGCAGACTGTTCAGGTGAGTTCGTAGTCCTACTTTTTACTTTTTATATTATTTCTAAACTCGTGGGGAGATACATACTATTAAACCGAACACAAGTATTTTCCTGATTGTTATTGCACTAAGCTAACGTTTACCTATCTGAATTTATATTATTTATTGAAAGACCCTTTATCATGCATCATTAGTCACCTGCTGGGTGAGCGCGAATATTGTGAATAGATCTATTGGCCTGACGCCCCATTTGTTCTTGCCAGATGGATATCTGTGTGGTAGCTGGTTAGGCAAATGCACTATATTTGAGACCTTAACCTGGGGGCAAACCACTAATCATTTAATTATGTTGGTGAGACTAAAACGTGTTAACGGTTTGGTGTCATGAGGTTTAGTGCAATATTCCGAACTGTGATATAACTGATTTCTCTTACTTGGCTTGTGTTCAAAACTGATTATAACTTTAAATGCTATGGATTCACTCAACATTATTGTTGACTTTTTAAGCATGTTATCTAAGGTAACTAGGAGTATGACTATCGGCACGGAGTGGCTGTGGACTTTCTTCTAAAAAGGGTGTCCACTTTGTTATCATTCAAAAGAATAATGTAACTATTATAACGTATTTTCCGAACCTCCCTCTGGGACCTATCTTATGTACTCTGATTTAAATAAATGAATGATAACAAGTTTTATTAAAAACGTCTCTTTTCGAGTCATTTTCTATCTTCATGACTGTGATACTTGAAGTAACACCCCAAACTTGTATTCCGTTGCGTATGTCAAAAACGGGGGTGTTAAAGATTGGTATCAGAGCTCATGGTTATAAAGAAACAAATGTTTTCAAACATTGAACTATAACCAATTTTCATAAAACTTAACCAAAGTCCTCCATGCCACGACGCTACCGAAACATTATTTATACAAGATTTATTTTTAATTAGTTGTATATAGTGGGATATTCATAATTATTGGGTGGTTACAGAGTCATGACTTCCCCACCTCATTCTATTACTCTTACGTTGGATTTGGAAAACGTCGCGATAGTACCTGACTTCATGGTAGTACCTAGATGAGTAACGAATTCGGATCCATCTGAAGATGTTACTGTGGTACCTGAGATTTCTCCGGCATTCGGGCATGATGCAGAGTCGGATCCCTCTGAAGAGCCGTCCGAAGACACTTTGATGCCTGATGTTGTGCCTTTTCTCGACGATCCCTATATTCAGGCGAGAGAGAGAGCTCATACCTTCGCTGACGCAGAACCATCTGATCCAGATTCTCCCTCGGTTATAGAGATACCATAAGAGAGAATCAAAAGAACGGCCAGAATCAGAACTATTCCTGTACTTACGTCATCCTCGCCGTTGCCTTATTTTTATATGTTACCTACCTACGTATCATCCGGTCCTACTTCGTCTACTAGTTTCACTCCTCTCTCCGTCCCATACGAGCCAAGTGACGAAGTCCGAGCTATTATAGACAGGTATAATGCTCTGCCTCGATCACCTACCCCCGATATCCCCATTCCGCCGCGAGTCTTCGAGATAGGAGAAAGTTCCCAAGCAGCGCAGGAATGTTAACCGTCCGTCTCTACTCTTCTGTCATGGCTAGAGCGCCAAGAGGAGCAGATTGAGATTTCATTGGGACATCTCGACGAACTTCCATTAGAACGCATTGAAGGCATCGAGTATAGGATAGAAGATTTGATGACGAATCAGGAAGTGAGGCAGCAGAAGGTGAACGAAAACCGTGAAGAGTCCGAGAAGAATTATGAACAGGTTAGGCGAGAAATACCTTTCATATATGATAATGAATTGAAGTTAATAGAAGAAATGCTTAAGAGGAATGAAGAATTAGCAACAGCCCAGAATCGAATCGCAGCTTTAGAGACGACTGTGACCGAGATGCAGACTCAATACCAGGAGTCCATGCAGGTTCTTGTCAGCATGATCGCCGAACTCGACAGTCGACTTAAGCGAACCCCTGGTAGTCAGTAGGTCAGATCTATATATATATATATATATATATATATATATTATCTTTTGAACTACGTCTAAGTTTTGGAACTATGATATAGACGTAGCACTAGCATATGGGTTATATCAGGCAGCTTTTGTACATAGCCACGGGACATGTGGCATAAATAGGACACTTGTACTAATTTTGTTATGTATAACAAATTAGCAAGTTGTTTATGGCTATATGTGGTTATGATGTTTTGCTGTCTACGATATAGATTCATGTGAATTAGTGTTAATCTGCATACATGTGTGACATTTTGGCATATCGTGACCTTGTGATTTTCATGGATTTCCCATTGATATTGGTCACTATGTAAATTCTAAACATGTATTCTCTCTGTGGCATTAATAGAAATATGTCTCGCAAATCCCCAGAACCAGCCATATCCCAAGCTGCTATCCGAAAGCTTGTTGCAGACAGTGTTGCTGCAGCACTTGAGACTCAAGCAGTGGAAATGGCTCGTACTGGAAGCTCAAGCCGACCTAATGGAGAAAGTAAGTCAGCTAATGCTCGTAAGTGTACTTACAAAGATTTCATGAACTGTAAACCGACTTACTTCAAAGGAACAGAAGGAGCTACAGAATTAGCTCGTTGGTTTGAACGTACGGAAGTGGTCTTTGTAAGGAGCGGGTGTTCTGACGACTGCAAAGTTGCTTTCGCTACAGGGACTTTGTTAGATGATGCCTTGTCTTGGTGGTCTGCTACTTCCTAGACCATGGGAATTGAAGCAGCTCATCAACTCACTTGGGATGATCTCAAAAAGAAAATGATGAATAAGTATTATCCCCGTACCGAAATTAAGAAATTGGAGGATGAATTCCATCAGTTAACAGTGAAAGGAACATATATCAAGGCTTACAATAGAAGGTTTTAGGAGCTTGCTCTCCTATGTCCAACTATTGTGCCTGATCAGAAGAAGTTGTTAGAGAAATATACTGAAGGTTTACCTCGAAGCATCGAAGGGAATGTTACTGTTTCGAAACCTCAGTCATTGGAAGAAGCAATGACCACAGCTCAGAAGCTGATGGATCGGGGAATCAAGCGAAATTCTATTCAGGGAAACAGCGATCACAAACGAAAGTTTGATGATAGCAGAAATTCCCGTCATTTCAAAAATCATCCCAACCACAACCGTCATATTCAAAACAATTACCACCAAAACCGTAATCAGTATCATCATCAACCGAACCGTCGATAGCAAACTGCTAAAGCCTATACTGCCACTCCTATTGAGAAGGGTGGTTATGTCGGAACGAAGCCATATTGCAATCGATGCTTGTTGCACCACTTTGGTCCATGCACTGCCAAGTCCACGAAGTGTCAGAGAATCGGACATTAGACCAAAGACTGTAGAGCAACAGGAGCAAATTTGCAGTCGGTGAACATGACATGCCATGGATGTGGTGAGAAAGGGCATTATAGGAACCAGTGTCCAAAGCTGAACGCTAATCCGAACAATGGTGCCCGCGGAAGAGCATATGTGCTAGGAGATGGCAATATGCAGCAGAATCTGAAAGTAGTCACGGGTACGTTTCCTCTTAATCAACGTTTAGCTAGAGTATTATTTGATACCGGAGCCGATAAAAGCTTTAAATCTCTTACTTTCGCGTCTTTACTTAAAATCACTCCCACTGCCTTAAACGACACGTATGAAATTGAGCTAGCTAATGGAAGATTAGTAGGCACTAACTCTGTAATCCAAGGTTGTATCTTGACCCTATTAAATCAACCATTCGACATCGACCTTATGCCTATTGAACTCGGAAGCTTCGACGTAATCGTTGGTATGGATTGGTTATCTAAATATCGTGTAACGATTTTATGCGACGAGAAAGCGGTTCACATCCCTTTTGAGGGTGAGACTTTGATTATTCGTGGTAATCAAAGTAAAACCAGACTAAGCATAATATCCTGCATTAAAACCATGAAATATATCAATATAGGATGTCAAGCATTCTTATCCCATGTAACGGAAAAGGAAACAAATGAGAAGCGAATGGAAGATGTGCCTGTAGTACGGGACTTTCCGGAAGTGTTTCCTGAAGAGTTACCTGGACTACCACCTGTTCGTCAGGTAGAGTTCCAAATCGACTTGGTGCTAGGAGCAGCACCAGTAGCGCGGGCACCCTACCGTTTAGCGTCATCGGAGATGCAGGAATTATCCAATCAACTACAGGAGTTATTGGATAAAGGATTTATTCGACCAAGTTCATCACCTTAGGGAACACCTATCCTATTCGTCAAGAAAAAGGACGGATCTCTTAGGATGTGTATTGATTACCGAGAGTTGAATAAACTTACGGTGAAGAATCGATATCCATTACCAAGGATCGATGATTTGTTCGACCAATTGCAAGGATCAAGCGTCTACTCGAAAATCGACCTAAGATCTGGATATCATCAGCTCCGTGTTAGGGAAGAGGATATTCCTAAGACAGATTTTCGAACGAGGTACGATCACTACAAATTTCAAGTGATGCCATTTGGGTTAACTAATGCACCGGCAGTATTCATGGATCTCATGAATCGTGTATGTAAACCTTATTTGGACAAATTCATGATCGTGTTCATTGATGATATTCTTATCTATTCTCAAAACGAAGAAGAACATGCGGAGCATTTAAAGACTATTTTGGAACTACTCAAGAGGGAACAGTTGTACGCTAAGTTTTCCAAATGTGATTTTTGGATTCATACTGTTCAGTTTCTTGGGCATGTGATTGATCGTCATGGTATTCAAGTGGATCCTTCCAAAATAGACGCAGTCAAAAATTGGCCGACACCGACGACTCCCACCGAGGTGCGTCAATTTTTAGGACTTGCTGGCTATTATCGAAGATTCATTTAGGGATTTTCGAAGATTGCCAAATCTTTAATGGAATTAACCTAGAATAATAAAAAGTATGTTTGGGGAGAAGATCAAGAGAAAGCTTTCAAGCTGTTAAAGCAAAAGCTTTGTGAAACACCAATTCTAGCCTTGCCCGAAGGAAACGACGATTTCATTGTTTATTGCGACGCATCACACCAAGGGTTAGGTGTGGTATTGATGCAAGGGAATAAAGTGATTGCTTATACCTCTAGACAGCTCAAGCCTCATGAGGAGAATTATACTACTCATGATCTTGAGCTAGGAGCAGTTGTATTTGCTCTTAAAATCTGGAGACATTATCTGTATGGTACGAAGTGCGTCGTATTCACAGATCATAAGAGCCTTCAACATATTCTCGATCAGAAATAATTGAACATGAGACAACGTCGATGGTTAGAATTACTAAGCGACTACGATTGTGAAATTCGTTACCACCCTGGAAAAGCAAATGTTGTAGCAGATGCTTTAAGCAGGAAGGAATGAATTAAACCTCTCCGAGTTAGAGCTTTAGTAATGACCATTAATTTGGACTTGCCATCCCAAATTCTCAACGCACAAGCCAAAGCAGTGAAGGAAGAAAATGTTCAGGCTGAGAATTTGAGAGTTATGGACAAAGCGTTTGAAATCCGTCCTGATGGGACTCGTTGTATAAAGAACCGAAGCTGGTTACCAATCTTTGGTGATTTAAGAAATGTGATTATGCATGAATCACATAAGTCCAAGTATTCAATCCATCCCGGATCTGAAAAGATGTACCAGGATCTCAAAAAGTTTTACTGGTGGCCAAACATGAAAGCTAACATAGCCGAGTATGTCAGTAAATGTTTGACATGTGCACGAGTTAAAGCGGAGCATCAAAAGCCATCCGGCTTATTGACTCAACCTGAGATTTCTGAATGGAAATGGGAACGAATAAATATGGATTTTATCACCAAATTACCTAGGACATCAAGCGGATATGACACTATTTGGGTCATAGTTGATCGTCTTACTAAGTCAGCTCACTTCTTGCCAATCAAGGAGACTGATGAAGTAGTGGATTTAGCTAAGTTATATCTAAAAGAGATAGTTATCCGACATGGAGTGCCAATTTCCATTATTTCGGATCGTGATTCTCATTTCACGTCTCGATTTTGGGAAAAACTTCAAAAAGCCTTGGGTACTAATTTAGATATGAGCACAGCTTATCATCCGCAGACATACGGTCAGAGCGAAAGAACTATCCAAACGTTGGAAGATATGCTCAGAGCATGTGTAATAGACTTTGGTAAAGGATGGGATAGGCAGTTGCCTTTGGAAGAATTCTCATACAACAATAGTTACCATGCGAGCATTAAAGCAGCGCCGTTTGAAGCACTTTATGGACGAAAGTGCCGGTCCCCTGTCTGATAGGCGGAAGTTGGAGAATTCCAACTTACCGGACCAGAGATAATTCAGGAAACTACCTATAAAATCGTGCAAATTCGACAGCATTTGCGGGCGGCCCGAGATAGACAAAAAAGTTACGCGGATGTAAGACGAAACCTATGGAATTTGAAGTCGGAGATAGAGTTATGTTAAAGGTGTCACCATGGAAGGGCATGGTTAGATTTGGAAAGCGTGGAAAATTAAATCCTAGGTACATTGGACCATTTGAGATTCTGGAGAGAATCGGTCCAGTAGCCTATCGACTCAAACTTCTTGTAGAACTCAGTAAGATACATCCTATCTTCCATGTTTCTAATCTGAAGAAGTGTCTATCAGATGAAACACTCGTGATTCCCATGAAAGAGCTTCGTCTCAATGACAAGCTCAATTTTGTGGAAGAACCTGTGGAGATCATGGATAGAGAAATCAAACAGCTAAAACGAAGTCGCATTCCCATCGTAAAGGTTAGATGGAACTCCAAGTGAGGACGAGAATTTACTTGGGAACGGGAAGATCAAATCCGGGCTAAATACCCACATCTCTTTCCTAATTCACCGACCAACGCCGACTAAATCTCGGGATGAGATTCCCTTCAACGGGGGGATAATGTAACCACTGTAAGATTTCCCTATATAATTATCTAGTACTTATCCTTTTTCCGCGTAAAAGTTTTTTTTATTTATTTATTACCTGATTATAACTATTATCTTATGTGACGTAGATCACATCCTCGATAAACGTGCACGCAACCCAACCTTAACTGATTTAGTATAAAAACATATTTGACCTAAAACTTTATGAGATCCCATTTACCACTTTGCGTTATTTCGTTAACGTATGTTTAAAACTAAGCATTTTCTATCTAATAAGAGTTTTTATGAAACCCTAAACTACCATAACAACATATGAGAATAATGAAACCCTAGATATACTAAAATATAATTTATTTAAATAATATACAAGTCACTAAAGCACAGAAACCCTAATTCCACTATAACTCCCGGTAAAACCCTAATTTCACAAAACTATTATTATATGTAATAAAATCACAAACCCTAATTAATATTTTTATAAAATATATAAGTACAAGTCTTCTAAGCTAAGGTACAAGTCCCTAATGCATAAAAACTAATTATTAATAAAAACCTTATATAAACCTTAATAATAATTATTTTAAAAGACATATTTTGTAGTAATTTCACACAATAATTTTTAAAATAAATTTATTAATATATAAAATTAGTGTACAAACCCTCAAACCTATAGTACAACCCATTAATGCACAAAAACTCAAAATCTCATTTAATTACTTTAAAACCTTAATAAAAATTATATAAAAATTACATAAATTAAGGAAATATTAAAATTATATTTTTCTTATTTTCTAAACCCTAGTACAACATCCCTAAGCCTATGGTACAACACCCTAAAGCACCAAATTAGTTTTCCTTTGATTTTAATGAAATCGATATATATATATAATTTATTTATAAAATCCTAAAAATTAATTCTAAGTAATCCCTAAACCCTAGGAACCCTAAATAGAACCCTAACCCTAAAGTACCATAACCCTAAGCCTAATGTACAACTCCTTTATGCCTAGTTCGAACCACATATTCCTTTCTACCCTAACTTGGTTCGAATCCAACTAAAACCTATCCTACTTAAACCCTAAATGACCAAATGGAAGAACCTTAGCCTTCCACATCTCCCCCCTCTAGAAATAGAAACTTGTATGGTTAGTATCATTCCACACTTCCTTTCCCTCCTCCTAACCATGTGGCGCCACAATTGGCTCACCACATCACCCATGTCATCCTCACCTTCCCCAATAGAAACCCTAGAACACCTTAGAACCCTAGATCACCTCCCTCTATAAATACAAGGTCCCCATTTCCCTCTAACACCCACAAACCATTCGACCAAATACCCACAGCCCACACACACCCAAAATTCTGTTCCCATAACCTTTATAAAGATCCAAGAACACTTGAAGAAGCCAAAGGAGTAAGGTAGAAACACTAGAGATCAAATTCCAAACCCTAAGTCCCATTTCTTGCCCTATTCGATCTACACTATCTAGGTAAGTCCTCACTTCATTTCCTTTTGTTTTATGTACTCTAATTACTCTAAATAACCCTAATAAACAAACTCTAGTAATGATAAAACCCTAAAACTAAAATCTACATTTTCTTTTCTTTCTTTTTGTTTTTGTCGAACAAACCCAAACACACCCTTAAGTAATTTTTTTTAGTTCAATAGATGTTAGAATCTAGTAAGAACAAGCTTAAACATACTTAAAATACTTAAGTGATACCCTAAAACCTAAATTAGAAACCCTAAGATACAAAACTTAATTTTTCTTTTTCTTTTTTATTTTATTCGAACAAACAAACAACCTCTTAATTCAATTTACAAACCTAAACTACCTAAAACTAAGTGGAAGTCTCTTAAATATGTTAAAGATACTAAATATAATCAAATATCCCCAGTTAGTGAGCTTAAAATTCGAAAAACCATTTTTTTTCTTTCTTTTGCTTCTATCGAGAACAACAGCAGACCACCAACTTTTGGTCTAAAGTTCGACCCTTAAACGAGTCTTAAAAATTCTAGATTTTTGCTAGAACAAAGGTCTATTAGCTGTCTAAATGTAGGAAAAAGAACGAAGTCATTTGGTTAAGTTTACACCAAGATTCGACCCTTTTTTGTTGCGTGTTTTCTGCCCAGACCAAACGAACAAACGCACCCTAAAATAATTAATTTCGAGCTCGTGAGCTCGAATCAAGAGCTAAGATTTTGTCAAAATTGAGTTTATGAACTAATAAATAAATATATGAAAGAGTCGTAAAAAGTTTTGCCCTTTTTCTAAAGATATAGAGCGTTTTTAAGAAATAAGGACGTCGTGTGTAACGCGACGGGAGTCTCAGGGGTATTTTCGGTCAAAACTCTAACTAAAATTCTAAAATGGACTTAATAAGAAGTCGACATGAACCTCAGGGGTAAAAATTGTCATTTAACCAAAGTTAAGGGGTAAAAATTGTAATTTTATAAAAGTTGATGGGTAAAACTTGTCATTTTACAAAAGTTCAAGGGTAAAAGTTGTTAACATATGAAACTATAAGGGCTAAAGTGTAACTTTTTCTATAATAATAATAATAATAATAATAATAATAATAATAATAATTATTATTATTGTTATTATTATTATTATTATTATTATTATTATTATTATTATTATTATTATTATTATTATTATTATTATTATTAATAAGAAAAATTACGTTTCCTTTGATAACGAATGAACGAAGTATCTATTTTACAAACGAATGGAACGAAAACCTACAGATAAGAAATAAGATAAAATCTTATAACTTTTGAAGAGACTTTATGTTGTCTCAAATTTAACATTTATCGAAAACGTTACGGAACGAATAATAAAAACATAAATGATTAGAAACGGTTACTGAAAACTTGACATACCAACCCAGGTTGCGTGCCGGAGACGTTTATCAACTTTGTTTAACTTTTTTTTTCCATCCAGACTGTTCAGGTGAGTTCGTAGTCCCAATTTTTACTTTTTATATTATTTCTAAACTCGTGGGGAGATACATGCTATTAAACCGAACACAAGTATTTTCCTGATTGTTATTGCACTAAGCTAACGTTTACCTATCTGAATTTATATTATTTATTGAAAGACCCTTTATCATGCATCATTAGTCACCTGCTGGGTGAACGCGAATATTGTGAATAGATCTATTGGCCTGACGCCCCATTTGTTTTAGCCAGATGGATATATGTGTGGTAGCTGGTTAGGCAAATGCACTATATTTAAGACCTTAACCTGGGGGCAAACCACTAATCATTTAATTATGTTGGTGAGACTAAAACGTGTTAACGCTTTGGTGTCATGAGGTTTAGTGCAATATTCCGAACTTTGATATAACTGATTTCTCTTACTTGGCTTGTGTTCAAAACTGATTATAACTTTAAACGCTATGGATTCACTCAGCATTATTGTTGACTTTTTAAGAATGTTATCTCAGGTAACTAGGAGTATGACTATCGGCACAGAGTGGCTGTGGACTTTCTTCTAAAAAGGGTATCCACTTTGTTATCATTCAAAAGAATAATGTAACTATTATAACGTATTTTCCGAACCTCCCTCTGGGACCTATCTTATGTACTCTGATTTAAATAAATGAATGATAACAATTTTTATTAAAAACGTCTTTTTTTGAGTCGTTTTCTATCTTGATGACTGTGATACTTGAAGTAACACCCCAAACTCGTATTCCGCTGCGTATTTCGAAAACGGGGGTGTTACATGGAGGTTGTACGCCATAATACCGTGAGGGAGTTGCTTCCGGCCGCATGCCGGAGGCTATTTGCTAGCCATGAGTACAAAAAGAGCATGGGTCGGGATTACACTCTGTCTTATTCTGCTGGGTTTCTGGACGGTCTTAGGTATGAACGCAAAAGCGAGGATATTGAAAAACTTCTGGGTAAGTTCAAGAAACTCAATATGGAAGCTCCGTCCATATGGAAGGCGGAGTACTTGAAGTTGTTCGAAGCCGAATACCCATATATTCAGAAGCTTGCGGATTCCTGCCATCTTCCATTGGGTGACCTTATGAATCTTTTCCCCGACCTTCCTCCTTCGAAGATGAAGGCTATAGGAGTGCCTGCCCCCAGCAGACCGGAACTTCTTCCGGCGTGAAGGAGACTACTGATAAAGCCGCTTGATTTCCTTCTTTTGTTTGTTGGACGAAGGTAATAGAAACAATTATTGTAACATAAGTACTTTGTATGAATCTGTTTGTGATTGATGTTATCACGTTTTTGCACCATCGAATGGTTTAATAGAATGATGAATCACCTTTTATATCTGTGTAAAAAATGTTGTTTTAATTTGCTTGTGCTTTTTGTTACGGAGTGTTTGCCACGATCCATTCGTTAGAGACGGCATGTTTTTCACGATCCGTTTACTTTTTTGGATAGAGTGTTTGCCACGATTCGCTCATTAGAGAAGGAGTGTTTTCCACGATCCGTTTGCTTTTTTCAGACGGAGTGTTTGCGACGATCCGCTCGTTAGAGACGGAGTGTTTGCCACGATCCGTTTGCTTTTTTCGGACGGAATGTTTGCCATGATCCGCTCGTTAGAGATGAAGTGTTTGCCACGATCCGTTTGCTTTTTTCGTACGGAGTGTTTGTGATGAGTGTCTAAATACTCATCATTTCTGTCACATTTAGACTACAAAAACATTTAAAAACATGCAGATATGCTTCAAAATACAGAAAATATCATTTGATTGTGTTTTTATATGTTTCATGTGCAAAAGGATTAAAAACAGTTGAAAAACGAACATAGTTTGCATAATTGTCAATTTCAGTCCTTCAACTTTCAGAAATTGGCAAAAATAGTCCTTGGTGTTAAAAATGTGGAAAATATCATTCAAGGTCCCTAAACTATTTAACTTTTACAATATTGGTCCTTGGATGAAAGTTTTAAAGAAATGGCAGTTTTGGTCCTTCAACTTTTAAAAATGACATAAAAGGTCCCTGAACTTTCAGAAAATGGCAATTTTGGTCCCTGAAATTTAAGCAATTCAAAATTCCATTTTTCTAAATCCCTTAACCCATTTCGATTCCCCAAAATCCAAAATAACGCAAGTTTGACCACAGAAAAGTCAAAGCAGGATTAAATTAGTAGAAGTCAAACTTCTACAGTAACCAGAAAGTCAAACAAGCCAAAAACCCGCCTTACTGCTTCTTCTTCCACCTCACCAATCCAGCTGCTACAATCCCTTCCACCTCACCCCCAGCTCACTACCGTTTTCTTTTTTCAGACGGAGTGTTTGCCACGATCCGTTTGCTTTTTTCAGACGGAGTGTTTGCGACGATCCGCTCGTTAGAGACGGAGTGTTTGCCACGATCCGTTTGCTTTTTTCGGACAGAGTGTTTGCCATGATCCGCTCGTTAGAGATGAAGTGTTTGCCACGATGCGTTTGCTTTTTTCGTACGGAGTGTTTGTGATGAGTGTCTAAATACTCATCATTTCTGTCACATTTAGACTACAAAAACATTTAAAAACATGCAGATATGCTTCAAAATACAGAAAATATCATTTGATTGTGTTTTTATGTGTTTCATGTGCAAAAGGATTAAAATCTGTTGAAAAACAAACATAGTTTGCATAATTGTCAATTTCAGTCCTTCAACTTTCAGAAATTGGCAAAAATAGTCCCTGGTGTTAAAATGTGGAAAATATCATTCAAGGTCCCTAAACTATTTAACTTTTATAATATTGGTCCTTGGATGAAAGTTTTAAAGAAATGGCAGTTTTGGTACTTCAACTTTTAAAAATGACATAAAAGGTCCCTGAACTTTCAGAAAATGGCAATTTTGGTCCCTGAAATTTAAGCAAATCAAAATTCCATTTTTCTAAATCCCTTAACCCATTTCTGTTCCCCAAAATCCAAAATAACCCAAGTTTGACCACTGAAAAGTCAAAGCAAGATTAAATAAGTAGAAGTCAAACTTCTACAGTAACCAGAAAGTCAAACAAGCCAAAAAACCGCCTTACTGCTTCTTCTTCCACCTCACCAATCCAGCTGCTACAATCCCTTCCACTGCACCTCACCCCTAGCTCACTACCGTTTGCTTTTTTCAGACGGAGTGTTTGCCACGATCCGTTTGCTTTTTTCAGACGGAGTGTTTGCGACGATCCGCTCGTTAGAGACTGAGTGTTTGCCACAATCCGTTTGCTTTTTTCGGACGGAGTGTTTGCCATGATCCGCTCGTTAGAGATGAAGTGTTTGCCACGATCCGTTTGCTTTTTTCGTACGGAGTGTTTGTGATGAGTGTCTAAATACTCATCATTTCTGTCACATTTAGACTACAAAAACATTTAAAAACATGCAGATATGCTTCAAAATACATAAAATATCATTTGATTTTGTTTTTATGTGTTTCATGTGCAAAAGGATTAAAAACAGTTGAAAAACGAATGTAGCTTGCATAATTGTCAATTCAGTTAACTTCAACTTGCAAATTCCAGGTGTTAAAAATTGGCAAAAATTAGTCCACACATGGTTGAATTTAAAAATTGTCTGATAAATTCAAATCATTCAAGGTCCCCTTAAAAACTAGTCCTGAACTTTCAGAATAATGGCAATTCTTGTCCCATGAAATTTAAGCAAAAATCCATTTTTAAATCCTTACAAACCCATTCTATGTAAAAATCAACATAAAAGTTTGAACTTCAGAAAATAGGCAATTTGGTCTCCCATGAAAGTTTAAGCAATTCAAAATTCCTTCTAATCCCTTAACCCACATTCCAGATCCAAAATACAATGCCAAATGGATAATAGATCAAACATACTCAAATGATCATATATGAAGAGAAGAAGCAAGGAAGAACAAATATCAGAGAATTAGTTTTTTGGTCATTTTAATTAAACGTTTTTACTGCTTATCTTTATTATCTTGTCATTTAAAAGCTTTCAAGTGTTTTGTTACTCATTCAGTGTGTAATAAACCTTATTTACAGTCTCAATTTCAGTCTATCTTTAAATTTCAATTTATGCTTAATTTGTACCTTAAATTTCCTGTCATTTCAAATATTGTTGTTTGTAGTTATTTTTTACTCTTAGGCTCACATAAGCTCCTGACATAGCTTATATAAGCTATTAGAAGTTTAAATAACCTATATAACTTAGAACTAAAAAATACTCAGAAAATATACAAAAGTAGCAGTTAAATCAAGATTTCAGTAAAATGATGATGAAAGCTTGGAGCAGGGGAAATAATGGATTGCCCTTGGGTTAGAAGCTTAGTGGTAAGCTATTAGGAGTGTTCTTGGTCCTTGGTAATTGTTTTTCAGCAAGGCACAACTTGTAAGCAAATCTCTAAGTTTTTGGCATTTTACTGTGGGTCTGAGTTTCATGATGTTATTGTTGGTAGTTTATGCTTATTTGGTCTTATGGGATGATAATATGACCTATGGAATAGGATTCAAGGTCTAAATCATCAAGTTGCTTTGAAAATCTCATTTCAGTGATTATAAAGGGTTGTTTGGATTTACTGATTTGACTATGATTAAGGTTGTTTGTGTTGTTATTTGTTGTTGTCATAAGTAATATTAGTTCATATTAACTCAGAGAAACAATAAAAACCAGTACTTACTTGTTAAATAGTCAAAATAGCTTTTAATCTTCATCTGCTAATTCACTGTTAGGATTTAGAGTGCAAATTTCATCACAGTGGTTCATTACTTGGTAATCTAGCTTAATTTCATCTCTATCTAGCTTAATATAACATAATCAGTAAGTAGAGTAAGATCAAAGTTCATCAAAGTCAACTATTTGGTTTTACTTAAAAAGTCAAATTTCTTAGTTGCAGGTTTTTGAATAAACTTGTGAATTTTATTGTGGTCTTAATAATAGGTTTTAGCTGTTCATCTTTTGGAATATTAATATTTTGATGCTCATCTTAATTAGACTATTTTTAGTTATCTTTATTAGCTTAGTTAAACTGCTTATTTGTTGCTTTTCTTTTAGCTGTTTTTCTGAAAAGTGCCCTGTGCGCAGGATAACTAGCCAACTGCATAAGCTCACAACTTGTTCATTATTTGGCTTTAGCTTGTGTATTTTGGTGTTTTGTGAAGCCCTTCTGGCTAGCTTGCTATATGTATGCTTATATTTCCATTTCAGGCTTATTTGGATTGCTTATCATGCTTATCTTGTTTTCTCAAAAATCACTCACTGCACTGAGTCATCAGTGCAGTTGAGCCTTTTACCATAAGCTCACCAAAAGCTCATCAGTAAGCTTAAGCTTGTGATATTTGGCTTTTTCTAAAGCCAATCCACCATACTCAAAGGTTCAGAGCTTATTGTGCAACTTCTAGCTTATTTGATAAGCTTGCTAGTGGTTTTTATTTTGTCCCATTTACTGCAAACACTGAGAATTCAGTGTATTCAAGCCTTTTTCATAAGCCCTTCATAAGCTCATTAGTGGATCCCACAGGGTGAGCTTGGACTTCTTGGAAAGCCCACCAACCCAGCTTGCTACTCCAGTCCTTATTTTGAACTTTTAAGCTTATTTCATAAGCTTAAATTGCTTGTAAAGTTAACTGCAGGCCTGGTTGTCTCAGAAGCTATTTTGGAATTGCTTATTTGCTTATTTTAAAGCTTCTCAGTGAATTTCATTGTTCCATCTAGTTTATTTCTAGTCCTTTAACTTATATTGATCTTATTTTATCTTTGGTTCCCTCTGTAAAGCTTATTTCAAGCTTATTCTAAGCTTAAATTCTTAATTTCAAGCCAAAAGCTTGACTGTTAAGCTAATAAGCCCACGAATTGCTTATTTTCTAGTTTTAAACTTTTTGTCTTCATTAAAGTTTGTTATTTTCAGTATATAAATAGTTTTGTAAAAAGAAAATCAGAAAATCAACAACATAAAAATAAGTGATAGCTTCTATTTAAGTCATTTGGCTTATTTTTCTGCTTTTTCATTAAGCACTTTTCATTTTTATATTTTTCTTATCTTCCTGTCACCTTAGAGTATTTATAAAAAAAGTTTCAGATTTTTCTTTGTTTATTTAGTATTTATTAAAAATCAAAATAGTTTAAATAATAATTAATTAGTAATTAATTAATAATAATTAGATAAAAGGTGTAATAAATATATTTTCAGTTTTAAAATAAGTTTTATAATATTTTAGATTTATCTAAGTCATAATTTCATTTTTCTAGGTTTATTTCTTATTTTCTTACTTTTTAGGTTATTATTTAATAGTTAAAAATAGTTTTAATTAATAATAATTAATTAATAAGTCTAATAAATAATTTTCTTTTTCTAATAATTTTCTTTAATCATTTGGATTCCAAAAATATAATTTTCACATCCGTGGGAGTTATACTGGACAGAATTCACTTTTTATTTTGTACGTTTACGTTTATTTAAATTTAAACGTACGTTTCTAGGTTTCTAAACGTTTTTAAGTAATTTGGTTTCCTGTAATTATTCTTATAGCTTGTTTAAAGCTATTCTTTTTTATTTCCTTAGTCCAATAATTCAAAACCCGCTTTTCCATTTAATATCACCAGATCACAGATCCGTTCTATTACAGTGTTCACACCTCGTTGGGACTTAACGACCCGAGGATTCACTAAACTCCTTGGATAATTGCATTGTGCCCTAGATTGTTTGACTCTTGTTGACCATTTACTTGGTCAATATTAGTTGACAGAAATGATGAGTATTTAGACACTCATCAATCCCCCAGACTAAACTATTGCTAGTCCCTAGCAATCTTTTATGAAAATTTAATGGATTTTATCTCTTTACCAAAAGCCATTACTTCTGGAGTAGCCAATGTTTTAGTATGTGATACTTTGGTACAATGATAACCAAATGATTTTGAGCAAACCATCAGCTGTCAACGGATTTGATTTGTCTTTACCAGAAGCTGTTTATTTCTGGAGTAGCTAATGTTTTAGTATGTGATACTTTTTTCAGACGGAGTGTTTGCCACGATCCGTTTGCTTTTTTCAGACGGAGTGTTTGCGACGATCCGCTCGTTAGAGACGGAGTGTTTGCCACGATCCGTTTGCTTTTTTCGGACGGAGTGTTTGCCATGATCCGCTCGTTAGAGATGAAGTGTTTGCCACGATCCGTTTGCTTTTTTCGTACGGAGTGTTTGTGATGAGTGTCTAAGTACTCATCATTTCTGTCACATTTAGACTACAAAAACATTTAAAAACATGCAGATATGCTTCAAAATACAGAAAATATCATTTGATTGTGTTTTTATGTGTTTCATGTGCAAAAGGATTAAAAACAGTTGAAAAACGAACATAGTTTGCATAATTGTCAATTTCAGTCCTTCAACTTTCAAAAATTGGCAAAAATAGTCCCTGGTGTTAAAAATGTGGAAAATATCATTCAAGGTCCCTAAACTATTTAACTTTTACAATATTGGTCCTTGGATGAAAGTTTTAAAGAAATGGCAGTTTTGGTCCTTCAACTTTTAAAAATGACATAAAAGGTCCCTGAACTTTCAGAAAATGGCAATTTTTGTCCCTGAAATTTAAGCAATTCAAAATTCCATTTTTCTAAATCCCTTAACCCATTTCTATTCCCCAAAATCCAAAATAACCCAAGTTTGACCACTGAAAAGTCAAAGCAGGATTAAATAAGTAGAAGTCATACTTCTACAGTAACCAGAAAGTCAAACAAGCCAAAAAACCGCCTTACTGCTTCTTCTTCCACCTCACCAATCCAGCTGCTACAATCCCTTCCACCTCACCCCCAGCTCACTACCCACTTCACAACTTGTCCCCTCCACCTCCACAATCAACCAAAATTCTTTAATTGCTCTAAACCTGCTCTAATCCACTATCAAGACTTTTGGCGCCAAAAACACGTTCAATGGCTGGGATCACTTTCAGACTATCAATGGCCATGATTTGTGATGGGATTTGCTCAGAAGGCTAGTGGGAACTCAAAAGATCACTATATGAAGAGGAAGAAGCAAGGAAGAACAAATATCAGAGAATTAGTTTTTTGGTCATTTTAATTAAACGTTTTTACTGCTTATCTTTATTATCTTGTCATTTAAAAGCTTTCAAGTGTTTTGTTACTCATTCAGTGTGTAATAAACCTTATTTACAGTCTCAATTTCAGTCTATCTTTAAATTTCAATTTATGCTTAATTTGTACCTTAAATTTCCTGTCATTTCAAATATTGTTGTTTGTAGTTATTTTTTACTCTTAGGCTCACATAAGCTCCTGACATAGCTTATATAAGCTATTAGAAGTTTAAATAACCTATATAACTTAGAACTAAAAAATAATCAGAAAATATACAAAAGTAGCAGTTAAATCAAGATTTCAGTAAAATGATGATGAAAGCTTGGAGCAGGGGAAATAATGGATTGCCCCTGGGTTAGAAGCTTAGTGGTAAGCTATTAGGAGTGTTCTTGGTCCTTGGTAATTGTTTTTCAGCAAGGCACAACTTGTAAGCAAATCTCTAAGTTTTTGGCATTTTACTATGGGTCTGAGTTTCATGATGTTATTGTTGGTAGTTTATGCTTATTTGGTCTTATGGGATGATAATATGACCTATGGAATTGGATTCAAGGTCTAAATCATCAAGTTGTTTTGAAAATCTCATTTCAACGATTATAAAGGGTTGTTTGGATTTACTGATTTGACTATGATTAAGGTTGTTTGTGTTGTTATTTATTGTTGTCATAAGTAATATTAGTTCATATTAATTCAGAGAAACAATAAAAACCAGTACTTACTTGTTAAATAGTCAAAATAGCTTTTAATCTTCATCTGCTAATTCACTGTTAGGATTTAGAGTGCAAATTTCATCACAGTGGTTCATTACTTGGTAATCTAGCTTAATTTCATCTCTATCTAGCTTAATATAACATAATCAGTAAGTAGAGTAAGATCAAAGTTCATCAAAGTCAACTATTTGGTTTTACTTAAAAAGTCAAATTTCTTAGTTGCAGGTTTTTGAATAAACTTGTGAATTTTATTGTGGTCTTAATAATAGGTTTTAGCTGTTCATCTTTTGGAATATTAATATTTTGATGCTCATCTTAATTAGACTATTTTTAGTTATCTTTATTAGCTTAGTTAAACTGCTTATTTGTTGCTTTTCTTTTAGCTGTTTTTCTGAAAAGTGCCCTGTGCGCAGGATAACTAGCCAACTGCATAAGCTCACAACTTGTTCATTATTTGGCTTTAGCTTGTGTATTTTGGTGTTTTGTGAAGCCCTTCTGGCTAGCTTGCTATATGTATGCTTATATTTCCATTTCAGGCTTATTTGGATTGCTTATCATGCTTATCTTGTTTTCTCAAAAATCACTCACTGCACTGAGTCATCAGTGCAGTTGAGCCTTTTACCATAAGCTCACCAAAAGCTCATCAGTAAGCTTAAGCTTGTGATATTTGGCTTTTTCTAAAGCCAATCCACCATACTCAAAGGTTCAGAGCTTATTGTGCAACTTCTAGCTTATTTGATAAGCTTGCTAGTGGTTTTTATTTTGTCCCATTTACTGCAAACACTGAGAATTCAGTGTATTCAAGCCTTTTTCATAAGCCCTTCATAAGCTCATTAGTGGATCCCACAGGGTGAGCTTGGACTTCTTGGAAAGCCCACCAACCCAGCTTGCTACTCCAGTCCTTATTTTGAACTTTTAAGCTTATTTCATAAGCTTAAATTGCTTGTAAAGTTAACTGCAGGCCTGGTTGTCTCAGAAGCTATTTTGGAATTGCTTATTTGCTTATTTTAAAGCTTCTCAGTGAATTTCATTGTTCCATCTAGTTTATTTCTAGTCCTTTAACTTATATTGATCTTATTTTATCTTTGGTTCCCTCTGTAAAGCTTATTTCAAGCTTATTCTAAGCTTAAATTCTTAATTTCAAGCCAAAAGCTTGACTGTTAAGCTAATAAGCCCACGAATTGCTTATTTTCTAGTTTTAAACTTTTTGTCTTCATTAAAGTTTGTTATTTTCAGTATATAAATAGTTTTGTAAAAAGAAAATCAGAAAATCAACAACATAAAAATAAGTGATAGCTTCTATTTAAGTCATTTGGCTTATTTTTCTGCTTTTTCATTAAGCACTTTTCATTTTTATATTTTTCTTATCTTCCTGTCACCTTAGAGTATTTATAAAAATAGTTTCAGATTTTTCTTTGTTTATTTAGTATTTATTAAAAATCAAAATAGTTTAAATAATAATTAATTAGTAATTAATTAATAATAATTAGATAAAAAGTGTAATAAATATATTTTCAGTTTTAAAATAAGTTTTATAATATTTTAGATTTATCTAAGTCATAATTTCATTTTTCTAGGTTTATTTCTTATTTTCTTACTTTTTAGGTTATTATTTAATAGTTAAAAATAGTTTTAATTAATAATAATTAATTAATAAGTCTAATAAATAATTTTCTTTTTCTAATAATTTTCTTTAATCATTTGGATTCCAAAAATATAATTTTCACATCCGTGGGAGTTATACTGGACAGAATTCACTTTTTATTTTGTACGTTTACGTTTATTTAAATTTAAACGTACGTTTCTAGGTTTCTAAACGTTTTTAAGTAATTTGGTTTCCTGTAATTATTCTTATAGCTTGTTTAAAGCTATTCTTTTTTATTTCCTTAGTCCAATAATTCAAAACCCCCTTTTCCATTTAATATCACCAGATCACAAATCCGTTCTATTACAGTGTTCACACCTCGTTGGGACTTAACGACCCGAGGATTCACTAAACTCCTTGGATAATTGCATTGTGCCCTAGATTGTTTGACTCTTGTTGACCATTTACTTGGTCAATATTAGTTGACAGAAATGATGAGTATTTAGACACTCATCAATCCCCCAGACTAAACTATTGCTAGTCCCTAGCAATCTTTTATGAAAATTTAATGGATTTTATCTCTTTACCAAAAGCCATTACTTCTGGAGTAGCCAATGTTTTAGTATGTGATACTTTGGTACAATGATAACCAAATGATTTTGAGCAAACCATCAGCTGTCAACGGATTTGATTTGTCTTTACCAGAAGCCGTTTATTTCTGGAGTAGCCAATGTTTTAGTATGTGATACTTTTTTCAGACGGAGTGTTTGCCACGATCCGTTTGCTTTTTTCAGACGGAGTGTTTGCGACGATCCGCTCGTTAGAGACGGAGTGTTTGCCACGATCCGTTTGCTTTTTTCGGACGGAGTGTTTGCCATGATCCGCTCGTTAGAGATGAAGTGTTTGCCACGATCCGTTTGCTTTTTTCGTACGGAGTGTTTGTGATGAGTGTCTAAGTACTCATCATTTCTGTCACATTTAGACTACAAAAACATTTAAAAACATGCAGATATGCTTCAAAATACAGAAAATATCATTTGATTGTGTTTTTATGTGTTTCATGTGCAAAAGGATTAAAAACAGTTGAAAAACGAACATAGTTTGCATAATTGTCAATTTCAGTCCTTCAACTTTCAGAAATTGGCAAAAATAGTCCCTGGTGTTAAAAATGTGGAAAATATCATTCAAGGTCCCTAAACTATTTAACTTTTACAATATTGGTCCTTGGATGAAAGTTTTAAAGAAATGGCAGTTTTGGTCCTTCAACTTTTAAAAATGACATAAAAGGTCCCTGAACTTTCAGAAAATGGCAATTTTGGTCCCTGAAATTTAAGCAATTCAAAATTCCATTTTTCTAAATCCCTTAACCCATTTCTATTCCCCAAAATCCAAAATAACCCAAGTTTGATCACTGAAAAGTCAAAGCAGGATTAAATAAGTAGAAGTCATACTTCTACAGTAACCAGAAAGTCAAACAAGCCAAAAAACCGCCTTACTGCTTCTTCTTCCACCTCACCAATCCAGCTGCTACAATCCCTTCCACCTCACCCCCAGCTCACTACCCACTTCACAACTTGTCCCCTCCACCTCCACAATCAACCAAAATTCTTTAATTGCTCTAAACCTGCTCTAATCCACTATCAAGACTTTTGGCGCCAAAAACACGTTCAATGGCTGGGATCACTTTCAGACTATCAATGGCCATGATTTGTGATGGGATTTGCTCAGAAGGCTAGTGGGAACTCAAAAGATCACTATATGAAGAGGAAGAAGCAAGGAAGAACAAATATCAGAGAATTAGTTTTTTGGTCATTTTAATTAAACGTTTTTACTGCTTATCTTTATTATCTTGTCATTTAAAAGCTTTCAAGTGTTTTGTTACTCATTCAGTGTGTAATAAACCTTATTTACAGTCTCAATTTCAGTCTATCTTTAAATTTCAATTTATGCTTAATTTGTACCTTAAATTTCCTGTCATTTCAAATATTGTTGTTTGTAGTTATTTTTTACTCTTAGGCTCACATAAGCTCCTGACATAGCTTATATAAGCTATTAGAAGTTTAAATAACCTATATAACTTAGAACTAAAAAATAATCAGAAAATATACAAAAGTAGCAGTTAAATCAAGATTTCAGTAAAATGATGATGAAAGCTTGGAGCAGGGGAAATAATGGATTGCCCCTGGGTTAGAAGCTTAGTGGTAAGCTATTAGGAGTGTTCTTGGTCCTTGGTAATTGTTTTTCAGCAAGGCACAACTTGTAAGCAAATCTCTAAGTTTTTGGCATTTTACTATGGGTCTGAGTTTCATGATGTTATTGTTGGTAGTTTATGCTTATTTGGTCTTATGGGATGATAATATGACCTATGGAATTGGATTCAAGGTCTAAATCATCAAGTTGTTTTGAAAATCTCATTTCAACGATTATAAAGGGTTGTTTGGATTTACTGATTTGACTATGATTAAGGTTGTTTGTGTTGTTATTTGTTGTTGTCATAAGTAATATTAGTTCATATTAACTCAGAGAAACAATAAAAACCAGTACTTACTTGTTAAATAGTCAAAATAGCTTTTAATCTTCATCTGCTAATTCACTGTTAGGATTTAGAGTGCAAATTTCATCACAGTGGTTCATTACTTGGTAATCTAGCTTAATTTCATCTCTATCTAGCTTAATATAACATAATCAGTAAGTAGAGTAAGATCAAAGTTCATCAAAGTCAACTATTTGGTTTTACTTAAAAAGTCAAATTTCTTAGTTGCAGGTTTTTGAATAAACTTGTGAATTTTATTGTGGTCTTAATAATAGGTTTTAGCTGTTCATCTTTTGGAATAATAATATTTTGCTGCTCATCTTAATTAGACTATTTTTAGTTATCTTTATTAGCTTAGTTAAACTGCTTATTTGTTGCTTTTCTTTTAGCTATTTTTCTGAAAAGTGCCCTGTGCACAGGATAACTAGCCAACTGCATAAGCTCACAACTTGTTCATTATTTGGCTTTAGCTTATGTATTTTGGTGTTTTGTGAAGCCCTTCTGGCTAGCTTGCTATATGTATGCTTATATTTCCATTTCAGGCTTATTTGGATTGCTTATCATGCTTATCTTGTTTTCTCAAAAATCACTCACTGCACTGAGTCATCAGTGCAGTTGAGCCTTTTATCATAAGCTCACCAAAAGCTCATCAGTAAGCTTAAGCTTGTGATATTTGGCTTTTTCTAAAGCCAATCCACCATACTCAAAGGTTCAGAGCTTATTGTGCAATTTATAGCTTATTTGATAAGCCTGCTAGTGGTTTTTATTTTGTCCCATTTACTACAAACACTGAGAATTGAGTGTATTCAAGCCTTTTTCATAAGCCCTTCATAAGCTCATTAGTGGATCCCACAGGGTGAGCTTGGACTTTTTGGAAAGCCCACCAACCCAGCTTGCTACTCCAGTCCTTATTTTGAGCTTTTAAGCTTTTTTCATAAGCTTAAATTGCTTGTAAAGTTAACTGCAGGCCTGGTTGTCTCAGAAGCTATTTTGGAATTGCTTATTTGTTTATTTTAAAGCTTCTCAGTGAATTTCATTGTTCCATCTAGCTTATTTCTAGTCCTTTAACTTATATTGATCTTATTTTATCTTTGGTTCCCTCTGTAAAGCCTATTTCAAGCTTATTCTAAGCTTAAATTCTTAATTTCAAGCCAAAAGCTTGACTGTTAAGCTAATAAGCCCACGAATTGCTTATTTTCTAGTTTTAAACTTTTTGTCTTCATTAAAGTTTGTTATTTTCAGTATATAAATAGTTTTGTAAAAAGAAAATCAGAAAATCAACAACATAAAAATAAGTGATAGCTTCTATTTAAGCCATTTGGTTTATTTTTCTGCTTTTTCATTAAGCACTTTTCATTTTTATATTTTTATTATCTTCCTGTCACCTTAGAGTATTTATAGAAAAAGTTTCAGATTTTTCTTTGTTTATTTAGTATTTATTAAAAATCAAAATAGTTTAAATAATAATTAATTAGTAATTAATTAATAATTAGATAAAAAGTGTAATAAATATATTTTCAGTTTTAAAATAAGTTTTATAATATTTTAGATTTATCTAAGTCATAATTTCATTTTTCTAGGTTTATTTTTTATTTTCTTACTTTTTAGGTTATTATTTAATAGTTAAAAATAGTTTTTAATTAATAATAATTAATTAATAAGTCTAATAAATAATTTTCTTTTATCATTTGGATTCCAAAAATATAATTTTCACATCCGTGGGAGTTATACTGGACAGAATTCACTTTTTATTTTGTACGTTTACGTTTATTTAAATTTAAACGTACGTTTCTAGGTTTCTAAACGTTTTTAAGTAATTTGGTTTCCTGTAATTATTCTTATAGCTTGTTTAAAGCTATTCTTTTTTATTTCCTTAGTCCAATAATTCAAAACCCCCTTTTCCATTCAATATCACCAGATCACAGATCCGTTCTATTACAGTGTTCACACCTCGTTGGGACTTAACGACCCGGGGATTCACTAAACTCCTTGGATAATTGCATTGTGCCCTAGATTGTTTGACTCTTGTTGACCATTTACTTGGTCAATATTAGTTGACCGTTTGGGGCTGATCAGTTTGCCACGATCTGCTCGTTAAAGAGGGAGTGTTTTCCACGATCCGTTTGCTTTTTCAGACGGAGTGTTTGCCACGATCCGCTCATTAAAGAGGGAGTGTTTTCCACGATCCGTTTGCTTTTTTCAGACGGAGTGTTTGCCACGATCCGCTCGTTAAAGAGGGAGTATTTTCCACGATCCGTTTGCTTTTTTCGGATGGAGTGTTTGCCACGATCTGCTCGTTAAAGAGGGAGTGTTTTCCATGATCCGTTTGATGTTTTGGACGGAGTGTTTGCCACGATCTGCTCGTTAGAGACGGAGTGTTTTCCACGATCCGTTTGTTTTTTTCGGACGGAGTGTTTTCCACGATCCGATCGTTAGAGAGAGAGTGTTTTCCACGATCCGTTTGCTTTTTTCAGACGAAGTATTTGCCACGATCCGCTCGTTAAAGAGGGAGTGTTTTTCACGATCCGTTTGATGTTTCGGACAGAGTGTTTGCCACGATCCGCTCGTTAGAGACGGAGTGTTTTCCACGATCCGTTTGTTTTTTTGGGACGGAGTGTTTGCCACGATCCGCTCGTTAAAGAGGGAGTGTTTTCCATGATCCGTTTAATTTTTTGGACGGAGCTTTCATAGAACATGTGAAATGATATTTGGAAAACTGAAAATTGTTCGTCCGGATGCTGGGGAACCATGTATTGCCATAAATATTAGTGAGCTTTGGTTTAAAACTTTTACAAGAAACAATTGCGTAGATTCATTGCATTCCAAGTCCGAGGGACTTCTCGGTCGTCCATAGTACGAAGCTTGTACGAGCCGTTATCATAGGCCTCTACCACTCGGAATGGACCTTCCCAGTTGGGTCCCAACTTCCCCTGGTTCTCTACCCTGCTGGCTTCGTTTCTTCGGTATACAAAGTCTCCTACTTTAAATGCCATCGGTCGTACTCTTTGGTTGTAATACTGCTCGAGTTTAGCTTTATATTTGGCCTCCCGAATAGCTGCCATCTCTCGTCTTTCTTGTAACAAATCCAGGTTTAGACGTTGTTGTTCCTCATTGTCTTCCGGGTTATAAAGCATAGTGCGGTGTGTGGGCATTCCAATTTTGGCCGGAATGACTGCTTCACTGCCGAACGTCAGGCCAAAGGGGGTCTCTCCGTTACTAGTTTTTAATGAAGTCCGGAAGGCCCATAAAACGTTCGGCAATTCGTCAACCCATCCGACTCTTTCCCTTCCTAGCCGGGTCTTAATACCGTGCATTAGGCTCATGTTGGCTCTCTCGACCATGCCGTTGGCTTGAGCATGTGCTACCACTGTGTTTATTTGCTTGATTTTCAATTTTTCACACCAGCTTTTGAACGGATCATTGACGAAGTTCAACTCATTGTCTGTAACTATTATTCCAAATAGACCGAACCTATAGACGATGTTTTCACTTATACATACTTGAAAAACCATATATTAGCTCATTTCACACTGGGTATTGACGAGATGTTTGATAAAAAGGTTCTTATAATTGTTTGTAGAAGAAAAAGCTATAATTTAATATTTTTTAGATTTTGCTATAAAAAAATAAATAAATAAAAATAAACATAAAAAAAATATAAAAAGGACTTGATTCTAATTAATCTCCACCATCCGATCCAATCCCACCGGTTCAGAATCAAAGTCCCACATTTCTAATCCTCTCCACCACACCTTTTTTCCCCCAATATAAACAAACAAACCCCACCCCTTTTTAGTTTGTTTCACTCATTTCACAATAAAGAGAACTATCATTTACAAGTTTAGTCAACGATTATTTAAAGTATGCGGTTTTTTAAGTATGTGTGTTCTTGAAAGGTATACATACTTGAAAAACCATATATTAGCTCATTTTACATTGGGTATTGACGAGATGTTTGATAAAAAGGTTCTTATGATTGTTTGTAGAAGAAAAAACTATAATTTATTATTTTTTAGATTTTGCTGTAAAAAAAAAAAAAAAAAAAAAAAAAAAAAAAGGACTTGACTCTAATTAATCTCCACCATCTGATCCAATCCCACAGTTGAGAATCAACGTTCCACGTTTCTAATCCTCTCCACCAATCACACCTTTTTTTTCCCAATATAAACAAACAAACCCCACCTCTTTTTAGTTTGTTTCACTCATTTCACAGTAAAGAGAACTATCATTTACAAGTTTTGTCCAAGATTATTTAAAGTATGTGTAAAATCAGTCAATCTGTGGTTTTTTAGGTATGTGTGTTCTTGGCAGGTATACATACTTGAAAAACCATAGATTAGCTCATTTTACACTAGGTATTGACTAGATATTTGATAAAAGGGTTCTTATGATTGTTTGTAGAAAAAAAAGCTATATTTTATTATTTTTTAGATTTTGCTGTAAAGAAAAATAAAATAAAAATAAAAATAATATAAAAAAAGGACTTGACTCTAATTAATCTCCACCATCCGATCCAATCCCACCCGTTGAGAATCAACGCCCCACATTTATAATCCTCTCCGCCACACCTTTTTTTTCCCCAATATAAACAAACAAACCCCACCCTTTTTTAGTTTGTTTCACTCATTTCACAGTAAAGAGACCTATCATTTACAAGTTGATGCGCGTGATGTGTCGTTGCGGTTTAGCAGTTTTAATGCCTACTCAAGTTTTAAATTTATATTTAGCCGACTTATCCATAACACACACACTTAACGAGCAGTGTACCCGGTCAGTATGAATATAATGGTAAGTAGAGTGTCGATCACTAAGAGTGGAACGTATTATCTTGTTATTCTAATCAGTATTTTAATATCCTAACGCAAGGGGGTTTCAGCCTGAGAGACTGGCACGATTTGGTTTGCAATTAAATAATAAACTAAACTAATAGGCACGAATCAGCAAGTAGCACACACGTACACAGATAGATACTCGAGACAATAAGAGGGCTGTCCTTATGATTAAGTAGATTGTCACTTGTTTTATTGATAGCTTTATATGAAGTGTATGTAGTTAATCCTTTCTCGTTGGTCCTAAGCTTATCGGCGAGTAAACCCTTAATGATGACTTATGTCTAAAAGTTATTCCTAAGTGATCAACTTAGTAATAACCGTGGGAGTGCAACCTTTCCGTTGCCACATTACACAAGCCACTAATAAACACAGAGGTGATCAATGCACTAATAAGTAGTAACCAAAGACATCAACATATAAACTTTAATCGATGGGAAAGCAATTTTAAGGGGAGTTGAAGTGAATGATAACATAACACAAGCCCATCAATCCTGATGAATTAAAGTTTGCTAACACAATAAAACAAAACTACTTAATGAATTAAACACATGCAGCACCTTCTTACAGCTCTTGTATCTTAGTTTAGTGTGTCTTATGCTGCCTCCTTGACTGAATTCGTCCTAGGGTTTTTCTGCCTCGGTCTTCTGTTCTGATAATAATGCACACGAAATTCGTCTGGCCTTGGGGTATTTATAGTTTCTGTCTGAGGGAAGGTGCGGCGCATCTAGTAAGTAGATGCGGCGCATTGACTTAACTTTGCGTGGGGTCCAAGATTATAATATTCAGGAATATTCGTACACCGCCAGAAGATGCGGCGCAACTCCATAATTAGATGCGGCGCATGTCCTCTTGTATCTTGGATCGTATCTGGTGAAATAATGATAGAGATGCGCCGTATGTAATGAGTGAGATGCGGCGCATCCGGAGCAGAACAAGTTGGTTATTCTTCGTTGACCAAAGTTTCATATGCGGCGCATGGGATAAATCCATGCGGCGCATTCTTCAAAGTCAGGCAGTGGTCTTTATTCTCATCATTCCAACAACCAATTCCAATCTTGATCATTTTACTCCGTTTTTAGTCCATAATCGCTAAGTTTCACCAAATGCTTGTTTTTACCAGAGAATTACAAAAGTAAACGATTAAGTATCAATCCTCATACATAATATAGTAAAACAAGTCAAATTAATAGGATAAATGATAGTAATAAAATGTACTTATTTGAGTTCATCAAATATCCCCCCATTTGAACTTTACTTGTCCCCAAGTAAACCTTAGAATTTCTCTTATGAAAATGTATCCTAAAAGGTATTAGGATTTATTTTTATATTTAAGCATGTATTCGTTTATTTCATAATCACACAACTAAACACTTTAACGAATTAGAAATAAAATAAAATATTTTGATAAAAGCAAATCTAATCGTTTAACTGTCCAGTCGCGACGAATATTCTATCATAAGCTTGGCAAGTATACACATCTCCCCCACTAAAGCTAAGGAATAACAAGTCTAAAGTGGTAAAAAGGGTTTGTAGGCTTAAGGGTTAATTATTCTCTTTCACTATCGATCTCAAATTCCAGAAAAGGCGACAAAATCACAAATACATGATCGAATCCACGAACACGATACTTGCAATTGCTCAAATCCTTAACTCGAATAGGCTAAAGATAGGTCCAAACTTCACCAATAATAATATATCAAAAAGGGCGACAAAATCATAAATACATAGCCGAATCCACGACTACGATACTTAAGATTGCTCAAATCCCTAATCTCAATAAATCAAAGGTTTGGTTGGATAAAGAATAATAAAGGGTATGGATAACATTTGGGATATAAATTGGTGTAAAAATAAAAAATAAACAAAACAAATAAATTAAAATCCTAAGTGTGGTTAATCACTATCCCAACCATCCCATGAATAAGACTCATATCATTGAATAACTCACGCTTTAACACTTGAAACACACGCTTTAGGTAGACACGAATTATACTCAACAAGATCTTAATCAAAGAATAAACCTTAATTGGCGTTCCCATAACTGCCAATTCCCATTCAATCCATAGATATAGTACAACAAATAGTGGTGATATCGACCACTTACATAACTTTACATAAGTTGGTTAAAACAAACATCCAACTCTTTCTTTTTCTTTTCTCATTTTTTCGATTCTTTTTTTTTTTTTTTTTTTTTTTTTTTTTTTTTTTTTTTTTTAAACATAAACATATATGTGTAAAATTTTACCACATCACTACAATGATAATTCTGGATAATTTTTCCATACTTTTCATGACTTCAGAAATAATGATAATAGTGAAAGTAGTAAACACACGAAAAATAAACTCAAAGATATACAATATTTACTTTTACTCCAATTGCATTGTGCAATTTCCCGACCTAACCATAGATAATGAATTACGCACGCGAACATAGGTAATGTAAGGAAACACACTTTGCCTATAGCAATTAACCAACCACGGATTATAATCTACGGGGTAGGCTAAGGTGTAAGGGTGTAACGAAACATTTTAAACATAGGTGTAAGAAACGAAAGGAATGGCTCTGAGTGTTTTTCTAGGGGTATCTTACTCTAAAAATGAGAGTAACAAAAGGTTTTATACGGGGGTTAACTAACCAGTGTAGTTAGTTAATATCACATAACATATAAAGGCTATTTGGGTGTAATCCTAGAAATTTACCAATTTAAACAAGTCATTCCAATTATATAAAATAATACTCATTATGGTGGTCTCGAATAGTATACAAGCCAAGTTCTAAAGTTTACAAGTCACCGGCACACTCATAGATTTGTGAATTTTGAAAAATCACAATTTTTTAAAATAACGTCATGTGTGCAGCTATGCAACTTAGATCTTAAACAAAAACATGCTAAAAATTTTTAAGTTTGATATATTAAGCACATTTTAAGCATAATTTTTGAAAAAGTTTAGGACAAGTAATTGTTAAGTGTTCTAATTCTCCAATCCCCCCACTTAAGTTAAACAACGTCCTCGTTGTTTGTATTAAAGGTTAAAAACTAGAAAATAAAAGAATTAGAACAGGAAAACTCCCCTGAGATTTGCTCGGTATGATCCTCCATTTGATAAGAGCAAAAATCAACTTCTTGTGGATTAGAACGTTTAAGCTTCATACTTGATGTATCCACAGGAAATCCAGGAAACTAGAATACCACCAATGCTTTAAAACACACCTAAGGTAAGAAAGGTTCAAACTTGCATAATACATTAGTAGTTAGATAAAAATAAAACATAAAAATTAAAACTGAAAATCATCAGGTCAGTCGATGCGCCGTATCTTATGGAAGAAGATACGCCGTATCGAGCCTGGAATAAATACGGATCAGAATAAAAGATGCGCCGCATCCTTAACCAGGGATGCACCGCATTAAAATAAACTGATAAAAATAAAATAAAACGAAATAAAGGATAGGATGCGTCGCATCTGTTTACCAGATGCGGCGCATGTAGTTACCAAACAGACTGTTAACAGTCTGTTGTAAAATGACTCGTTCCACGTTTCATCTCTCACGTTCTCTCGTACTCTCATGCTGAACTTAATGCCAGTCTTCATCAAATATAACAAGAAGCATAAACTGAAACATTAAATATATACACGAGAATAGTGATTAGTACAATCCAAAAAAAAAAAATAATAATGTGTGGAACAATGTCTATAAAATCAAGAGGGTAAGATCATGGGTGAGTGAGGTCATCAGGGTGGGTCCCTGAAGTGCTGGCTCCATCAGTCCTAGCCCTGACTCTCCGATCATATGCACGTGTCACTCCTACAACACGAGTCCCGTCCGGACGAGCGTGTGTAATACCCTGGTGCTCTAGAAGTCGGCTCACACTCGCAACTACCCACTCTGAGTCCCTCCTCAGGGCTCTCAACTCTCCCTCGACTGCGTTAAGTCTCTGACCCATGGTGCGTACAGGGACTGGTGGGGGTACTGGTGCCTGCGGCTCCTCCTGATGGGCTGGAGCAGCAGCCGGAGGTCCCTGAGGGCCTCCCTGCTCCGCCTCTAGTCCTGCAGCTCTGGCGGGCCCTAATGCTGCCCAAAAGTGGCCTCCCGCAGTCACCTGGCAGATCGCGAGTCTAACCAAATAGTCCCTGTCGATAACCGGGAGACGGGCCACCACAACCTCCAGCCCCGCTGGAATCTCTGCTCCAATCACTCCGAAATGGCGGGCCAACCGAGAAAGAAAATGCCCGCCAGTCATATGGCTCCTCCGATCTCTCCCAGCAGCTGATCGGTGGAGGTAGTGTGCCAAAAAGTGGGGGATGTTCACCGGCAACCCCTCATCCATGCTCCTAAGGAGGAAGAGGTCCAGAGTGGTCACCTTCTCAGGTGACTGACCCCTCCCAGCAATGGTAAGTGCAATCAGCCTGTGGCACAGCCTCCTCATCGGCTCCCTGATCAAAGTGTACGAGGGGGTGGAAGTAGTGATATCACCCCCTGAAGAAATCTTGTGCCAATAATCACTAAATGATCCTCTGTCAGGGACAACCCGTAAACTCTCAGCCCAGTACCTGGCAAACCCAGCAGATCCAAGCTCCTCCTCAGTGTGTAGCCCCATGGCCAAAATAAACTGCCTCATCGACATCTGCCTATGCACACCTCCTAACCTGAACACCAGAGTGTCAGCTGTATCAATCTCCAAATCCGTCTCCCTGTAATGAATCGTGCTAAAGAACTCCAGCATGAGCTCCCTAATCAGAGGCTCGTTAATCCTAAACAGTCTCTCCCAAGCACTAGACCTGAACACCACCTCCTCATCATCTCCAGTAACAACCATCTCCATCCTATGCTGTAAACTCTCAGCTGCATGTCCTCCACCAATCAATCCTACATCATCGAAATTCAAAACCTGGACTCTGAATATTTTCTTGAAGTAAATCGAGTCAAGCCTATGCAAGTAATCCTCTAGAGTGGCAGGAGTAAGTCCCATGTTCTCGAATTGTAACCACTGATGCCTTTGTGCGATCTCTGGTAGTGCCATCTTAATTTGATGATTAGGTGATGAATTATAGATCGGATTAGAGTCGGATTTAGGAAAAATGATCGGAATTAGAGTATAGTTTTAGTGTGTGTAAGTTCTTAACTGTGTGTGGTTTATGCGGTAAAAATTTTAGATCCGGCGCATTCCCGTCGTATTTATAGGGCAAAGAGATGCGCCGTATTGGAAAATTGGATGCGCCGTATCTATTTAATTTCGTTGACTAGTCAATAAGTCCTAGTTGGCCAGAGATACGGCGCTTTGGATTTTTAGATCCGCCGTATCGCTATGTTAGTGAACGAAATTCAAATAAGGAACGTACCTTGGCCTCCGCAACACAATTCCTTATACATCAAATTGGGGTTAAACGGTATACCATATAAATGAATTCAAGATAAGAGCAATAGGCATAAACGTTTTGTTAATAATTGTAATCTTATTGTTTAGAGGATAAGTTTTTATTCCGATGTTAGGAACAAATATCGTTTTTAAGCGTGCAAAATTAAGATTACGATTTGAATCAGATGTTTAATATGGATAATAAAATTGTGATTATATTGTAGAGAACTTCCCTTAGGGCTGGTTGAATAATCGAAGAGGTTACGTTTTGATCACTCCAGCTAGCTTCTCTCGGTTTGGTTCAGAATGTAATCTTTCATGGTGATGCTTGAATCATCCTTTATCCTGAAAATAAACAACTTGCACACGAGAGTAGCGGTCCGATCAAAGTAAATATCAAAAATCAAATATATTTATCAAATTATATTCGTCGTATTAACAAAGGTTAATGCACCGTATTTTCGTTACGTTTCAAAATACAAGATTTTTGATTCAGTAAGATACGCCGTATCGACAGAGATCGATGCGCCGTATCTGTTTAATAATTCGAAAACTGTTTTTAATTAAAATAATAGATACGCCGTATCTGCAAAAGCAGATGCGTCGTATGGCGTTAACGTTTAGAAAAAATTTTCTTATTAAAAACAGATACGCCGTATCTTGGGGAAAAGATGCGTCGTATCGAATTAATTAAACGCGTTGTATTTTATAAAAATTAAACGCAATACGCCGTATCTGAGAGATCAGATGCGCCGTATCGTTTGATTTAGCACAGTACAACGATAGCAGTAAACAGAAAAATACGAAAAATAATAAAAAAAAACAAAAAATAAACACAAAAAATAAACACACAAAATAAACACACAAAAATAAAAGAAAACAATTAGCACACAAAACAACAAATATGCAAAATAATACAATGATGCAATTAATCTAATAAAAAGAAAAACCTAATTAAAATACTAATCAAATTAACAGATAATAACAATTCACTCCCCGGCAGCGGCGCCAAAAACTTGATGCGCGTGATGTGTCGTTGCGGTTTAGCAGTTTTAATGCCTACTCAAGTTTTAAATTTATATTTAGCCGACTTATCAATAACACACACACTTAACGAGCAGTGTACCCGGTCAGTATGAATATAATGGTAAGTAGAGTGTCGATCACTAAGAGTGGAACGTATTATCTTGTTATTCTAATCAGTATTTTAATATCCTAACGCAAGGGGGTTTCAGCCTGAGAGACTGGCACGATTTGGTTTGCAATTAAATAATAAACTAAACTAATAGGCACGAATCAGCAAGTAGCACACACGTACACAGATAGATACTCGAGACAATAAGAGGGTTGTCCTTATGATTAAGTAGATTGTCACTTGTTTTATTGATAGCTTTATATGAAGTGTATGTAGTTAATCCTTTCTCGTTGGTCCTAAGCTTATCGGCGAGTAAACCCTTAATGATGACTTATGTCTAAAAGTTATTCCTAAGTGATCAATTTAGTAATAACCGTGGGAGTGCAACCTTTCCGTTGCCACATTACACAAGCCACTAATAAACACAGAGGTGATCAATGCACTAATAAGTAGTAACCAAAGACATCAACATATAAACTTTAATCGATGGGAAAGCAATTTTAAGGGGAGTTGAAGTGAATGATAACATAACACAAGCCCATCAATCCTGATGAATTAAAGTTTGCTAACACAATAAAACAAAACTACTTAATGAATTAAACACATGCAGCACCTTCTTACAACTCTTGTATCTTAGTTTAGTGTGTCTTGTGCTGCCTCCTTGACTGAATTCGTCCTAGGGTTTTTCTGCCTCGGTCTTCTGTTTTGATAATAATGCACACGAAATTCGTCTGGCCTTGGGGTATTTATAGTTTCTGTCTGAGGGAAGATGCGGCGCATCTAGTAAGTAGATGCGGCGCATTGACTTAACTTCGCGTGGGGTCCAAGATTATAATATTCAGGAATATTCGTACACCGCCAGAAGATGCGGCGCAACTACATAATTAGATGCGGCGCATGTCCTCTTGTATCTTGGATCGTATCTGGTGAAATAATGATAGAGATGCGCCGTATGTAATGAGTGAGATGCGGCGCATCCGGAGCAGAACAAGTTGGTTATTCTTCGTTGACCAAAGTTTCATATGCGGCGCATGGGATAAATCCATGCGGCGCATTCTTCAAAGTCAGGCAGTGGTCTTTATTCTCATCATTCCAACAACCAATTCCAATCTTGATCATTTTACTCCGTTTTTAGTCCATAATCGCTAAGTTTCACCAAATGCTTGTTTTTACCTGAGAATTACAAAAGTAAACGATTAAGTATCAATCCTCATACATAATATAGTAAAACAAGTCAAATTAATAGGATAAATGATAGTAATAAAATGTACTTATTTGAGTTCATCACAAGTTTAGTCCAAGATTATTTAAAGAATGTTTAAAATTAGTCAATCTGTGGTTTTTTAAGTGTGTGTGTTCTTGACATGTATACATACTTGAAAAACAATAGATTAGCTCATTTTACATTCGGTATTGACGAGATGTTTGATAAAAAGGTTCTAATGATTGTTTGAAGAAGAAAAACCTATAATTTATTATATTTTAAATTTTGCTGTTAAAAAATAAAAATAAGAATAAAAAAAAAGAAAAGAAAAAAAGACCTGATTCTAATTAATCTCCACCATCCGATCCAATCCCACCCGTTGAGAATCAACGTCCCACATTTCTAATCCTCTCCGCCACACCTTTTTTTCCCCCAATATAAACAAACAAACCCCACCCCTTATTAGTTTGTTTCACTCATTTCACAGTAAAGAGAACTATCATTTACAAGTTTAGTCCAAGACTATTTAAATTATGTGCAAAATCAGTAAATCTGTGGTTTTTTAAGTATGTGTGTTCTTGACAGGTATACATACTTGAAAAACCATTTATTAGCTCATTTTACACTGGGTATTGACGAGATGTTTGATAAAAAAGGTTCTTATAATTGTTTATAGAAGAAAAAGCTATAATTTATTATTTTTTAGATTTTGCTGTAAAAAAAATAAAATAAAAATAAACATAAAAAAAATAAAAAATGGACTTGTTCTAATTAATCTCCACCATCTGATCCAATCCCACCCATTGAGAGTCAACGTCCCACATTTTTAATCCACTCCACCACACCTTTTTTCCCCCAATATAAACAAACAAACCCCGCCCCTTTTTAGTTTGTTTAACTCATTTCACAATAAAGAGAACTAGTATTATGTACAAGTTTAGTCAACTATTATTTAAAGTATGTGTAAAATTAGTCAATCTGTAGTTTTTTAAGTATGTGTGTTCTTGACAGGTATACATACTTGAAAAACCATAGATTAGCTCATTTTGCTTGGGGTGTTGACGAGATGTTTGATAAAAAGGTTCTTATGATTGTTTGTAGAAGAAAAAACCATAATTTATTATTTTTTAGATTTTGCTGTAAAAAGTAAATAAATAAAAATAAACATAAAAAAAGGACTTGATTCTAATTAATCCCCACCATCCGATCCAATCCCACCCGTTGAGAATCAACATCCCACATTTCTAATCCTCTCCACCACACCTTTATTCCCCCAATATAAACAAACAAACCCCACCCCTTTTTAGTGTGTTTCACTCATTTCACAATAAAGAGAACTATCGTTTACAAGTTTAGTCAATGATTATTTAAAGTATGTGTAAAATCAGTCAATATGTGGTTTTTTAAGTATGTGTGTTCTTGACAGGTATACATACTTGAAAAACCATATATTAGCTCATTTTACACTGGGTATTGACGAGATGTTTGATAAAAAGGTTCTTATGATTGTTTGTAGATGAAAAAGCTATACTTTATTATTTTTTAGATTTTGCTGTACAAAAAATAAAAAATAAAAAAAAGGACTTGACTCTAATTAATCTGCACCATCTGATGCAATCCCACCCGTTAAGAATCAACGTCCGACATTTCTAATCCTCTCCACCAATCACACCTTTTTCTTCCCCAATATAAACAACAAACCCCACCCCTTTTTTATTTGTTTCACTCACTTCACATTAAAGAGAACTATCATTTACAAGTTTAGTCCAAGATTATTTAATGTATTTGTAAAATTAGTCAATCTGTGGTTTTTTAAGTATGCGCGTTCTTGACAGGTATACATACTTGAAAAACCATAGATTAGCTCATTTTACATTGGTATTGACGAGATGTTTGATAAAAAGGTTCTTATGATTGTTTGTAGAAGAAAGAGCTATAATTTATTATTTTTTAGATTTTGCTGTAAAAAAAAAAAAAAAAAAAAAAAAAAAAAAAAAAAAAAAAAAAAAAAAAAAACGGGCTTGACTCTAATTAATCTTCACCATCTGATCCAATCCCACCCGTTGAGAATCAACGTCCCACATTTCTAATCCTCTCCACCACTTACACCTTTTTTTCCCCAATATAAACAAACAAACCCCACCCCTTGTTAGTTTATTTCACTCATTTCACAGTTAAGAGAACTTTCATTTACAACTTTAGTCCAAGACTATTTAAATTATGTGTAAAATCAATCAATCTGTGGTTTTTTAAGTATGTCTGTTTTTGATAGGTATACATACTTGAAAAACCACAGATTAGCTCATTTTACACTAGGTATTGGCGAGATGTTTGATAAAAAGGTTCTTATGATTGTTTGTTGAAGAAAAAGCTATAATTTATTATTTTTTAGATTTTGCGGTAAAATAAAAAATAAAAAAATAAAATAAAAAAAGGACTTGACTCTAATTCTCCACCATCCGATCCAATCCCACCCGTTGAGAATCAACGTCCCACATTTCTAATCCTCTCCACCACCTCTTTTTTTCTCCCCAATATATATAAACAAACAAACCCCTCCCCTTTTTAGTTTGTTTCACTCATTTCACAATAAAGAGAACTAGTATCATTTACAAGTTTAGCCAACGATTATTTAAAGTAAGTGTAAAATTAGTCAATCTGTGTTTTTTTAAGTATGTTTGTTCTTGACAGGTATACATACTTGAAAAACCATAGATTTGCTCGTTTTACACTGGGTATTAACGAGATGTTTGATAAAAAAAGTTCTTATAATTGTTTGTAGAAGAAAAAGCTATAATTTATTATTTTTTAGATTTTGCTATATAAAAAATGAAATAAAAATAAATACAAAAGGACTTGATTCTAATTAATCTCCACCATCCGATCCAATCCCACCCGTTGAGAATCAACGTCCCACATTTCTAATCCTCTCCACCACACCTTTTTTCCCCCAATATAAACAAACAAACCCCGCCCCTTTTTAGTTTGTTTCACTCATTTCACAATAAAGAGAACTAGTATCATTTACAAGTTTAGTCAACGATTATTTAAAGTATGTGTAAAATTAGTCAATCTGTGGTTTTTTAAGTATGTGTGTTCTTGACAGGTATACATACTTGAAAAACCATAGATTAGCTCATTTTGCACTGGGTATTGACGAGATGTTTGATAAAAAGGTTCTTATGATTGTTTGTAGAAGAAAAAACCATAATTTATTATTTTTTAGATTTTGCTGTAAAAAAATAAAAAAATAAAAATAAATGTAAAAAAAGTAAAAAAAATGACTTTATTCTAATTAATCCCCACTATCCGATCTAATCCCACCCGTTGAGAATCGACATCCCACATTTCTAATCCTCTCCACCACACTTTTTTTCCCCAATATAAACGAACAAACCCCACCCCTTTTTAGATTGATTCACTCATTTCACAATAAAGAGAACTATCGTTTACGAGTTTAGACAATGATTATTTAAAGTATGCATAAAATTAGTCAATATGTGGTTTTTTAAGTATGTGTGTTCTTGACCGGTATACATACTTGAAAAACCATATATTAGCTCATTTTACACTGGGTATTGACGAGATGTTTGATAAAAAGGTTCTTATGATTGTTTGTAGATGAAAAAGCTATACTTTATTAATTTTTTGATTTTGCTGTACGAAAAAAAAAAAAGAAAAAAAAAGAACTTGAGTCTAATTAATCCCCACCATCTGATCCAATCCCACCCGTTGAGAATCAGCGTCCCACATTTCTAATCCTTTCCACAATTCACACCTTTTTTTCCTAATATAAACAAACAAACCCCACCACTTATTAGTTTGTTTCACTCATTTCACAGTTAAGAGAACGTTCATTTACAAGTTTAGTCCAAGAACATTTAAATTATGTGTAATATCAGTCAATCTGTGGTTTTTTAAGTATGTGTGTTCTTGATAGGTATACATACTTGCAAAACCACAAATTAGCTCATTTTATACTAGGTATTGACGAGATGTTTGATAAAAAGGTTCTTATGATTGTTTGTTGAAGAAAATGCTACAATTTATTATTTTTTAGATTTTGCGGTAAAAAAAAACAAAAAAAACAAAAAAACCAAAAAAAAAAAAAAAAAAAAAAAAGGAGGTGACTTTAATTCTCCACCATCCGATCCAATCCCACCCGTTGAGAATAAACGTCCCACATTTCTAATCCTCTCCACCACCCCTTTTTTTTCTCCCCAATATATATAAACAAACAAACCCCACCCCTTTTTAATTTGTTTCACACATTTCACAATAAAGAGAACTATCATTTACAAGTTTAGTCCAAGATTATTTAAAGTATGTGTAAAATTAGTCATTTTGTGGTTTTTTAAATATGCGTGTTCTTGACAGGTATACATACTTGAAAAACCATAGATTAGCTCATTTTACATTGGTATTGACGAGATGTTTGAATAAAAATGTTCTTATGATTGTTTGTAGAAGAAAAAGCTATAATTTATTATTTTTTAGATTTTGCTGTAAAAAAAATAAAAAATAAAAATAAAAAAAGGACATGACTCTAATTAATCTCCACTATCTGATCCAATCCCACCCGTTGAGAATCAACGTCCCACATTTCTAATCCTCTCCACCAATCACACCTTTTTTTCCCAATATAAACTAACAAACCCCACCACTTATTAGTTTGTTTCACTCATTTCACAGTTAAGAGAACTTTCATTTACAAGTTTAGCCCAAGACTATTTAAATTATGTGTGAAATCAGTCAATCTGTTGTTTTTTAAGTATGTGTGTTCTTGATAGGTATACATACTTGAAAAACCACATATTAGCTCATTTTATACTAGGTATTGACGAGATGTTTGATAAAAAGGTTCTTATGATTGTTTGTTGAAGAAAATGCTACAATTTATTATTTTATAGATTTTGCGGTAAAAAAAATAAAAATAAAAATAAAATAAAAAAAAGGACTTGACTTTAATTCTCCACCATCCGATCCAATCCCACCCGTTGAGAATTGACGACCCACATTTCTAATCCTCTCCACCACCCTTTTTTTTCTCCCCAATATATATAAACAACAAACCCCACCCCTTTTTAGTTTGTTTCACTCATTTCACACTAAAGAGAACTATCATTTACAAGTTTAGTCCAAGATTATTTAAAGTATGTGTAAAATCAGTCAATTTGTGGTTTTTTAAGTATGCGTGTTCTTGACAGGTATACATACTTGAAAAACCATAGATTAGCTCATTTTACATTGGTATTGATGATATGTTTGAAAAAAAGGTTCTTATGATTGTTTGTAGAAGAAAAAGCTATAATTTATTATTTTTTAGATTTTGCTGTAAAAAAAATAAAAAATAAAAATAAAAAAAGGACATGACTCTAATTAATCTCCACTATCTGATCCAATCCCACCCGTTGAGAATCAACGTCCCACATTTCTAATCCTCTCCACCAATCACACCTTTTTTTCCCAATATAAACAAACAAACCCCACCACTTATTAGTTTGTTTCACTCATTTCGTAGTTAAGAGAACTTTCATTTACGAGTTTAGTCCAAGACTATTTAAATTTTGTGTAAAATCAGTCAATCTGTGGTTTTTTAAGTATGTGTGTTCTTGATAGGTATACATACTTGAAAAACCACATATTAGCTCATTTTATACTAGGTATTGACGAGATGTTTGATAAAAAGGTTCTTATGATTGTTTGTTGATGAAAATGCTACAATTTATTATTTTTTAGAATTTGCGGTAAAAAAAATAAAAATAAAAATAAAATAAAAAAAAGGACTTGACTTTAATTCTCCACCATCTGATCCAATCCCACCCGTTGAGAATAAACGTCCCACATTTCTAAACTTCTCCACCACCCTTTTTTTTTCTCCCCAATATATATAAACAAACAAACCCCACCCTTTTTAGTTTGTTTCACTCATTTCACAGTAAAGAGAACTAGTATCATTTACAAGTTTAGTCAACGATCATTTAAAGTATGTGTAAAATTAGTCACACTACTAGAAAAAGGGCTATCCTTGACTCGCATTTTATGACGCACGCTACAAGATGACGCGCAAATAGCAAAGTCATAAAATAAGAGTCATAACGAGTAAATTTTTTATTGGGGATGACTCGTTTTCAGAAGCGTCATAACATAGGGTCATAATCAGTTAAAATTTAGCCTGCAAGATGACGCTCGTTTTGCTTCGTCCTAAATAGGGGTCATCTCCTTCGTTTTTTTTTTTGGCCAAAAACACTTCCCGCTCTTAACACACTCAAACCCCTCTAAAATTTCTCAAAACACTCAAAACACTCCCGCCCCCTCAAACCCTTCTCAAACCCCTCTAATATTTCTCAAAACTATCAAAACACTCCCGCCTCCTCTCAAAACACTCGACATCAGTTTGCCCTAATTTCCCATCTCAAAACACTCGACATCAGGCTTTCTCAGGTCGACCTTTCTTTAGGTTAAGTGGCGTGTAGCTAATCTCGCTAATATCTCAGATCGGGGGACAACTCTGTCTCCGCTTCTGCTCGTGCACTCGTTAAAGCAAACTCATGGCCAATTTGCCCTAATTTTGAAAGGTATGCCATAATTTGCCCTAATTTCCCATCTCAAAACTCTCTAAACCTGATAAATTAATGTAGTTGTAGAGTTTTATTTAGGTTATAAAATCAATTTATTGATTTTTAATGTAGCACACCAGGTGTTTGTGAAAATGTAACTAGGTTTTTGTATCAGTTTTTGTATCATTATTTTTTGTATCAGTTTTTGTATCTGTTTTTGTATCATTATTTGTATCAGGTGTTTGTGAAAATGTTACTATGATGTAAGATAATATTTTTTGGTGTTTGTGAATAACATGTATAGTTTAATAGAGTAAACTTTAACTGTAAATGATTTGTAAGCTGGTGTTCTTGTTTAACATGTATAGTTTATTAGGTAGTTATCTTTTTCTGTTTTAGTTTAATAAAACCTTGTGTAAATTGTATCAATTTGTGAATAACATCTATCAGACTCGACACTTACACGAGATGTTTTCTGTTTTTGAGTTTTTAGGTAATGGATAAATCTTGGATTTTGTCTGATAGATTATCAATCGCATACGAGGAAGGCGTGGATGCCTTTTTAGAGTTTGCACAATGCAATAACCCAAATTCCAATGCCATTCCGTGTCCTTGTGTAAATTGTATCAATTTGTGTCACACTTCCATCAAAAACGTGCATTATCACGTGTTTAAACACGGTTTCGATGAGAATTATATTGATTGGACCTTCCACGGAGAAAATTCATCTAAGGATGAAGCTCAATGCCCTAATGAGTATAGACCTCCCGAGTTCGATTACACAAAGGAGATGCTACATGACGCCTTTACATATGCAGAGAATGAACCTAATTTATTGAAGTCACTTCTCGAAGAATGCGACAAGCCACTGTATGAAGGGTCTAAGTATAATGCACTAAATGGATTGCTGAAATTCCAACATTTGAAGGGTCAATTTGGCTGGTCTGATACAAGCTTTGATGCTTTATTGGGCGAGCTAAATGATGTTTTGCCTTCAAATAATACAATCCCTAAGTCGATATACGAGGCCAAGAAGTTGCTAAAAGGAATAAGCATAGAATACATTAAGTATCATGCTTGTGAGAATGATTGTGTCTTGTTCTGGGATGAGCACAAGGATGCTTCTCAATGTCCAACTTGTGGCACTTCTAGGTGGAAGGAGAATAGCAAGAAGGTGCCGAGAAAAGTTGTTTGGTATTTCCCGCCCATTCCTAGATTTAGAAGAATGTTCTTGTCACCAGAAACCGCACATGACCTAACTTGGCACGCGCAAGGTCGGATCAGTGATGGCAAGCTAAGACATCCTTGTGATTCCCCATCTTGGAAGCTTGTTGACGACAAGTACTGGAAAGAATTTGGAAAGGAAGATAAGAATCTGAGATTAACCTTGTCCGCGGATGGTATAAACCCTCATAAGTCATTAAGTGCAAAGTATAGTTGTTGGCCGGTTACCCTAGCAACATACAATCTGCCTTCTTATTTGTGTATGTCAAGAAAGTTCATGATGTTGACTCTACTGATATCAGGTCCAAGGCAACCTGGTAACAATATTGATGTCTACTTGGCACCACTAATAAAGGATCTGAAAGAGTTGTGGAAACCTGGCGTTAAGACGTATGATGCTTATAAGAAACAGTTCTTCAATCTAAAAGCAGTCTTACTTTGGACTATAAATGACTTTCCCGCGTATGGTGACCTGTCGGGGTGTGTTACCAAAGGTTATAACGCGTGTCCAGTATGCTCAGAGGATACCTACTCATAGTGGTTGCCAAAATCCAAAAATGTATGCTTCCTCGGGCATAGAAGATTCCTCTCACTTACACATCGTTTTCGCAAAAGAAGAAAAGATTTCAATAATGAACCAGAGAGCCGTGTGATGAAAAAACCGAGATCGGGTGAAGAAGTTTACGACTATCTGGAAGGTTTTACGACTAAATGGGGGAAGGAGAAAAAGGCAAAGAAGGAAGTTATCTGGAGGGCGTTGAAGAAGAATAAATCAAAGAAGAAAATGCCACGTCAGCAGAGAAGGCCAAAAAAGAAAAAAGAAACTATTGATGCGAGATCGAAAGTTTGGCGTAAAAAATCAATCTTTTTTGAACTAGAGTACTGGAAGCATTTGCTTGTTCGTCATCAGTTAGATGTTATGCATATAGAAAAGAATGTATGTGAGAGTGTTTATGGGACGTTACTGAATTTGCAAGGCAAGACGAAGGACGGTTTAAAGGCACGACAAGATCTCGAGGAGTTAGGGATTAAGACTGAGTTAATAAATCAACCAAAAGGGAAGGGTCATTATCTGCCGCTTGCCATATACACATTAAATAGCGAGGAGAAACGCATGTTTTATGACACGTTGTCTAACATAAAAGTGCCTGATGGGTATTCCTCCAATTTCAAGAATCTCGTGTCCGATGATAATTCGAAGATGAATGGATTGAAGTCCAATGACTGTCACGTACTAATGCAACAGATTCTTCCTTTTGCAATAAAGGGGGTGTTAGACGTGAAAGTTAGGAAGACTATTATAAGCTTGTGTCACTTCTTCAACGAGCTGTGTAGTAAAGTAGTTGATGTTAGTAAGCTAGGCAAGCTGCAAAGTGACATCGTAGTAACTTTGTGTTTACTAGAGAAGTATTTTCCGCCTTCATTTTTCGATGTCATGAGTCACTTGATGGTGCATTTAGTCAGAGAGGTGAGGTTATGTGGCCCAGTCCACTTTAGGTGGATGTATCCGTTTGAGAGGTACATGAAAACACTAAAAGGTTATGTACGAAATCATTATCAACCCGAGGGCTGCATGGCAGAATGTTATGTGGCAGAGGAAGCATTAGAATTCTGTTCCGATTCCTTGGAAAACATGAAATCAATTGGCAATCCTCATGATCGTGCTGATGAAAGAAACCGCACTGGTAAACCTTTATCGCAGGCTACCATCTGTGTTGTGGATTCTAAGCTACTTGATCAAGCTCATCTTTATGTATTAGGAAACACCGCCGATATTGAACCATACATAAAGCAGCATATGTTAGAACTGAAGGATCTTAACTCGCGTCGAAATAATACATGGTTGCAGAGCCAACATAGTCAGACGTTTATTGACTGGTTTAAGAAAGAGGTTGAAAAGCGTTTGGCTAACGGGGAAAATACCGGTGAAAGTGTTCGTTGGTTGGCAAAAGGCCCTGATTTTGCTGTTAGTAAATATACCGGGTTTGCCGTAAATGAGTATCAATTCCATACAAAAGAGCGTGATGAATCTAAAACCACTCAAGGTAGTGGAGTATCTATAGTTGCAAATACTATGCAGATTGCTAGTGCAAAAGACTCCAATCCGGTATACGGCGCTGTTACCTACATTAGTCGTATATTGGAAATATGGGATCTTGATTATCGTACATTTACGGTTCCTGTTTTCATGTGTGAGTGGGTAGATAGTCGTGGAGTAAAAAAAGATGATTTAGGATTCACAGTGGTTAACTTTGATAGGCTTGGTCAACGGTCTGAACCCTTCATATTACCTAGTCAAGCAAGATAAGTTTTTTATGTTCAGGACCAACAAGATAGGAACCTGTCTGTTGTTGGCTTCACACCACATAGGATGCATAAGTATGGAGATGATGAAACTGATGATGTGTTTGAATTTGATGTTACACAAGATATGAACCTGTCTTTAGAAGACCTAGACGATAATTTTAACTGTACGCGCTCGGATGACGAGGGCATATTCGTTTTAGATCATTAGTTTTTGGTATGAAATAAATGTTTATTTTAGTAACTGTATATTTGTTAAAGTCTGTCAAGCATTATTTATTATTTAAAGTTTTTGGTATGAAAATAACTGTTTATTTTGTTTATTTTAAACAGGTTGCTTTTTGGTAATAAAAGATGGCCTCGGGTTCTGATTCGGACTAAACTTAACTGGGTTAATTCTAAGGTTAGTTATTTGTTATGGCTTATTTGCATCTCCTAGCTTATTAATAGTCTAAGTAATAATAGTGTAGAGTGGTTTTTAGTTTTAATCAGCTTAGTATAGGGTAAAATTGCAATACAGATCAGTGTAAGGGTGTTTGGTTTAAGACAGCTTATAGGTTAGTTTGGGTATAATCTGAAAAGCACTGTTCATGTGCCAAGTTTCTGAGTTTGATTGAACTGATTCAAAGGTATTTTAGTTGTTCTCATCAGAAGATAGGGCAGTTTGATGGTTATTTAAAGTCTGCATTAGATATTTTAGTTTTGAGCTCTTATCTGCCCTAATAAGCTTAGCAATAAGCTGAGCTTAATTTGAGTTCATTTTGGCTTTGCTAGTTAGTTCAATAATGGTGCTTAAGTGAGTTCCTATGAGTTGGTCTGCTGTGGAGTAGTCTTGCTCAAATTTTGCGCCAAATTCCTAATCTGCTACCACAGATTGTTTTGCAGCAATTAGTTATCTGCACTGCTGATCTAGGATCAAAATTGGCTTATCGTATCTGCTTTAGGTCCTAATTTTTGGAATCTAGGTAGGTTAGGTAGGGGTCTTTTGGTGCATAATTTGGTATTTGAGTTTCACCTTATTAATCAGCTTATAACTGATCTGCAAATAAGCCCATATACGCCCTGTGCAGACCATTCTTGTTAATCAACTATAGTTGCATATCATATACAACTGTTTCTAAAATTTTGTTTTATTTGACTAGATTGGTGGTGATAGCAATGAGTACACGGATGCGGATTTCGACGATATTCGAGAAGAATGGGCAATTTAATTATGTGTCGAATTTCATTTTTAGGTAGAAATTGTATTGTAGTAACTTTAACTAATGAATTGTTATGTAATGAATTGGTAATTTGATATATATGAAATGCGTTAATTTTGTACAATTATCAGGTTTATTGTCAGTAATTATTTATATAATCAGGTTTTAATTAAAAAACATAAAAAAAAAAAAAATGATTTTAAGGTAATGACTCGCAAAAACATATGTCAGAAAAGTGTGTCATAAAAGTTAGTCAAAATGATTTTAAGGGTAATGACACGCAACGTGGGTCATAAGTGCGAGTCATAGAGGGATGACGCACAAATGCGAGTCATAAAGATTTATGACGGGTCTTTCCTTGACTCGCATTTGCGCGTCATAAGGTCTCTTCTTGACTCGCATTTGGAGTCAAGGATAGCCCTTTTTCTAGTAGTGTCAATCTGTGTTTTTTTAAGTATGTGTGTTCTTGACAGGTATACATACTTGAAAAACCATAGATTAGCTCATTTTACACTGGGTATTGACGAGATGTTTGATAAAAAAGGTTCCTATAATTGTTTGTAGAAGAAAAAACTATAATTTATTATTTTTTAGATTTTGCTGTAAAAAAAATAAAATAAAAATAAACATAAAAAAAATATAAAGGGACTTGATTCTAATTAATCTCCACCATCCGATCCAATCCCACCCGTTGAGAATCAACGTCCCACATTTCTAATCCTCTCCACCACACCTTTTTCCCCCCAATATAAACAAACAAACCCCGCCCCTTTTTAATTTGTTTCACTCATTTCACAATAAAGAGAACTAGTATCATTTACAAGTTTAGTCAACAATTATTTAAAGTATATGTAAAATTAGTCAATCTGTGGTTTTTTAAGTATGTGTGTTCTTGACAGGTATACATACTTGAAAAGCCATAGATTAGCTCATTTTGCACTGGGTATTGACGAGATGTTTGATAAAAAGGTTCTTATGATTGTTTGTAGAAGAAAAAGCTATAATTTATTATTTTTTATATTTTTCTGTAAAGAAATAAATAAATAAAAATAAACATAAAAAAATAAAAATAAAAAGGACTTGATTCTAATTAATCCCCACAATCCGATCCAATCCCACCCGTTGAGAATCAACATCCCACATTTCTAATCCTCTCCACCACACATTTTTCCCCCCAATATAAACAAACAAACCCCACCCCTTTTTAGTTTGTTTCACTCATTTCACAATAAAGAGAACCAAGGCTACCAATTTATCATATTTTATAAGAAAATGATAAACGAGTCAAACTTTTTATATTTCTACTCTTCATGAGATGTTCTCTACCTACTCTTCATCCTTATTCAATTACAACAGCCTATGAAAGTTCAATACTCCACGTGTCAAAAAGATACAGTGCTAAAACTCACCTAAACACAATTGACAAAAAGATAGACTCAAAGTTCAATACTCCACGTGTCACACCATCCAACGGCTACAAATCCACACTATTTTATCACCATTATTTTTTAACTTCATACTCATCACTCAAAACACTGTTATGCACATTTCAACTAACAAAAACAATTTCTTAGAGCTCCAGCAACAATCTTCCACCGGACCGGAGCCATCTCCAGCGAGAAATGTCCCAAAAACATTTCCATGCGTTTCCAAAAGATTTGAAATGTTTCCCATTTTTCTAAAACGTTTACGTCGCGTTTCTAGGCGTTTCCCGTTTCCCATTTTCCAGAAACAAGAACTGGTGAGCACGTAAGATCATACGATCTTACGTGTAAACTCGCGAGTTTACGAATGATTTTACGTAAGATTGTAAGATCCTGCCCAAAGTGCGATCCTATGACGAGTTTACACGATTTTGGCTGGTGCGCACGTAAGATCGTACGATCTTACATGTAAACTCGCGAGTTTGACAGCTATGAAGAGAACTATCGTTTACAAGTTTAGTCAATGATTATTTAAAGTATGTGCATAATCAGTCAATATGTGGTTTTTTAAGTATGCGTGTTCTTGACAGGTATACATACTTGAAAAAACATATATTAGCTCATTTTACACTGGGTATTGACGAGATGTTTGATAAAAAAATGTTCTTATGATTGTTTGTAGATGAAAAATCAATACTTTATTATTTTTTAGATTTTGCTGTAAAAAAATAAAAATAAAAAAAAGGACTTGACTCTAATTAATCTCCACTATCTGATCCAATCCCACCCGTTGAGAATCAACGTCCCACATTTCTAATCCTCTCCACCAATCACACATTTCCCCCCCCCCCCCCCAATATAAATAACAACCCCCCCCCCCCCTTTTAGTTTGTTTCACTCATTTCACAGTAAAGAGAACTATCATTTACAAGTTTAGTCCAAGATTATTTAAAGGATGTGTAAAATCAGTCAATCTGTGGTTTTTTAAGTATGCTTGTTCTTGACAGGTATACATACTTGAAAAACCATAGATTAGCTCATTTTACACAGGTATTGACGAGATGTTTGTTAAAAAGGTTCTTATGATTGTTTGTAGAAGAAAAAGTTTTAATTTATTATTTTTTAAATTTTGCTATAAAGAAAAATAAAAAAAAAATAAAAATAAAAAAAATAAAAAAAAAAATGACTTGACTCTAATTTATTGTTTTTTAGATTTTGCTGTATAAATAAAAAAAATAAAAATAAAAATGGAACTTATGATTGTTTGTAGAAGAAAAACCTATAATTTATTGTTTTTTAGATTTTGCTGTAAAAAAATAAAAATAAAAATAAAGGACTTGACTCTAATTAATCTCCATCATCCGATCCAATCCCACCCGTTGAGAATTAACGTCCCACATTTCTAATCCTCACCGCCACACCTTTTTTTTTCCCCGAATATAAACAAACAACCCCCACCCTTTTTTAGTTTGTTTCACTCATTTCACAGCAAAGATAACTATCATTTACAAGTTTAGTCCAAGATTATTTAAAGTATATGTAAAATTAGTCAATCTGTGGTTTTTTAAGTATGTGTGTTCTTGACAGGTATACATACTTGAAAAACAATAGATTAGCTCATTTTACACTGGGTATTGGCGATATGTTTGATAAAAAGGTTCTTATGATTGTTTGTAGAGGAAAAAGCTATAATTTATTGTTTTTTAAATTTTGCTGTAAAAAAGATAAAAATAAAAATAAAAATAAAAATAAAAATAAAATAAAATAAAAAGGACTTGACTCTAATTCTCCACCATCCGATCCAATCCCAACCGTTGAGAATCAACGTCCCACATTTCTAATCCTCTCCACCACCCCTTTTTTTTCTCCCAAATATATATAAGCAAACAAACCCCACCCCTTTTTAGTTTGTTTCACTCATTTCACAGTAAAGAGAACTAGTATCATTTACAAGTTTAGTCAACGATTATTTAAAGTATGTGTAAAATTAGTCAATCTGTGTTTTTTAAGTATGTGTGTTCTTGACAGGTATACATACTTGAAAAACCATAGATTAACTCATTTTACACTGGGTATTGACGAGATGTTTGATAAAAAAAAGTTTCTTATAATTGTTTGTAGAAGAAAAAGCTATAATTTATTATTTTTTAAATTTTGCTGAAAAAAAAAATAAAAATTAACATAAAAAAAAAAAAAAAAAAAAAACTTGATTCTAATTAATCCCCACCATCCGATCCAATCCCACCCGTTGAGAATCAACGTCCCACATTTCTAATCCTCTCCACCACACCTTTTTTCCCCCAATATAAACAAACAAACCCCGCCCCTTTTTAGTTTGTTTCACTCATTTCACAAAAAAGAGAACTAGTATCATGTACAAGTTTAGTCAACGATTATTTAAAGTATGTGAAAAATTAGTCAATCTGTAGTTTTTAAAGTATGTGTGTTCTTGACGGGTATACATACTTGAAAAACCATAGATTAGCTCATTTTGCACGGGGTGTTGACGAGATGTTTGATAAAAAGGTTCTTATGATTGTTTGTAGAAGAAAAAACCATAATTTATTATTTTTTAGATTTTGCTGTAAAAAAATAAATAAATAAAAATAAACATAAAAAAGGACTTGATTCTAATTAATCCCCACCATCCTATCCAATCCCACCCATTGAGAATCAACATCCCACATTTCTAATCCTCTCCACCACACCTTTTTTCCCCCAATATAATCAAACAAACCCAACCCCTTTTTAGTTTGTTTAACTCATTTAACAATAAAGAGAACTATCATTTACAAGTTTAGTGAATGATTATTTAAAGTATGTGTAAAATCAGTCAATATGTGGTTTTTTAAGTATGTGTGTTCTTGACAGGTATACATACTTGAAAAACCATATATTAGCTCATTTTACACTGGGTATTGATGAGATGTTTGATAAAAAGGTTCTTATGATTGTTTGTAGATGATAAAGCTATACTTTATTATTTTTTAGATTTTGCTGTGTAAAAAATAAAAATAAATATAAAAAATAAAAATAAAAAAAGGACTTGACTCTAATTAATCTCCACCATCTGATGCAATCCCACCCGTTGAGAATCAATGTCCCACATTTCTAATCCTCTCCACCAATCACACCTTTTTCTTCCCCAATATAAGCAACAAACCCCACCGCTTTTTAGTTTGTTTCACTCATTTCACATTAAAGAGAACTATCATTTACAAGTTTATTCCATGATTATTTAAAGTATGTGTAAAATCAGTCAATCTGCGGTTTTTTAAGTATGCGTGTTCTTGACAGGTATACATACTTGAAAAACCATAGATAAGCTCATTTTACATTGGTATTGACAAGATGTTTGATAAAAAGGTTCTTATGATTGTCTGTAGAAGAAAAAGCTATAATTTATTATTTTTTAGATTTTGCTGTAAAGAAAAATAAAAATAAAAATAAAAATATAATAAAAAAGAAAATGACTTGACTCTAATTAATCTCCACCATCCGATCCAATCCCACCCGTTGAGAATCAACGTCCCACATTACTAATCCTCTCCACCACATTTTTCCCCCTAATATATATAAACAAACAAACCACACTCCTTATTAGTTCGTTTCACTCATTTCACGGTAAAGAGAACTATCATTTACAAGTTTAGTATAAGATTATTTAAAGTATGTGGAAAATTAGTCAATCTGTTGTTTTTTAAGTATGTGTGTTCTTGATAGGTATACATACTTGAAAAACCATAGATTAGCTCATTGATCGGTATACATACTTGATAAAAAGGTTCTTATGATTGTTTGTATAAGAAAAAGCTATAATTTATTATTTTTAAGATTTTGCTGTAAAAAAAAATAAAAATAAAAATGAAGGACTTGACTCTAATTAATCTCCAGCATCCGATCCAATCCCACCCGTTGAGAATCAACGTCCCACATTTCTAATCCTCTCCACCAAACCTTTTTTTTCCCCCAATATAAACAAACAAACCCCACCCGTTATTAGTTTGTTTCACTCATTTCACAGCAAAGAGAACTATCATTTACAAGTTTAGACCAAGACTATTTAAATTATGTGTAAAATCAGTCAATCTAGGGTTTTTTAAGTATGTTTGTTCTTGATAGGTATACATACTTGAAAAACCATAAATTAGCTCATTTTACACTAGGTATTGACGAGATGTTTGATAAAAAGGTTCTTATGATTGTTTGTTGAAGAAAATGCTATAATTTAATATTTTTTAGATTTTGCTTTAAAAAAAATAAAATAAACAAATAAATAAATAAAAAATAAAATAAATAAAAAAAAGGACTTGACTATAATTAATCTCCATTATCCGATCCAATCCCACCCGTTGAGAATGAATGTCCCACATTTCTAATCCTCTCCGCCACACCATTTTTTTCCGGAATATAAACAAACAAACCCCACCATTTTTTAGTTTGTTTCACTCATTTCACAGTAAAGAGAACTATCATTTACAAGTTTAGTCCAAGATTATTTAAAGTATGTGTAAAATTAGTCAATATGTGGTTTTTTAAGTATGTGTGTTCTTGACAGGTATACATACCTGAGATAGAATAGATTAACTCATTTTACACTGGGTATTGACAAGATGTTTGATAAAAAGGTTCTTATGATTGTTTGAAGAAGAAAAAGCTATATTTTATTATTTTTTTAATTTTTGCTGTAAAAAAAAACATAAAAAAAAGGACTTGACTCTAATTCTCTAGCATCCGATCCAATCCCACCTGTTGAGAATCAATGTCCCACATTTCAAAACCTCTCCACTACACCTTTTCTTTCCCAAATATAAACAAACAAACCCCGTCTCTTTTTAGTTTGTTTCACTCATTTCACAGTAAAGAGAACTAGTATCATTTACAAGTTTAGTCAACGATTATTTAAAGTATGTGTAAAATTAGTCAATCTGTGGTTTTTTAAGTATGTGTGTTCTTGACAGGTATACATACTTGAAAAACAATAGATTAGCTCATTTTACACTGGGTATTGACGAGATTTTTGATAAAAAAGTTCTTATGATTGTTTGTAGAAGAAAAAGCTATAATTTATTATTTTTAAATTTTGCTGTAAAAAAAAATCAATAAAAATAAACATAAAAAAATACAAAAAATGACTTGATTCTAATTAATCTCCATCATCCGATCCAATCCCACCCGTTAGGAATCAGCGTCCCGCATTTCTAATCCTTTCCACCCCCACTTCCCCCCCCCCCCCCCCAATATAAACAAACAAACCCCACGACTTTTTAGTTTGTTTCACTCATTTCACAATAAAGAGAACTAGTATCATTTACAAGTTTAGTCAACGATTATTTAAAGTATGTGTAGAATTAGTCAATCTGTGGTTTTTTTAGTATGTGTGTTCTTTACAGGTATACACACTTGAAAAACCATAGATTAGCTCATTTTACACTGGGTATTGACGAGATGTTTGATAAAAAGGTTCTTATGATTGTTTGTAGAAGAAAAAGTTATAATTTATTATTTTTTAGATTTTGCTGAAAAAAACATAAATAAATAAAAATAAACATAAAAAAATATAAAAAGGACTTGATTCTAATTAATCTCCACCATCCGATCCAATCCCACCCGTTGAGAATCAACGTCCCACATTTCTAATCCTCTCCACCACACTTTTTTTCCCCAATATAAACAAACAAACCCCACCCGTTTTTAGTTTGTTTCACTCATTTTACAATAAAGATAACTATCATTTACAAGTTTAGTAAATAATTAGGGTTGGTTCAGTTGGAAAACCCCTTGCCACTCAACCGAGAGGTCAGGGGTTCGATCCTCACTCCCTACAAAAGGCCGGAGGTCCTTTTCTACCTTTGGTAGAACCGAAAGCAGCCTCTCTACCTTAGGTAGGGGTAAGGCTGTCTACGTCTCAACCTCCCCCATACACCGTAACGGTATTGGGACCCATAACCCGTGAAAGATGGTATTGGGAGTTACCATTTTACTTTTTATCATTTACAAGCTTAGTCAACCATTATTTAAAGTATGTGTAAAATTAGTCAATATGTGGTATTTTTAAGTATGTGTGTTCTTGACAGGTATACATACTTGAAAAACCATAGATTAGCTCATTTTACACTGGGTATTGACGAGATGTTTGATAAAAAGGTTCTTATGATTGTTTGTAGAAGAAAAAGCTATAATTTATTATTTTTCATATTTTGCAGTAAAAAAAAAAAAAAAAAAAAAAAAAAAAAAAGGGTCTCGACTCTAATTAATCTCCACCATCCGATCCAATCCCACCCGTTGAGAATCAACGTACCACATTTCTAATCCTCTTCACCACACCTTTTTTTCCCCAATATAAACAAACAAACCCCACCCCTTATTAGTTTGTTTCACTCATTTCACAGTAAAGAGAACTATCATTTACAAGTTTTATCCAAGATTATGTAAAGTATGTGTAAAATCAGTCAATCTGTGGTTATTTAAGTATGTGTGTTATTGATATGTATACATACTTGAAAAACCATTGATTAGCTCATTTTACACTAGGTATTGACGAGATATTTGATAAAAATGTTCTTATTATTGTTTGTAGAAAAAAAAATTTAGTAGTGGAGTGAGTATCCTTATCAACTTTTTGAGCAACTATATTCATTTTTGCAACAAATTAATGTGTCAACAAAACAAACAAAGAGGGTGCCACGTTGGCAATCCCCAACACACACAACCTTTGCAAACAAAAACACTTGACTCTAATTAATCTCCACCATCCGATCCAATCAATGTCCCACATTTCCGATCGGACCACCACCTCTCCACCAATCTCACCTTGACCACCACCTCTCCACCAATCTCACCTTTTTCTTTTTTTATTTCATATATAAACAAACAAAACCAAGACTGACTTTTTTGTTTGTTTCACTCATTTCATAGGAGAACTAATATCATTTACAAGTTTAGTCAACGATTATGTAAAGTATGTGTAAAATCAGTCAATCTGTGGTTTTTCAAATATGTGTGTTGTTCTTGACAGGTATAAATGCTTATAATTGACGAGATGTTTGATGAAAGGTATTCTTATAATTGTTTGTAGAAGAAAAAGCTATAATTTATTTTTAGGTTGATGATTTTTTTAGATTTCACTGAATACAAGGGTACTTGTCTAATTACGGCTCGATTTTTTGTCACTATAGATTCAGGTTTACATCGGTATCACTGTCACATGTTTCTTATAAATAAAGACATGGATATAGTAACTTGTTATTTTTCATTTGGACATGAGACTTAGATACATGAAATGTGTTGGTGGAATTACAGATTCGTAGAAGAATGGTTGCACATAAGCTAAAATACCCTGATGAACAAATGATAAGCCTTGGCATTGGTGTTATAACTGAGCCCATTCCAGAAGTTATTACTTCAGCTGACAGCTCCACAAGAAAATTATGTGTTTACAACATTATTGATATGTTTGACTTTTGTTGCAAGATCCCAAATTTTGCTACTGTAAATGGTTGTTTTTGACATAGACTCGTTAACAATAACATTGCCATATATATGACACTTCAGTCCTAACCTGTTGGTATTCTCATTTCTTTGTATTGCAGAAAAGCATTGGCTAATGATTTATCAGTCACACCGTCGATATGGACCCTTGGAAATGCAGGCTTGGGAGGCCTTACAGGTAACACATGATCTAAACTAGAGGTGTTCCATAACGGGCAGCTAGTCAGGTTGGGAAACAAGTCAAACTGGTAATTTTAGTCTGGACTGGATCAGGTTGACTTGCAAACGTGGTCTGTCCTTTTCTTAAACTTGTTTAAAAAATAATGATTAACGAATGTTTTCAGCCTGTTGAACCCATTAAATATAACATAACGCAAATTGATCCATTTATAAGTAAAATGCTTGAAATTGCGACCTGTGTATTCGACAGTTAGTTTCTTAACAACGTAAATATTTTCATCCCTTTGAAAGAGCAACAAATTACTGGAATGGGCTCAGTGATATCACCAATGCCAAGGCTTAACATTTACTGCCATTCATATGTTTGAAGCTCGAAAGAATGATAAAAGTGTGTCTGTTTTAGTTTGTGCAGGTGGTCAATGTGGTGTATTGCTAGTTATTAGTGTTATTTGGAGCTTGTACTTGGATGGGTAAAGTCAAGATTTATTTTGTATTCATCATATGGTCTGATTATCAATTCTAAAGGCAGATTGGAGACGACATCAACTTCATCAAACCCCATCTGTTTTTCTCGAGTTATTCAAAGGCAGTGACGATAATGATACTTACAGTGACGTCTATGGTGCATGTTATATTTTCATTTTTGCTCAAGTAGTTAATAAGGTTGGCGTGTCTTTTTAGATGTGTTGCTCAAGTAGGCAAGCTCAATGTATCAACTCGTTTGTAATGTCAATGGATCTTCCTTATTTGAATCAATACTATGTTCATTTCGGGAAATAAGAGCAACAAATTCATTCATGGCTGAAATTATCTCATAAACAGTAATGTCAATGGATCTTTCTTATTTGAATCAATACTATGTTCATTTGTAATGTCAATGGATCTTCCTTATTTGAGTCAATACTATGTGAATGTACGTGTGTTGGACCAATTTAATTTTCTGAATTTGTATGTTCATTGGCATAATAAATGATCTGGTATTTTTACGGATGTTTATGGATTCCTGATGTAATTTAAGCAATTAGTAATTATTAGTCTGCATTAATGTTAGATTTGTAAAAAAAGTAACTAACTGGCGATTCTCGGTGGTGTCCTGAACTTCACGAACAAGGTTGGAACCTTTCTTGAAATCTTAGCCATATCGGACGAGTCATCCTTTAAAAGTATTATGGGTTATGCTTGTTTTGTAAACACAGTCATCTGTTAGTGTTAACAGCTTCCAAAAGCAGTCAGTTCAGCAACTAACCAACACTAGTACAGATGGCTATTTCGACCTATTTTACTTTTAAATGGTAAATAAAAAAGTAACTTGGAGAAAAAAACGGTGCCCGGTACATAGAACCTCCCAAATCAAATAATTTTAATGATATCAGATATATTGAATTTTTGCACTCATAATTAACATACCGACTACTTATTAATGGAGAGTACCAAAAAAAAAATTGTTTTTTCTTTTCTTTATTTTACAGAGCTGCAACAAGCCCCTTGGAGCTGTTTTTCTGGCTACATCGACCCGTATAAAACGGTTCAGTTCAGGTTATGTTAAAAAGATATAAACATATCTTAAGAAACAGGTCCAACATGTCGATTCTGGTCTTTCATAGCTTAAAATTCAGATCCTACATGTCGGTTCGGGCTATGTAAAAAAGATATAAAAAATCAAAAATAGGTTAAAACGGGCCAGTTTGGGTCATTTCATTAAAAAAGTAAAAATGGCACATTAATCTTTTGTAAAACTTGATGACAAAAACTTTCAGAATACCCAAACGCTACATACCATGTGTCATCCTGTTTCTCTTTTCTATTCTATGACGAGATGATGGGTCACAATCATCCTAAAACATGCGAGTAAGAAAATAACAACATCAGTCAAAAATAAACATTTATATGATAATTATGCACTGAATGCAACTATATGTTTCTGTCTTGTAAGATATATACATGATTACCGCCCATGTAACGGGCTGAGATGTGGGAGTCACCCACATCCATCGTACTTAAATGTTTTTTGGATCATACTAACCACTGTTTGGTTTCAACCTTAAACACAAACATACGTACATAACTCTCCTTTCATACTAACACATCTTGTGTTATGTAATTCAGCTTGAAAGTAAATGCCTTGTAACATCCTTTCCTTTCTACTGCTTAAGCACTTTTTATAGACACTTGATATTTGCTCTAACTAATTTAACAGCTTAATTACACAACTTACACTTGTACCCCTACACTATATTCAGTTTCCAGAATAACCCCTTAAGTTCGCCTATTGTCAATCAATCGATACACATAAAGGATAGATAACATCCATATAGATTATAAAGAGGTGTTTGGGCTGCATTTCAAAACAGGTTACGTGTTATCCAAGAAGCATGTCTTAAGCCTACTTTTTCAAAACTACTAATAAACGAGGTTATTGTTTGCAAAACTAGCGGTAGTTGTAGTACCAATTATAAACAGTTATTAGCAATAGCTATTCGAATTTTCAAAGCGTTTGGTAACGTAAAAGCTAATGTCTCCATTTATTATCGTTTCAAATAGGAGAGATAACATCCAAAAGCTAAACGCTTGTATTTCTAGAAATATGGTTAAAACAACAATGATGACCATAAAGCTACACATTAACCGCTAAAGGGCTGTTTGGGCTTGCTTAGACTAAACAGCAATACACAGTTTTGAGATTGGGATTGCTTATCCAAACGGTTATTCGATGAAAATAGAGTTGTACTAACGGTATAAGGAATACGATAAGTATCAAAATATTCAAGCTGAATTATGTATCAGAAATACACTTTGGTCATTATTGACACATTTTTAATACAGTATACTTGTAGTAATAATACAGTATACCAAACATGAGGTTAACTTTCAATAAAATTGAACCATACACTGCTCGAAACCAGAAGAGAGGGAGGCCTTGAGCTTTCTCATTCAGATATTCATAAAAAAGTCAAATTTATGAAATTGAAAGTCAAAGAACATGAGTAACATTAGGTTGTTCATTAAGGAATCGAACACCAAGTAGAACTTAAGTAGAATTCAATACCACAAATTGGATTGATGAAAATTAAACCACACATACAAACATGCTTGATGCATATGATACGTCACCAAGAATGTAAACATACTCTTATGTCTTGTACACTTATGCAACAAGAAAATTAAACCACAATTACGAACATCTTTAACAACTTAATATTTATTTAACTACGACATGCACTCCTCCTTGTTGCAGTTTCCCAGAACTTCACCATACAAGCTTTAGGCCTTAAAGAGTTGAAAAATAAAACCATTTTAGTGATGATTTTTAACAAACTCATGTAAAATAAGATTTTACAAAAAGGCATAACATAGTACCTTATATATTTTGAAGCACATCGAGAATACGCTGCAACTCATTGACAACGATTTCTATTTTCATTCGTTGTGGTGGTGAATCCACAGAGCACGAAACTCCAATCTTGATAGTTGCAACCAAACATTCTTCCACTTTCTTTGCATTCGCTTCCGTACTTTGCAACACAATTGCATCATCATCAATAACATCGACTACATGATCTGGTAATGCCATGTAAGCAAATTTATGAAGGCTAAGACCTTCCTTAAACATGTCATCTGTCGGCCTTTTCCCAGTCATCACCTCTAGTAATAATATTCCAAAACTGTAGACGTCCCCACAACTTGTCATATCGCTCCCGATACCATATTCTACAAATGAATAACAATTAATTAATTTACAAACTTTAACCTATAATATAAGCATCATGGAATAGAAGTGGAATTACCTGGAGGTGCATAACCAATTGTTCCTTTAACCCCGGTTGAGCTGTTTTGTTTTAAGTCTGTACCAAGTAGTCGAGCTAAGCCAAAGTCTCCAACATGAGCCACCATATCATCATCAAGTAGAATGTTACTTGGCTTCAAGTCACCGTGAACAATCGTTGTTTGGCAGCGATTGTGAAGATAATCAAGTGCAGTGGCAACATCTCTCAGAATATTTATTCTTTGAAGAAGGTTGAGTTTCGATGCATATGCACTTGAATGAAGCCAATCGTGTACACTTCCATTGGGCATAAACTCGTAAACCAGAGCTTTAAAATCATTGCCTTGGAAATCAGTACTTGAACATGAAGTTATTATCTTCAACAGATTACGGTGTCTAATATTACGCCATGCTTCACATTCTGTTATAAAGCTTTTGTGTGCTCCTCGACTTTGAAGATTTAGAACTTTAACTGCAACAGATTTATCATCATTAGAATCGAGGATTCCCTTATAAACAGAGCTGTGCCCACCCTCGCCAATCAAATTTGCTGTAGAGAACCCATCAGTAGCCTTGAGAAGCTGATTGTATGAAACTTTCATGAACCGTTCACTACGTGTTGACTCAGATGGTTGACTATTGCGTTTCTTCTTACACAAAAGATATACACAAAATAATACGACGAGCAACGTCGGTGCAATCACAATGACTAATATGAAGAAAGGAGACCTTTTTTTTTTACTGCCTGTCTCCTTGCATTTGGGTAACTCAAGTTTAACCAAACCACCACAAAGCCTATTGTTCCCCAAAACCGAAAATGCACTTGCATTTGCAAACACTCCTACAACTGGTACTTCACCCTCAAAATCATTAAAGGATAGGTTCAAAAACTCTAACGAATTCCATTTCTCTAAGAATGGAGGAATTTTTCCTGATAAATTATTTTGAGAAATGTAGAGTACCTTCAATCCTCTCAAGGAACTGAATGAAGGTGGTATTATGCCTTCAAATATGTTGCCACTAAGGTACAACTCTACAAGGCTAATACACTCACCAAGGCTACTAGTAATGGTACCTGATAATTTATTATAAGATAAATCAAGACCGCTCAACATCTTGAGGTCTTTAATCTCTGATGGAATGGAACCAGACAGGTTGTTGTATGAAAGATCTAAACCAACAGTTAGTGATGGGAGTTGAAGAAGTTGCTTGGGTATTTTACCACTTAGTCTATTGTGTGAAAGGTATAAAACAATAAGTTCTTTACAATTCTCAAAGCTTGATGGAATATGGCCTTCTAATTTGTTTGAACCTAAATCAAGTTCATTCAACAATGATAGGTTCCCAATGGCATCAGGGACAGGCCCTGAAAAGTGATTTCTAGATAGACCAAGACGCTGTAGCTTTTGTAGTTTACCAACGGTAGTGGGAATTCTTCCTTTGAATCTATTATTTTCTAAAGATAAAGTGGTCAAACCAACTAGACTACCTATACTTGAAGCTAGGCTTCCAAATAATTGATTGTCTCCTAAATGTAGAAAGCTGAGTTGATCAGAAAGATTACCTATTGACATCGGAAGCATTCCTATAAAATTGCATTCACCAAGATCCAACTCTACTAATTTGGTGCAGTTTTTCAAAGAATCAATAAACCTCATGTCATCAGCATCTCCACGTCCATGGAAGTTGTTATCATATAATCTAATTATAATAATATCTCTTAGTTTTGAAAAGTCAATAGTCAACTTCCCACTAAAACTGTTGTTTTCCATTTCAAGAAGTCCTAATTTAGAACAATTAGAAAGAGAAGGTGGAAGAACTCCTGTCAGTTCGTTACCCCATAACTGAAGGAACTCAAGATTTGGGAGCTGATTACCAATTTCTGAAGGAAGACTACCAGTGAGGTGATTATCAGGTAAGGAAAAATTAACTAGGAGTGAGAGGTTGAAAATGGAATGAGGGATGCTTCCGTATAAGTTGCACTCACCAACGTCAAATCCCGTCAAGCTTTTCCAGTGACCCAAGGTATCTGGAATGCTCCCACCCAACGGGTTCTCAACAGCCGAGAACTCTTCCATTGATGTGATATTCCCCAAGAAAGGTGGGATTCCACCTGTTAACTTATTGTCGTGAATTTCAAGATGAGTAAGTTTCGAGAGCAAACCCATCTCCTTGGGTATGCTTCCAGTCAGCTTATTCTGAGCGAGCCAAAGCATTTCGAGGTTAGAACAACGAGACAAGTTTGTTGGAATGACTCCACTGAATTTGTTTTCATCAAGATAAAGACGACGTAGCCTAGATAGACGACCAAGTTCATGAGGAATGGTTCCTTGAAAGCTGTTGTTCCCGAGATCAAGAAGGTGTAGGAAGCTGAGGTTTCCTACATGAGGAGACAACGAGCCTTCTAAGCCTTGCGAAACCAGTCGTAAAACAGTCACTCGTTTGTGCCGTTTTCCACATGAAATACCACTCCAGTCACAGAAATGAAAGGAATGGTTCCACGAGGTTAGAACATTGTATGGATCTTGAGTGATCTTTGACTTAAATGACAACAGCGCGAGATCATCAGTCTCATTACCGCCATAGGAAGCAGAGACGGTGGCGAAAGTAAGACATATTATCGCGAGACAAGAAAAGAGAAAAGAAATACGAGAGGAAGATGATAAGTGAATTATTGCTTGTGGTGACTTCATTTTTGGAAATTTACTTAAAATTATGAGAACAATTAAGTATTGGCTTTTTATACTCAGTTTTTGCATGTTATCAGTTTGTGACATGCAAGTGTGCAAGTGGTGAAATGAATGGCTTCGGATATGCAAGCTTATCACATTAATTATTTAACCTATGGTCTATCATCCACACATGCATTCTCAGCTTGACCATGGGGAAGCTTATCACATTAATTATTTAACCTATGGTCTATCATCCATACATTCATTCTCAGCTTGACCAAGACTTGGGATAGGGAAGCTTATCACACTATTAACTATTTTCCATGTATAATCGACTTTTAAGAACACTTGGGAGATGGAAGACTACACTTATATTGCATATATCGTAGACAAGTAATTGTAAGTGAAATAGAACGTATAACATCATCAAATAACACCCAAAACTCTAAACATTTTATGAAGAAGAATTAATATATTTAAATGAAGAATATGGAAATTTTTCATATTTTGTAAGAAAGTATAAATGGCAATTGATTGATTTGCTTAATTTTATTATATATATTTTAAAAGGTTAAGGAGATAAATTATTAAAAAAAAAAAAACTTATGGTGTGATGACGATGGCACGGCCGTGTTCACTAGAACATATGAACAATACTGTACCTTTTTAATATGTAATGCAAAGAGTAAGAGCATATTTAAACAAAGTGTACCTTTTACTTAAATTTAAACTTCATATCATTTACATTATATTTTACCCAAAAAAAATAACAATTAAGTTCACTTTTGGATTGAAACAAATTTTTTGTTTGGAGTGATGATGGATTGGGTCATAGCCATTTTATCATTTTATAGGAAACATATTTGGTTTTTTTCAATGTTACATAATATATTATATACATACGGCACTCAGCTTTTATTTCTTGATCAAATTATGTTAGAATTTGGGTGTGCGTGTGAGTGTTAATAATAAAACAATCCTGATATATTCTCTCTGAATCGTGTAGAGATCACTTTCAGATTAAAGTATTTCGACCCTACATGACTCGAGTATAACGAAATCCTCTATTGGATAATTCAAAATTGCACTTTTTTAAGGCACGAGAAAACAAGGCAAAACACTGAAAGTTGTTATGTTCGTTCTGTTTGGAAGAGATCAATCCTGATATAAAAAACATAACCGATAGTTAGTAAAAAATTCAGTTAAAAAGCAGTTGGTGTAAAAAGTCACACATGTTGGGAAAATATGTGTTTTTGGTGGGAAAAAATGGTTGGAGGGAAAAGCGAGGCCCCAACAAGGGGCTCTGCTCCTTGACCCCGCACATAGTTATGGCGGCATCAAGCTAGCAAAAACGAGTGTGGACTCCGCACCTCGTAACTCGACTATAAGCTATACCTGACTAAGCTATTGATCACAAGTAAATGACAATTACATAAAATATAAGTGATGACACTAAAATCACTAACAAATGACACTGTAATCTTATATAAAAAGAATGCACAAATGTAGTGCTATACTGTAAACACCAACCGCGACGCAAACAATTTGCATGTTAACAGTTTGTGATCGACATGCAAATGGTGAAATGAATGGCTTCCACAAATCCCTTATCATCTTGATCAAGACTTTTAAGAGATTATGATATTTTCAAATATTAATGCTTAACGCCCGCGACACGTAAATTGTGAAGAGAATGCCATCCACAAATTCCTTATTGGCTTGATCTATTTTCTATGTATACTCAAAGAAGACTTTTTAGAAGACTTGAGATTCGGAAGACGACATCTAGACTTTTAAGAAGACAAATAACTAATGAGCAACGAGTGTCCTTTGTAGCCGCACTTCGTTGCGTACTTCTAATGTTCGTTTACGTAATTATAAGTGAAATAGATCGTATAACATCATAAAATAACTCTCAAAACTCTAAACATTTTATGAAGAATAATTAATATATTTAAATGAAGAATATGGGAACTTTTCATATTTTGTAAGAAAGTTGCTTAGTTTTATTATATATCTCTTAAAAGGTTAAAGAGAAAAATTATTAAAAAAAAATACTTATGAATATGTAATGCAAAGAGTAAGAGCATATTTATACAAAGTATAACTTTAAATTCTGTATTAAGTCGTGTTTAAATAAAAGACGACTTAATGTAGATACCCTCAATTTTATCACTTTATATTTTCAGTCATTTTTCTCTATTAAGTCATAGACAAACAATTGTCATATGACTTTTTTTAATAAGTTTTTTCTATATTAAGTCAATTAAGTCAAATTCAAACAACATCTTATACTTAGATTTAATCATCATATCATTTACCCAATATGATACCAAGAAAAATATAATCAAGTTCACACTTTAGGGCAGAAACAAACATTTTTATTTAGAGTGATGATGCGTTGGGTCAACTATATGTTTTGGCCTATTAGTCTATCTAGAAATCAATTTTCATTCTCATTACCGCCATAAGAAACAGAGACAGTGGCGGAAGTAAGACATATTATCGCGAGACCATAAAAGAGAAAAGAAATACGAGAGGAAGATGATAAGTGAATTATTGCTTGTGGTGACTTCATTTTTGGGAAATTTACTTAAAATTATGAGAACAAGTATTGGCTTTTTATACTCAGTTTTTGCATGTTATCAGTTTGTGACATGCAAGTGTGCAAGTGGTGAAATGAATGGCTTCCACAAATTCCTTATCATCTAGACCAAGACTTTTAAGAAGGCTTGGGATATGCAAGCTTATCACATTAATTATTTAACCTATGGTCTATCATCCACACATTCATTCTCAGCTTGACCAAGATTTGGGATAGGGAAGCTTATCACATTATTAACTATTTTCCATGTATAATTGACTTTTAAGAAGACTTGGGAGATGGAAGACTACACTTATATTGCATATATCGTAGACAAGTAATTGTAAGTGAAATAGAACCAAACTCACGTGTTGTTCATTGTGATGAACATTGGATTGACCCAACCTACGAGTATTCACTACATGGATCGTCGTCAATAGTGAATCTCGCAAGTGGTTATGTCTCTTATCCTTAGACTTGAGATGCAAGTAGGTCTTGCATGTGTGGAATTTCTTTCCTTGATATGGTTAAACGCTGTCCTGAATAAGGTAGTTATAAAAACCATCTTCAGGAGTGATATGAAACATATGAATGACACGTGCAGTCAAAATAGGATTTGTTCCTCCACTTGTTATGGAGTTAGATACTATTAGGCCCCTCGATGAATTGGATAGATGTTTGTATGGCCATACCCAAATGAGATTAAGATGAATCTTGATCCACTTGGTAATCTTGTTCAATATTTATATCGAGAAACATAATAGTTGAATAATTAGAATGACATTTGATCCATGTCTAATGTTCAATATGGTATCTGTAACAAAAGGATGGATGACATATAAACCATTTAAATTGAGATGTTTAAAAAACTATTCTCACATATTTCTAGGGGTATTGGCGTGTTGCTAGACGCTAACCTTTGCTTGTATAATTACTTGATTATTATGACGTCGCAAGTGGGAGTTGTTGGAGTATGCTCGTGTCATAATAAATAATTATATGGCTAGACATATGTGAGCCTATGGGTTCACACACTTATACACAGAGACATCATTTTATAGATGGTATTTATCGTATTTACAATATATAAGTGACTACGTAACTCGGGATCTATAACGGGTCATTAAATACTAAGTTAGATTTAACGTTTTTGGATTGGATCAACAATGGGCAAGCCCATTGTAGGCCCATAATGTGGCCGGCCTAAAGAGGAGGGATGAGAGGAGATTATGGAACTTTTACAAGGTGCTAAGTGTAAGATGTTAAATGATAAGATTAAAGGGATTTAATCATATCAATTATGATTAAGACTTTCCACCCTAATTGAGAAATTCTCTCCCTCCTCCACCTCTAAAAGTCACGGCAACAACATAAATCCCTCTAAGGTTTTTGTTTTTGATCTTGACTAGGTTCTATCTTATAAAGGTGGTTGCAAGAATCGTTGTTACGTGGTCAAGACTAGCATCAAGTGGTGATCCGTGACGTGTAGTGTGTTTCATCTTTAGAGGAGATCAACATCATTGATCTCTTGGGTTTCTTCATCTCCTATTAGTGATATTGGTGATTATTAGCGACTCCCGGATCACGCTACAAAAGTATAATACTTGTATTCTTTTACTTTGATTGATCATATGACTCTATGGATCCGTCCGCTGCATTTGTTTATTCATAATATGTTATTTATTTTCATAATCACCTATAGTTCTTGGGTCCAATGTTGCTTCACCCTTTATCCAATAACTATTTTTTTTTTTTTTTACAAAACAAAAACAAAAGTGTCGGCAAAAAGCATATAGCCTGTTAGTTTATGGACATAAATTAATAGACGTATGTTAGGATCAAACTCGAGACCACGAGATTGCACACTTTACGTATGAGAATTAAAGTTTAATAATTTAATATAAAAAGTTGTATTTAATTATTAATTACACAAAACGAATAAAGACCGTTAGTAATTAACGAAAATTCACTAACGACCATTAATAGAAGGACTATTGTTGAAAAAGTGGACAAGAAGGTTCTGGAACCCATGTGGGTTTAGGACCAATCGGTTGTGGGTAAAACCCAACCCAAATCACAACTTGTTTCCTAAGTTTTGCAACACTATAAATACAAGGCCAAGGGTTTCATTGTTTTGTATCTCTTGTACACACAATAAACCCTAAATTGTGTTTTCTTCTTTCTTTTGTAAAGCTAGGCCGAACACCCTCTTTGTAAGGGTTTTCGGATTTTGTTTTCCAAAAATAAATCGTTTGGTTTTAAGTTTTGTGTTTCTTTTTAACTAGCACTAACTTTAATTCGTTAATAGTACGTGTGTACAAGAACGTGGTGTAAACACACTATTGTTTACATCTTGGATTGAATTGCAAAAAGGTAAGGGGCAATCCTTATAATCCACATAAACCCTAATTAGGGTTCATCTTGATTGCTTGTTAAAGATTGCAAAAGAGGTACGCATACTATTTACTTTTCGGTTAGTTATTACAATTATATGTTATATGATTCTTAACGCTTCCGCATGTACTTTGATGTGTATTGTGTTTATATTTAATGTTTGACATGTTATATAATTTCAACAGTGGCATCACGAGCCTAATATAATGTACATTAAAAACGAATATTGGATTGTGTTTAATTATATATGTCGAATTTTAGGGTTTAGAAAATTCGAAACCCTAAATTTATGGGGGGGCGATTGCCTCTTACATTAAAAAAAATGTTTTGTTTTTTAATTAAATTAGAAACCCTAGGATTGCATGATATAATTACGTGTTAATTGTATGCGATCTTGTGACAACGTGTAATAATTGTTATGTAGAATGCATGAAAACGTGCATGTTTGGCATTGATTATTGTCTTATATGATTTAATTGTTAATATTATTTGTGTTTAATAGTTAATATTTTTTCACATGTATTATTTTTGATAAATCTTGAATTGGAAAAGACTCCAATTAAATTAATTAATCAATTATGTGCAATATGACATATTTTTTAGCTATGGTTTACGCAATTGATTCGTCAATGCATGTGGTTCACTTACTTTTGTAAGTGAGAGCCGTAGTTAATATATGCGTTATTTAACCTAGTATTGATTATTAATAGGGTTTATAAAATTAGTTTGCATGTGGCTACTTGTTTTACACATATTAATTGTTACGTTATGTGCGCATTATTTAGTTGTTTATTTTTTATTATTACTTATTTTGTTTATTTGTTTGACATGTTGTAAACAAAAGGGTAATTTGAATAGAAAAATAAATTGGACTAATTAACGGTGAAATATTATTTGTTTTTGAAGAGTTAAATTTTCAATAGTTTAATTGAGTGATGAGTTTTGTACCAATAGTAAGAACGGCTCACCAAATTGTGACAAACTATGAGAGGGGTATAAGGAGGGTACGCATTAAATTGTAACCTTAAATAAACGGGTTTTTAATTGACATTATGCTAACCTTAGTTTCTCCGCTCCTTTGTGCATCAAATTGGAGCTACCTAGTGCGACTATTTCTTTTTATGTACAAAATCATCTTAAGGGTGAATTGACCTTTAATTCCACGCGCCACTTTGTGGTAATTATAGAAATACTAAGTCTTTTGACTTAAGCAAAAGTACGATATAGTGGACGATAATTAAAGGTAATTCTTTGATTGGTGAACCCAGTACCTCAATCAAAACTTTGTTAATTTAATCTTAGTGAATTGGTTAATAATAAATTTTATTAAAACCTATGTTTGAAGAAACATTATATTTTTACAGCTTAAGGTTTCTAGTGTACCTCTAAAGAACAAAAATATGAGTTAGGCTTACTACTTTGACTATACATTTGTATTTGAATCCACATTAAGAGCATTTGGTACGTATAGCTGGTGGCTGGCGCCATGGCCGACGGCGCATGGTACCGTCGCTCGCGCCATGGTGGCCGGCGCTGTAGCCACTAGCCCACGCAATCGTTTTTTTTTTTTTTTTTTTTTTTTTTTTTTTTTTATTATTATTATTATTGTTTTATGTGGAATAATTTGAACATTGTGTTTTTATTTGTGTTTGTTTTCTGTGGAATAATTCGAACATTGTGTTTTTTTTTCTTTGTGAGTTGTAGGTACAGAGGAGAAGAAGAGCAGGAAGGAGTTGTTTATTTTTTTTAATATAAATAATTAATTTACAGTTTATATCCTTGAAGTTTGATTTCATTGTCATCTTTATTTTAAAGTTACATTAGTAACTAATATTGTGTAAATGAAATTTATTTTAGTTAATAGTGTGTATGTTTTAGTTAATAATGTACGTTTTAGTTAATATTGTGTATGTTTTATTTTATGTAAAAATTAAATTAAATTAAATTAAATAAAATTTAAAAAAAAAAAAAAAAAAAAAAAAAAAAAAAAAAAAGTGGACGACGGCACCACATTTTCTGGAGCCGTGGGTAACGGCCAGAATATGGTGCCGTGAGATTTCTGGTGCCATAGAGATTTTTGCTGACGTGGCAGGGAAATTTTGGCCATGGCTTGAAGCCACGGCTCTAGGGTACCCAGTGCTCTAAGGAACCTACAATTCAAAGAATCAAATATGGTAATGTATCTTTTCTGACAAATTGGTGAATGTTTATTGAATGAAACTGTGTGGTTGCTCGTTCGCTTTTCAACGATGGTTTTTCTACCTGTTTGCATATGTCTATTGACATATCTAACGAGATAGGCACATGGTATTTTTTTATTTTTTTTTCAACAATCAATCATCAAGCTTTATGTTCTACCCTCTAAATGGACAACAATGCATTTATGGCTACCAAATTCATATTTCTAGCGTAAAATTGAAAAGGCATAAAACTGTTAGTTAATGATGGTCGCATTACACTGCTGAAATATATAATAGAAAGAGAAGTAAATGAATCATGGGCCCAAAACATCAATGACCCAAAGCTAAACATAATTCATATTAATAAAACCAAGAACTTAAATGAATGAATTCAAAGAATAAGAAACATAATCTAAACATAATTCATATTAATAAAACCAAGAACTTAAATGAATGAATTCAAAGAATAAGAGCATATTTAGACAAAGTATAACTTGTACTTAAATTTAATCATCATATCATTTACCAAATATTTTAAACAAAATATTTTAATCAAGTTCACTTTGAACTCAAAAAAAATATTTGTTTAGAGTGATTGATGGATTGGGTCAACTATTTGTTCTGGCCCATTATATCATTTTATAGGAAATATTTATTGTTTTTTTAATGTTGCATGTAACGCTTTCATTTCTAGATCAAATGACACTTGTAATCTTCTATAAGAAGAATGCAGAGATGTAGTACTATATATAGTGTAAACGCCAACCGTGACGCAAACAATATGTTATACTACACGTATATTATTCAATCCTAACTGACACCCTGGTATTCGAATATTGGGAATGTGTAATGTACTAATGTGAAATTCAATCGTCACGACATTCCATTTATGCAAAAGTTTGATTATTTGAGATAACTTGTTTTAGTTAATCAAGATTGCACTAAAATAGGGGAGGAATGTGTGGATATTTTAGTGTAATTGGATTAACTTGTTTGAACAATTTAGTCATAATAAGACATCATTTAGGCTTGTAGGTGTAGAGTGCACGCTTATTTGAATTTATTATGATCTTAGGGGTGAAGCCCCTAAGGGACGGGGGTCTGGGGGCAGCGCCCCTGGGAGCGGGGTTCCAGGGGCGGCAGCCCCTGGGAGCGGGGTTCCAGGGGCGGCAGCCCCTGGGAGCAGGGTCCAAGGGGCAGCGCCCCTGGCTGGGAAAATTTTTAATTTCCACTAAGTTGCTATGTTAAAAGTTTCTCCGAAAATTAAATTTTCAAAAATTGAGGGACTAAATTTGGCAATTTTTGAAACATAGAAAATAACTGCCTTTTAGGCAGATATTTGCCCTAATCCCGTTTTGTATATTCATACGTTTTCTTCTTGGTCATTATTGTCTTTCTGGTTCATTAATCTCAAACAAAAACCATATAAAACGTTCTTAATTTCTGAATTGTATTCGATTGAATAATTCGGAAGAACCACCAAATTGATTCGATCTGAAGGTGTTCACACGCCTTTAAGCGTGCTTTTGTCTTTTGTTGTCACCCAGTGCGTTGATTGGTACATTGCGTGTGTGATTGGATCTTAATGTGAACACATGACATCTGCTGTACTATCTGGTCACTTCATACAAGTGGGTTATTGATTGATCTCGAGTGGCTTGTGTATTGTGGGATTTCATCTTAATTTGCATGTGGGACTGATTATATGGGCCCCTCAACTTCTTTTTTCCTTGCGTCAGTTATTTTAATGTTTTGGGATAGTTTTAATTTGTTGCTTTTAGATTTGTAAGTCTTTGTATGTTTTATATTTGCTTTTGGTCTCATACTCTTTTAATCATCTTGATTATTTGAGATGGAATGCCATCTCTTATACTGTTTTGTATTTTGCCTTTCGGGATCTTGTTGCCATTAAAAAAAAAACAAAAAAAACAAAAAAAAACAAAATAAATCTCAAAGGAAAAAAAGTAGAAAGCTAAATTAGGTCCTATGGTCACCTTTTTGAGTACTCACATTATATAAAGCAAAGCCAAGCCTGTGCAAATAAGGGTGGTGATATCCTGACACCCCATAGGGGGTGTTTGTAATGATTGGGTGCATCGGACGGTTGTACTATCTGCTTTACGGTTTGTACATATTGACTAATATAGGTAGGTTCCACTTTCTAGGGGTGTTAGGATAGTATCACCCGCAAATATATCAAAAATCCCGCATAATCAGGAATTTGGTAATAGTGAAGAAATACTTTTTTTCTCCATTGTCTGATGTAAAGTTTGAAAATTGACAAAGAAAGTAGCTTTATTGAATCAACTTTGTTCACTAAAACAAGCACTACATCAGTACATCATGACTATGGTATGGTGCTAGATTATATAAATCAGTCACAAAGAAAAAGGTAGAAAGCAAATATTCCTCTACTATTTTTTTTTTATTTCCAAATGGCAATGGTTGAGCCGCCTACAGGTAAAAAGCTACTTCCTTTTATAATATAGTAAGAAAGATAAGAAATGTCATGTAATAATAATTGTTTTCTCATCAAAAAATGAAAAAAATATAAATGTAGTTAGGTAGCTTCCCTTTTATAAATACCCTTCTAAAGCATCGATTAATCCTCATTAGAATTCTTAATTACCTACCACTCTAATGGCTTCTTCCTCAGGCACTACTAGCAGCAACAAAATGATCGAAGGTATGACCCCAATATATTGTTGATTTAATTACTTAAATAGACTAAAAGAATGTTGATTTTCAGCCTATAAACGCTCGACTTTTTTTTTCCTAATAGTGGATTGGAAGGTACGACCCCAATATATTGTTCTAACTTCTTTGAGAATAATTTTGTCATGAAATATCAATGTATTTTTCAGTGTATGCTACTCCATTTATTTTTATCATTTTTGACAGCTAATTTCGTTAAACTTATTACTTTTTGGTGTATTGATACATGCTATTAGATCAAAAGCTTTATAATTTTACACATTGGTTTTATTTAAATTTTGAATCATTTTGTAGGATCGAAAACCCGCTTTGAGATATATTGATATATGGACAAATCTACTGGTTCTACATCTGGGCCATTAGTTTTTTTGCTTGTGTCTACTAGGCGCTAATGTGTATATAATTAACACATATTTTCATTTACATAACAATTGTATTTAATAAACCTTAAATAAAACATTTAGAATACTTTGATTAAATACATGGCATGATTTAATTAACTCGGACTTTTTTTTATTGAACATGCCTTAAGATTAGGAGTGAGAAAGAAAACCGAAAAAACAAAAACCAAACCAAAAACCGGAAAAAGCTTAACCGAAATAACATATCGAAATAAAAAATCGATGGTTTGGTTTCTACTTTTTCGAAAACCGAAAACTTTGATTCTGTTGCGGTTTATCCAAAAACCGAACTGTAATACCCGAACTGAACCGATTTTATTACAAATTTATTTATATCTAATAAATACAAATAATCTACTATATTAATAAAACACGAATTCTTTAAAACCTGCCACTTGTAAATTCATTTTGATCGGATGGTCCTAATTGAATTTCCATGTTAGCATTTAATCGGTCAACAAAATAACCCATATTCAACACCCAGCCAACTAATAACCTGTATCCCAACTAATAACCTGTATCCCATCTATAACTGAAACCCTTCAAACCATCACCTCCCCCATAAACAAAAAAAAATACGGCTGCAAAACTCCATGATCCACAAACAAAAGTTGTTTCGTTCATGTTGCTAAATGACGATCTCAACAATTATTTTAAGAAAAATCAATTAATGACGATCTCCCTAATTTGATTTTTCTTCAAATAATTGTTGTTTCATTAATCAGGTTATCAGATAATGACGAAATCATTTAAAACCTGAAATAGACCCTAATTCAATTTTTTCATCAATTGTGCTTTCAATGATTCTTAGATTTGCGGTTTGTTTGATTGATTAGTTAATGAATTTATATGATACTATCGCTTTTATGTTTATTCAATATAATTGTCATGAGAATTTTTTAAAATAAATATTGTTCGTGATTGTGTTTAGGATGGAGATGATGAAGCATGAGGAGTTGTTTATCGGAGGTATTTCGTATACAAATCATTGTTGTAAATGTTGGTGTCTGTAATTTTGTTTAGGGTCTATATTCAAGTAATTGGGTCCATAGTTGATCATGATTCTTAATTTTGTTTAGGGTCTATATTCAAGTAATTTTGTGATTTGTTTGTGTTTTTAGGTATTAAGTCACTCGACAAGAATGTTGAATACGAGAAAAAGGTAAATTTTGAATTCTAAACATTTGTTTTTGTGCCATTTAATTATTTGATGTGAATATTACCTTAGATATAGAGATGAACACCAAGTGTTTGATGAAATTCCCAAATGATAAAATTCTGAATCAAATGATACAAACACTTCTTATAAACCTTTTTTTTGGCTAATTTAGTCTCATGAGGTGTCAAAAACTCAATAGTTAGTATGTGACTGAAATAGTTTTACAAACAATATAATAACTAATATTGATATATTTCTTTCAGCAAGTAATCAAAATCGCCTTCTGACCGCCGCCTGTACCGTATTCCCACCAAGCCCAAAAGTGCTGATTCTGCACAAACCCTGCAATCTATCAATAGGTATACCGGGCACATATTTGGAACCACTTCTAATACTCACATCCAAACACCTTTTTAAATTTTGTTTAAATCTCAATCCAAATGCTTAACTGATGTTCTTGCAGTTTATGATGACAAAACAAAGAGGCAACCTAAGGACACACATTTATGATGCTCATTGTGATAGGTCAATTTCCATCTCATTTTTTACAATCTAAGCTACACGTTCGCATTTGACATTTCGTCGCATACTTACTGTGTAGTCAATCTCGCCGAAATACCACGGGTATACCACTGGTATTTCGGATCTCGGAGGTCCTACAAAATTTCGTTTCAAAATTTCGTTTGTAATCTCGCTACCGAAATTATCGGCGAAATTGACCGAAAATGACCGAAAATATACCGAAATTTGACCCAAAATTTCGGTGGAAAAGGCGGTATTACTGCCATTTACCGGTTGTTATGTTTTTTT